>VCAZ01000026.1:2883272-2945772 GCA_005784505.1 Bagarius yarrelli | reverse complement strand
TTGCACTTAAAATCTCTTTTATTTGTTATAATTATGTAACATATATACATTTGCATAAATATACATGTATAGATTGACAGACGGATACATAGACAGACCAATAGATAGACAGATGGATAGATAGACAGACCAACGGATAGACAGACGGATAGATTCAGAGGGTTCGATTGAGATAGATAGATAGATAGATAGATAGATTATATATTTAATAGATATATTTAATTGTTTGTGACTGTGTTATCCACAGGGATGTGAAAGACATCGAGTCAATTCCCGTCTCCACCACTAGAAGGCACAAGAGCTTCTGATCAGAAACACTGGCTGCATCAGAAGATGCCACAAATTGTTCTGTTAAACTCAGAGGACTTTGAATTGGAATAATAATAAGGTCATGACATAATTGTTCCAGCAAAACCTTTCCCTGTGGCTTCAGTAAACACATTCATTCATAAATCCATTCCTATCCACCCGAGATAGGATTCTTATTCTGTGTTTAAAGTGAATGCCAGGAATACGAATTTTATACGTATATATATATATATTGCATTTGTTAAAAACTATAAACACTTATAGCAATGATTAAGCATTATAATAAGAATTATTATACCAAATATTAATACAAAAAGTTTGTACCAACCCTTTAAACTAAAAGGTACATACCTAAATCTTTGTTTTACTTTAATATTAGACATAGGAATTCACACATGGTGAGGTAGAACCTTTTGATTTTTATTTATATCATTTCATACAAATCATACAATGAAAATTTGCTGCACTGAGTGAAGCTTTCAGGTATTTTTCCATTCATTAAACAGACTACACGTTGCTCAGCCTGTGTTTTTATGTTTTATATAACAGAAATAAACAGTTTTAGTAATAAAAAATGTACATACAAAAACCTCATAAAAAACCAAGATTGTTTTAACAAAAACAGTAAATCTTTATTCTATTATATTTCTGGCATCAGACAGACTGACTTATCCAGAGTGGATAAAAATAGTTATAATTTAAGAAAAGAGCAATATGCATCATAAAAAAGGGCTGATCAGGTTTTAAAAGGGAACTTGGTTAATGAATGAGATAAAGACAGCAACGTTATGATGTACACTAATGTAATAAAGAAGAAACTATTAAGGGGGATTTGATAGCAACAAATCAACATATAAAAAAGTAGTTATAGTGGAAACCGGGGCAATAAATCACTTGGTGTTAGACACTAAATCAGGAAGCGAACCTTTTAGTCGTATCGAGGTGCATGTGAACGTTTTCGGACTGCAATAAAAAGGATTATTCTACTCTTCTTAACCCACAACTAAAGACTCGTCATTGTCTTTGGAGGACATCCCATTTTAGTTCTGACAACTTACATCTACCAGGTTGCACACATGCACATTATGCTTGTTCTGTTCAGTGGCTCTTTGTTGTTTTGTGTAATTCTGTGTTTTGTGTAGCACCAGGGGGTCCTGGAGAAACATTATTTTATCTCACTGTGCATTGCATCTGCTATATATGGCTGAAATGACAATAAAGCTCCTTGAACTTGAACCTGAACTATCTTATTTTTTTTATACAACCGGGCAGTTACGGGCCTGGTTCAGAAGCCCAGCAGTGGCAGCCTGGTGCTGCTGGGACTTGAACCCCCTACTCCTTCTGATCCGCATAACCACTAAGCTCCCCGTATACCAAATTTTTATGCCTATCTGGAAGCTCTGTGAAGTCTGTGTACAATTTTATAGGCCTTGTCTCCATGTTGGAATTGCTCTGTGGTGAAAAGATTAAAAACAAGAATCAACACCTGCACAAAAAGTAGATAAATGCTAAAAAAAATGTAATAAAACAGTGATTTAAAGTTGAATGTGGATTTTTCTGGCATTCAACTTGTAAAATGAGGGTAGAAAAAAATTGTAGCGTATAAAATTGTAATGTATAAATTACTACCTATGAAACATTTGATAGGCAGGTCCGCCTCCTGTTGGCCCAATTTCTTTGGTGCGTTCTTCCCATCCTTTAGTTGGTTTGCAGAGTCGTGAAGGATCTCGGCTAATGTGACCTTCAACCTGCAACCCACCACCACCACATTAGTAATTACTGTTCAAAATAAATAAATGTTTCATTATATTATTCTATTTATTGTACAGTCACCTTTTCTTTTAGTTTAGCTTGCTTCTTCAGCTGTTCCACCTGCTCCTCCATTTTCACCTGCTTCTCCTGCAGTTTTGTCTCCAGCTTGTGTAGATCCTTAACAGAGAAACCAAACTACATTCAACTACTTTCAGAGATTTCATAACTCAAAACCTTAATTGCAACATATTTACTTTAGAATTACCCTCTCCTGAAAGCGTTTTATCCCTTCATCAGCCAGTTTTCTTCTCTCCTCCATCTCTGCTCGCTCCAGCTCTTCCTTCTCCAACATTCTGAACTCCTCCTCTTCTTTCCTTTCTCTGATGTGGGCTTCCACAGCGAGTTTGACCTCTTGTTGTTTCCGCCTCTCCTCTTTTAGTCTTTTGTTGTGCAGCATCTTTTCCCTGAGTCTCTGCTCCTCTTCCTGTTCCTGCTGCTGCCTCCGCTGCTCCCTCCAAGCCTCCAGACAAAGTGCCTTTTCCCGCCTCTCCTCTTCCTGCTTAAGACGTCGGGCTTCAGCTAAAACCTCCTCTTGCTCTTTTGTCAAAGCCTCCTCAACTGGGTTTTCATGTTGCACTCGAGCGCCCCATTCCCTTTGCCTTTCGGACCTCCATTTTTGGATAGCCTAAGAAATAAGGTATAAATAGCACATATGAAGTTACCATGACAATAAGACTCTAAATACTATAATTTTTCTCCTGCCATTTAGCAGGTGTTTCAATGAAGAAAAAAACCTTTTCCATATGTAAAGGGTATAACTGTTCAAAATATCCTTAACATGCTGTATATTTATTGGCTGGCACCAGGTTGTGATGGTTAAAGATGCTGGCACACACATGGCTCTGTTGCACCACGAGTAGCCGGGGTTCGTTTCTGGCTCAGGGCCCTTCTGGTAGTCCCCCTTTCTAAAGATTCGTCTGTACTTTGGATAAACTTTAAAACATGCTGTAATTTAACGTTTTTATGTTTATATAAGACAATAATATTAATTATATTAATAATCTAATGCGCAGTATGGTGAAATGAAAACTTTTCCAAACCTCCTGTTGGTTTGACCAAATGTACATATTAACCTTGATCTCTACTGTTATTCACTAACTGGACAGTAAATTATAGATGCTCTATAAATGTAGAATATTTTATTCTCTCTGCCTGACCGTATCCAATGGCACCTGCCAAAGAGTCGGGTATTTAAGGCAGCAAGTAAACAATGACTTAGTGTGTTCGAAAATATGAGCCAGTGTAAAAAAAACTGAGCGACATCGACCAGAGCCAGACTGTGAGGTCCAGATTCAGATTGAATCAGATCATCTCCCAAAAAAAAAAATCCCCAAAAACCAATAGGACTCGTGAGGTGTTCCTGGTATGCAGCATGCATGTAGCTACCAAAACTGCTCCAAGGAAGGTGACAGGGCCATGGCCACTTAACGCATACTTAAGCTTATGCAACTGAAGCTAGCTAATGTAGTATAACCCCATCTAAAAAAACTTCAAAAGGTTTATGTAAAGGGGAAGTGGTAGCTCAGTGATTAAGGTTGGACTGCTCAATTACCAGCACCACCAAGCTACGACTGCCGGGCCCCTGGGCAAGGCCCTTAACCCTCAAATTGATATAAATGTTAATCTGCATGAGGGCGTCTGCCAAATGCTGAAAATGTAAGTTTCCTTTATGTGGCGCGTGAGGTGAAAGTGCTTTTGTGCTTATGTGAGAAAGAGATAGGAACAGGATGCACCATGGGAAGTTGGCAAGCCGTTAGCAAGCAGAGGCAGTTTGATGTTTATGTTTCTTGTAACAGCTACCTAAACGTTGCTGCAGACTCTATATGCCCCTTCAGGGCAGTGGCCTTTTTAAGCAGAATAATATTCCCTGCCAGACTGCAAAAATTGTTTTTGGTGGCTCATGGTTAAGATGTTGGATTACCAATCCGAAGATTGTGGGTTCGATTCCCAGCTCCACCAAGCCATTACTGCTGGGCCCCTAAGCAAGGCCCTTAACCCCCAATTGCTCAGTTGTATAAATGAGATAATGTAAGTCGCTCTGGATAAGGACGTCTGCCAAATGCTGTAAATGTAACCATGTATGTTTAGGAAGTGTTTGCGGAACATGACGTTGAGATCTTATTTTGGAAGCACAAGGGGAACCGACAGAATATTAGATTATTATTATTATTATTATTAACAATAATAACAACATAATGGCCGATCGCCATAATTGTCATTATGGATCTTTTCATAATACTGTTGTCTCTTCACACTGTAGTGGTGTGTGTAACAATCCTCAAAATTCCAATATTAACCCATTTCCATATACCCCCTCTCCCCGCAAAAAAGGTTATTACCCACCAGTTAGATTTTTTTAATTAAATTAGCTGGTAGTATTTTTCAACTTCTAAACAAATTTACAATTTAAACTGAAGTGACTAAGGAAGAACACACACACTTTGTGTGTATTCAGTATTACTTTTGTCAAAACACACACACAATAATCAGCACTGAAATCCTCATACCTCTTTCTTCTTTTCCTGGAGACGACACATTTCTAGATACCAGTCCTCATGTGATCGTATATCCTCTTCATTCTTGCCTGGTAAGTACAGTTTAACCTCAGACCTGTAGGATGCTTTTCCCTTGTGCTTGGTCCACACTTTTAGGAAGCTCTGATGGTCATATTGGTCCCAGCCTCCTAATGTCCCCCCTGTTTGCTGCAGGAATGTTTCCAGCGCTATCACCTCTACAGGAAACTCCTGTCTCCTTCTGGTCACAATTCCATGCTTGCTTGTTTGAACTATTGGAAACTCGGTATCTTTCTTCACCGCCAATGTCCAAGACTCAATTTTCCTTTCAAAGGCACATATTTCCTGCCAGCAGGTCCTTTCGTCCTGTAAAAGCTCCTCAAAACTGAATAAAAAACCCCCAGAACTTGTTACATTCAGGAAATATAATATTATTTGCTTTATTATATATTATATTATATAGAGAGAATATAATAACTGTATTTTCTACAGTGTTTGTCATACCGTTTATGTTGCTGTTCTTTGAACGTGTTGATGGAGGTTTCGATCTCGCTCATAATGTCTCTCAGTTTTTCAATCGCTGAAACATTTAACCGAGTCGACATTTATACATGGAGACATACACTCTGTATTTTAACTAATTTATACTAAAATCACAAGTTTCACAGGAATTTTACTCACAATTTGGCGATGGCTTTACATCCATCAGCTGTCCCTGGAACCGGTAAACACCATTTCGGATTTTTTGTAGTTGTTGCTGCACTCTTAGAACTACAATAAAACAAAAACTGGCTGAAAAAAAAAAGTCTTCCAATGTACCGCAAGATGAGATCAAGGTTGTGAGCAGTTATTTCAATAGAACTGAAACCCAGGGTCCAAGTACAGTGTCCAAATACTTATGACACAAACAGTGCAGTGACAAACTATCTCATTTAGGACACAAAGTGGAGCCTTACAGGGCACTAACATGAATCCAGCACAAAGGACTCATTTATGTATTACTGATCATTTAAATATACTTAAGAAAGAAAGAAAGAAAGAAAAAGAGGAAGTAAGGAAGGAAAAGGGAAGGAAGGGAAAGAGGAAGAACGGAAAAAAGAAAGACAGGGAAAGAGGAAGAAAGGAAGGAAGGAAGGAAGGAAGGAAGGAAGGGAAAGAAAGAAAGAAAAAGAAAGAAAGAAAGAAAGAAGAAGGAAGGAAGAAAGGAAGGGAAACAAAGAAGGGAGAGGATTGAAGGAAGGTAGGAAGGAAGAAATGAAGGAAGTAGGAAGGAGAAAAGAAAGAAAGGAAAGAAAGAAAGAAAGGGAAAGAAAGGAAAAATTAGGAAGGAAAAAGAAAGAAGAAAGAAAGAAAGAATACTTTCAGCTTTGAGCTCGATGTTTAGCTTGTTCTCAAACTCCTCGAATTCACAGCAACAATCCCTGAGGCCATTCCTCCTTCTGTGCTTATCCAACACTCCTTCTTTTTCATGTTTATCAACTCTGCAGAGAGAGAGAGAGAGAGAGAGAGAGAGAGAGAGAGAGAGAGAGAGAGAGAGAGAGAGAGAGAGAGAGAGAGAGATTAGTATAAATCACCAGAGATCATCATTAATGTGTGTGTTGTTTAAAACACTGATGTTTCAGACTTACAGTCTTCTCAGCTGTTCAGCTTTTCGGAGGAAGTCTCCTTTATCCGTCTCAGCCATGTTTTCCTCGGAGCGCCGCATTTCCCGTTCTATTCCAGTCTCTTACTTGTTTTTCTTTTTTACTTTTACTTTAATGTAACTTACTAAAAACATCTGTCACTAAAATAATAATAAGAAATAAATTTGCGTCATTCCAAACAGTCCCTTACCTCCTACGTAAGTGCACTAGGTAACGTACGTTATGTACGCGCCTGCACACTAAATAGTGCACAACATTTTAAATACAAAACATTTGCGGTGTGTAATCGTCTAAGAGTCTACAAAGTAAAAATATTTATATATATCCATCATTTATTTGTGGTTATCGACTTGTAGCTTGTAGCTCGTACGCGTGACTGCTTTCCACTGTGTTTGTATGTTGGAAACGCCCGTTGTCAAGGCGGCCATGTTGGATTTTGAATATCAAACTTTATAAAATGCAGGAAAACAAACAAACAAAAAATATGTTTTGGTCTTATGGCAAGAATAAAGTTATCCAAATAAAAATCCTTATTTAACAACCTGAAAAAGCTAAATAATAAAATAAACGTCACTGGTCATCTTTAGACTGATCAGACATACTATTGGAACCTCCTTCTGTCACCAAAACTACTCTAAAACATGGACACATGGACTCCACAACACCTCCACAGGTGTGCTGTGGTACCTGGAAGTAAAATATCAACCAAGAGAGAGCCAAGCAGATCCTTTTCTTATGTTCCTCATTTTCCTGAAAGAAACCACTGCAGGATCAGTGACATTTAGAGGTTTTACTCGGTTGGGTGGAAGTGATTTTGCCTAAAAGGATGTGATCCTGGATTAACATATTTTGTTGAATCTAAATCAACATTTTATTTATTATTTTATTCATTAAAATTGAATGTCATCGGCATGTGCCGACTAAACCGCCTCAATCCATTTTTGAGACAAACTATATAAAAACATTAGTGAATTTAGACTGTATTAATTATAATAATGTTCCAAAATAAACATTAATGAATTTATACAGTGAATCATAAACATTTACTAATGAACAATAAATGAAATGGTGAACCTGTAGAACCGCAATAGAGCAACATTCTTACTATAAAACAGGATTTAACATTATTTCATTACATCACAACCTTTTAACATTTAACAATCACAAGACAGATTTTTATAACTATAAATTTAATTGTCTGTCTGTCTGTCTGACTGTGTCTGTTCTTCCGTCCATCTATCCATTTATGTGTATTTGTCTGTCTGCCTGTCTGTCTGTCTATCTGTTCATCCATTTGTCCATTCATGTCTATCTATCTATCTATCTATCTATCTATCTATCTATCTATCTATCTATCTATCTATCTATCTCTATGTCTTCTGTCTATCTATCTGTCTGTCTGTCTGTCTATCTATCTATCTATCTATCTATCTATGTCTGTCTGTCTGTCTGTCTGTCTGTCTATCTATCTATCAGCTAAACTATATCATATACTGAGAATAGTGAGAGGTATTAATGGGAGTAGATATTTAGGATGTTCTATTCCCTTGATATTAAGACATAATTATCTCTGAAACCAAAATAGCAACGGTTCCTGTGGACACGGCGCAGGACGCAGGGTAAGTGTGAAACAGCAAGTGCTAAAATTAAAGAAACAGCGCATGAAAATAGAAGCATTAACAGAGGACATGATTTAAAAAGAATTTAAATAGAATGATGTATCATTTCATGATAATAACCTACTAAACAAAAAAATCTGATACTGTTTATTGTTTTTGCCTTTTATATTCTCACCACATGATTCCATTTTGTTTACAATCCGCTACACCCAGGAAGTGAAGATGTTATTGATGTTCAAGCTGCTATTTTATGACTGAAACCTGACCAAGGTCCATCATGCCATGTGACGGAGCCATGTGTGTTCCAATACATTATGCTAAACGGCCGAAGGGATCTGAACACCGGACCATCACTCACATGTACAAGACTTCCTAACCTTTGCCACCAAACTGTAAGCATATAAATACCCAGAAAGGTTTTGCACTTTGTTGTGACTTCTTTTCACTTGACTGAAGAGGCCAAGCCCAAACCTGTTCTGCTCTATAAACAATGTCCTATAAAGAGAACCATGAAAACATGGTTTATTGAGGATCTCCAGTAACCTGGAAAAAGCTCTGAGCTCAACAAAGACAGTGGAATGCTGACTATGCACTACATTAGTACCTGATCTCACTAAAGCTTGTGGTTAAATAATCAGAGATTCCCACAGAAACACTTCAAAATCTAGGGAAAGTCTTCCCAGACGAGCGGAGGCTGTAACAGTAGCAGGAGGGAAGCATCTCGATGCTAACAGTCCCGCTAATCACATTAAAAGTCTTTTGCAGTTGAAATGTAAGATTGTTGAACTGGATTTGGGCAGCTTAGTGATTAGCACTGTGGCCTTACAGCAAGAAGGTTCCAGGTTCGTATCCCCTGCAGGTGTGGAGTTTACATGTTCTCCATCGTGTTTGTGTGGGTTTATTCTGGGTACTCCGGTTTCCTCCAACAGTCCAAAAAAATGTAAGTTAAATTAATTATTGATTTTAAATTGTCTATAGGATGTGAGTGTATTTGTCCATAGGACATGAGTGTATTTGTCTGTATGTGTCCCTGTGATGGACTGATGATCTGTCCAGGGTGACCCCTGCCTTTCACCCAGTGAATGCTGGGATAGACTCCAGCAGATTCCTGTTACCCTAATTAGAAATAAGTGGCTGTAGACGATGGATGGATGAACTGGATTTGCTTTGAGGCACATATTGATTAAAGATATATTTATTTTGGGTGAAAGAGACTTTGTAGACATTACAAAACATTAAAACATGTAATATAGCTTGGCTAACTGACGGCATCATTCAGTTCATGAATGCTCCAATCAACACGACTGTAACAGGTTCTTCTTATTAAATCAAACATTGTCCTTATCTTCTACATGACATTTAACCTGGAAATGATGTATGGGTTAGAGACAGCGGTGAGACCAGCTATGATGTATGGGTTAGAGACAGTGGTGAGACCAGCTATGATGTATGGGTTATAGACAGTGGTGAGACCAGCTATGATGTATGGTTTAGAGACAGTGGTGAGACCAGCTATGATGTATGGGTTAGAGACAGTGGTGAGACCAGCTATGATGTATGGGTTAGAGACAGTGGTGAGACCAGCTATGATGTGTAGTTTAGAGACAGTGGTGAGACCAGCTATGATGTATGGTTTAGAGACAACGGTGAGACCAGCTATAATGTATGGTTTGGAGACAGTGGTGAGACAGCTATGATGTATGGGTCTAGAGACATTGGTGAGACAGCTATTGATGTATGGTTTGGAGACAGTGGTTGAGACCAGCTATGATGTATGGTTAGACATGGGAGACATTGGTGAGACCAGCTATGATGTATGGTTTGGAGACAGTGGTGAGACCAGCTATGATGTATGGTTTAGAGACAACGGTGAGACCAGCTATAATGTATGGTTTGGAGACAGTGGTGAGACAGCTATGATGTATGGTTTAGAGACATTGGTGAGACAGCTATGATGTATGGTTTGGAGACAGTGGTGAGACCAGCTATGATGTAACGAGGACATGAAGTTAGTGGGTGTGAGTGAAGAGGATGTAGAGAACAGGGTTAGCTGGAGACAGATGATTCACTGTGGCGACCCTAAAAGGGAACAGCCAAAAGGAGAAGAAGAAGAAGAAGCATGTGATAGAAATGTCATAATAGTGAAATCAAATCCCTTCATTTATTCATCCATCACCAGTTACCATTGTAGGCTGGTCAACAAAACCTGTTATTATTGCGTCTGCCAGATTTTACTCTATTTTCTACATGAATGAATATGCTTTATACTGTAGATCTGCCCCCATTCACCTTAAAGTACGAGGTGCTATTAATAAGTGATCCATGTACTCCCATAAGTCACATGACTTGGGCTTCCCAGAAAGCCATTATGGTGAAGAACTTCATCTCCTTGCTTAGGGGAAACTTGGTGGCGAATTGGTGGTGCAGGGAATCGAACCCTGATCTTCCAATTAGCAGTCCAACACCTTAAGCACTGCACTACCACTGTCTCAGACCCTGCTAAAAGTGTGTTTAGACCACTGTCATCTTTTCAGGTCCATGTAGCTCATTTTTATTAATGAAATTTGCTTTAAGAAATATATATATACACTTCTGTATAGCATAAACACCTGCCAGGAGAACATACAGGCTTCGTGCTGAACGGCTTTGCGTGTGTGCTTACCCTCATTTTGCTCGTGTCAGTGAAATTCTAGTCGGGCTACGAGCACACATGCATAGCTTACCTTGCAGCGCTGCAGCACAGCTCAGTAACATCTTGAGAAGTGTGTGGAAATGTCTCGTGTTGGATTCCCTCACTAGAACACTCTTTAAATAATTAAGAAATTCTGTACATTGCATGTTTTTTTTTCTACATATTTATTAATCGACTTATTAATGTAAAATCATTAAATTAAAATATTGCAGAATTATAATTACATATAAAACATCGCTGTGCATTTCTTTCGCGGATTCTGTATTTCAATATGAATTCATTCCAGTTGTCACAGAGCACAAAGCAGGACAGTATTTTCAGTACTCTCAGTACTCTGTAGGAGTTTTTCCCACAGAGAATAGCTCTGACTGCAACACCTGCTAAAGATAGCAGCATCACGGCTAGTCTGATCTGCCTGGTACACACTCTGTCGCTCAGCGCTGACTGTGGCTCAGTGCTTCAGCTGTTGTGTGACAGTCGAAAATAGCCGCAAAACAGTGATGATTAGAGGATCCCAGAGTTTTTGCAGTAAAGCTGAAGCTTCTATAAACTGGAATTTGTTATAATAATCACACAGCACAAATGATCTGAATTAATTCATTTTAGCTTTAGAGGTACAAGTGGATTTATTAGAAGCCGACAATCTGCCCTTTAGCTTTGCAACCGATTTGTAGGCTTCAACCTTTCTTGTTTTATAGGACTATCAGACAATACTTTTATTTGCGCTATACGAATTGGACTTAATGCATATTAAAGGGGTTGGTTAACAACGGCCACATCCATTTTTTTTACTTACTTACTAATTTTGATTAACCTTTAATAACTAACCCGTATCCAATATCCGCATTTACTCTGCAAGGTAGACATTTACAGCATTTGGCAGACGCCCTTATCCAAAGCGACTTACATTCATACAACTCAGCGATTGCTTAGGGTGGCATTGGTGGCTCGGTGGAGCTGGGAATCGAACCCACATTCCTGAGGTTGGTAGTTCAACACCTTAACCGTGAGCCATCACTTCCCACTTTAAGTCGACGTACTGACACAGAACAGGAAGTAAAAAATGCTCAATAATTGATGGAGAAAGACGAGATGATTACTGAGTATTTTGCTCCCGGATTGCGGAAAATTTTCCAAAATATAACTCGTCATATTTAGACCTTTAGAACCAGAGGTAAAACAAGCACAGGTAGAGTTCTTAAGGGCCGGGGTTGGGAGTAATTTTCGACATATCGCAAACAAGTGCTGTCTTGTCTTTTGACTAAGAGAAGTTGTTTTTCTCATAACATAACAGGCTGGTGTCATTATTTTGACTAACCCCATCTCGTAGCTTGGCAATGTACTGAGGAGTAAATGTACACCGGTGAATAATTCCCAGGGGATGAGTGGCCTTGGCAGGCTCATGCAAGAGGCCTCACTATAGAAAGCAAACCTCTCGCATATCCAACAGCTGCTTGTGTGCGTCACGTGGATGTTAGAACCTCTGACAGCTCAACGCTGTGAACCAGGAACAGAGCAGCAGGTTCAGTAAACGGAGAAATTCAGTAGGGTTTTAAAAAGGCACATTTTCTCATCTATTGCTAATAAAATAAAATAAAAATCCTATAAATAAACTAAATGATCATAACAGAAAGGACAGAAAAGCATGCATTATCAGACTGTGTGCGCGTGTGTGTGTTATATCTTATTTTCTGATCATTTACAAACAACGCAACTGCTTTTGGAGACTTTGGGAACTTTGAAATAAAGGAAAAAGAAAAGAAAAAAGACGAGACGAGAAAAGGATGAGACGAGACAAGACAAGAAAAGAAAAACTGTCAATCGTTCTTAATGGCCAAGGGGTCCTTCCTATATAATTATCTGTACTTTCTTGGTCGTTCCCCTGAATTTCAGCATGTAGGAAGGACAAAATTTGACTTCTACCCAGAGCGACTTACGTTTATCTGATTCTTTTAACTCAACCGAGCAGTTGAGGGCCTTGCTCAGGGGCCCAGCATTAGCAGCTGGCTGATGCTAAGACTTAAACCCATCTTCACACCTCAACCACAGCATCACCATGTTCTATAACGCCTTCGACAACAGCCAACTATTATAAAACGATCTTGTTAAACAAAATAATAATAATATTTATTAAATATATCAAAACAATACCCTATTTCGGGTGTCTTGAATAGAGCCGCTCTCTGTATACAGGGCATTTCAGTTTTTGCCTCCGGAGCATGTGATAGCGGGTTTACGACATCATACCGAAAGCTGGTGGTGACACGGCCTGTTAATTTCTTCCTGCAGCGAATGATCGTAAAACGGAAGCCATAAAGCGTCTAGACGCAGCCCTGTACTGCAACTCATCACCTGAGAAAGCACTTGTGTTAAAGCTGTAATGTAGGCCACGTTTCAGTAGGGCATTATTCGGAGTTATTTAAAGAATTCGTGAAGTAGGTTGAGCGTCATATGTCAAACACTGAAAGAACAGAAAGAGAGAGAAAGAAAAAAAAAAAAAGAAGCCGAACACAAAGAAACAAACGAGTTAAAACAAAACCGAAAGGATAATCCAGGGTGTGTCTATAGACCAAAAACCGAATAAAGAACTGATCAGATTTTCCAATTCCAAACTTCAGGATAAAACTGATGATACAAACAGAAAGAGGGGATTGAAATAATCCCAGCAAAACAAGGACATCTGTGATTAAAGTCCGAAAGGCGGAGACAATCGTGAGTAATATGTTTTACACAGCCGGTCCATCATTAATCACTTGATATCACCGCATGACTGTACAGGTTTGCGACACAAGGAAGTAGCACTTGACATCGTCATTCAGAAACTCTTACACCTGGTTATTTCATTTAAAAAAATAAAAATAAAAAAAAAAAGACGACAAGTGGGAAAAAAAAGTGAGTAAAAGAAGTGCAACCGAAGTTTATTGTTAAATATGCTCTGGGAACAATGACAAGCCATTTGGAAAAAAAAAAAAGGAATTTCAAAACCACTGCAATAAAGTGCAAGTTTTCTGATCGTTAGAACCGGACGTTTGTTTCTTCCGCTTGGGAAATGTGCGCCTAGATACGAAAAGCCCTTGTTGTCCGCAAAACTGGATCTGGAGTAAGGATTTATCCATGGATTGTGCTGTATTATTTTACAAATAATGTCAGGAAAAGAAGAAAAATTCGTTCAGCATAACACACCGCATGCTGTAAAGAACCCATTTAACCAGTTTGTTCAATTATAACTGGTCTTAAATTTAATCGGCTTTTAAAAAACTCCTGACTGAAGGGGGCGCCATTTTTAAACCTGATTTAATCCTTTTTTTTTTTTTTTTTTTGAAGAAAAACTTTAGGCAGTTAGAAAACAGTGGCACAGTCCAAAGAAACATGGAACAGTCGCAAGATCATACGCTGTGCATAGGAGGAATAAAGCACTTATGGTTTTCACGTAACGTCAACCACGTCATAAAGCTTGTGTATGCTAGACGCATTCCGTTCCAAACACGTCGACCCAAAAGAAAAAGAGAAAAAAAAAAAGGAATAATAGTAATAATGAAATGAGGGCATAACCATGGTTCACAAAAGAAGAGCAATACAATAGTATTGTGCAGATGGCGGCAAGATAAAAGGGAAATTAAGTTAGACACGTCCCACAACCTTTGCATAGTGACAAATACAAAGCAGAGGGATCGGGCGGAACGGCAAAAACAACTATTAAATTAAATAAAAACCAAAAAATATATATGCGTTGTGTGCAGGAAAAGATTAGGCATGCCTACAGAACAGAAATAACGTATTCTTAAGGTCTTTGATCAACTCCTTATTCTGTACAAAGCGTACACATGGAGACCAGAACGCTCCAATGGAGTTCGGTGCTCTGAGACTTCTTTTAAAAAGCAGCGCGACGGTGCCTTCATCATTATCTGTGCAGAAGCACAAAAGCTTCGAGCTTCTCCGGAATATTTCCCTTATAAGTGAGATTATACTTAATGATAGTGCGAGCGGCTAAGCACTGCAGCGTGGTGTGATTTATGGGCTGGATCAGGTTCTTGGCCAGCTCCTTCTCGTCTAAAAGGTCGCATGCAGTCTGCCTGAAAGAGTTGGTGGTGTCAAAGTGCGTGCCGCCCGCGATGAGCAGCTTCATGATGTCGGGGTGGTTGTTGGAGGCGGCTACGTGCAGGGGACTGTTGTTGTCTTCGTCGCAGCAGTTCACGTCAGCGCCGCACTCCAGAAGAATCGAGGTCACCTGGAACGAAGGGAACTTGCAGACGGGGTAGCGGCCCACGCACGTCGTGTTTCTGTCCACGGCCAGGTGAAGCGGGCTGTAGCCGTTTTTCCCGCACGGCCGTAGCTTAAGGAACTTGTAAATAGTCTCTTTTTTGAAGTGGTCCTGCTCGACCGTGCACGGGACTTTCTCCAGCAAGCAGATGAGGTGCAGTATGATGGCGAGAGCTTTGCTGAGCTGAGCCGGGTCGGGGCCGGGTTGTAGCTGATTCATGGCGCGCTCAATCTCCAGCACGCTTTTGCTAAGGATGCCCATGAGGTCGTCAAAGGAGACAGAAGTTCCCAGGAGACCTTTGGCACGGTCCTGCAGCATGAAAGAAAACAGCTCGGCAAACGACAGCAAGCTGCTAGCAGTCATGGGACTCAGTGGGTCCAGGTTATTCTGTTGCATGTCCAGGGCATACTTCCACAAGTTGATGCACCGTTCAAAGTTCCCTGAATCCGCGTAGACGGCTCCTCGGTACCGGATGTAGTAGGACGTGTCTGGATGCGACGGGCCCAGGATGCGTTCTCTAATTAGCAGAGCCTGCATTCGCATCTCATCCGGGTCTGAGATTAAACTCTCCAGCTCTTCCATGCACCCGGCCTCTTTTGCGTAGTCGTACGCCGATATGAGTTCTTTAGGTTCTCCTTTGAGGAGGACATTGTTGCAGTCGCTGTATCGCATCTCCATGGCTCTCTTCCAGTATTTTAAAGCACCCAGAAGATCCCTCTTTTTGTCCACAAATGTAGCACCCAGCAATTCCAAAGCGCTAATCCGCTCCATTTTGTTCGTCTGAGGGTGTTGTGTGAGAAAGTCTACTATGTTCGTGTGCCCGGTGACGCTGGCTGAGAGCAATGGAGTCATTCCGTAACCGTCCTTTTCCATCGTGGCACCGTACTTCAGAAGCATTTTCATTATCTCCAGACTTCCTGATTCAGCGCAATCGTGTAAGGCAGTGTTTCCTAAAGAGAGAGGAAAAAAAGACTAGCGTTAAACGGTGGACCATCATCATCAGATAATCAGCAACGTATTAGACATAATACAGATGCCGTTTACCTTTGACACTTTTCCTATTCACGTCAGCTCCTCGCTCCAGCAGATACTGCGCAATCTCTTTGTGACCCTTATAACACGAAATCATGAGGCACGTGTGGCCGTGCCGATTGGCCACCTCCAGGTCAGCTTTGTGCTCCACCAGATACTTGACGATGTCGAGGTGGCCGTCGAAGCAAGCGGCTCTCAGGGGCGTCGAATTGGTGAGCGTGGTGTTGTTTACAGAGGCACCGTGGCCCAGCAGCGACTGCACTACCTTCAGGTGTCCGGCGGCCGACGCGGCCCACAGCGGAGGGGCTCCTTCGATGGTCTCTCCGTCAAAGTTAACCGATCCTCCGACTTCGACGGGGGCACAGCAGCACTCGAGGAGATACTCGACCAACTCCAGGTGCCCGTATCGAGCGGCCATTAACAGCGGCGTGGCTCCGTTCGTTTTCTCAGACATCAGTTTCGTAATTTCATGGTCGGTTTTGTTCTCTAAAAGTTTTTGCAGCAACTTGAGCTTTCCGTCTCGGGCGGCGTTGAATACGGCGGTTTTTAAATCCATCGCATCTGCTTGCTCACCCTAACCTTCGTCCTCCAGGAATAGAAGAAAAGAGAGTGAAATCAGGCATTGCTCGAGTCTGATTACTTCATGATTACATTGTAGATAAAAAAAAAAAAAAAAAATATTAAGACATTCTACATTTCCTGTTTCCACACAGAGAAAAGAAATTCCTTTACATCATCATTAGTGATTAAGACCTTTAACACCATAAGAACAAGCTAACGTTGTCAATAACTCTGTGCTATACTAGCTAACCGGCTAACGAGAAATAGTTTTTAATAAATAACAAATCTAGGAAATTCTATTTAAAAAAAACAAACAAAAAAAAAACAACAACTTTACATGGTGATAAAATGCCTAATAAAACTTAAAGATCTTCACTTGCTAATATAAACTGGGTGGCTAGTTAACCAAGCTAGCTCGCTAGTTAAGTCAGGCCAAATTCCAGAAACGCTTCCTAAATTAGTCATTATATCCAGAAAACAGTTTTGTTTCATTATAAAATGATAATAATTATACGGCTAACTATTAAAGGCTATCGCCTTTCTCCGGCTAGTAAACAGGAGCTCCGGAGCGCTCCGGCTCAGCAGAGGGAAAACAGTGGCCGAGTTACCGTGTTCTCGGTGCTGCTCCTCGATGTCGGTCAAAGCTGAATCCACTGCTCGGCGTCACCTCAGTTGATTATTAAAACCATGACAGCACAGGAGATCCCTACATCCATTTGTTTTAGTGGATTTTTCATTCTAATTCGTTGCTTTGTCGAATAAATAAAACGCGATTCGGATATAAATCAATTCCGTTGTGCTGGAATCCCGACCGCAGTCAGATCACCACCCCCGCTTTAGCCCACAGCTCAGTTAGCCTAGCTAGCTGGAAATAATGATGAATATGTTAAATAATTCCAGGTTTTTGTTACTTGATTCTTTACTTATATGATAAAATAAATCCCGCGGCTCTTCTGGATGTCGGTCTGTTCGAGAACTTGTCCTCACCCGATACTTTCTATTACTCACGACGAATAAGGAAGTGTAGCACACACTGGCTGCTTCCCGTTAAAGTCACAGTACTCCCGCCCTTTAATGATTGACGTTAGAGGTAGCCAATAAGAAACGTTGGATCTCGGCGCGACGTCTAACCAGACGTAAACAATACATATCGCTGGTCACGACGATTAAGCGCTTAACAAGTTACTCACCACGACCGGATTTCAGTAACTACTGACTGTTCATTTCATTTACGATTAAAAGTAAAAACAGAAATGTAAGTTAACGTTAATGTGTACACGTTCTGTTTTAGTTAATGTACACAGATGATTATGTTGATTATATATACACTAACACTCTCTCTCTCTCTCTAGCTGTCCCTCTCTATCTGTCCATCTCTCTATTCATATATAATCTACTGTACCTCCCAGCAACCAATCTATCTATCTATCTATCTATCTATCTATCTATCTATCTATCTATCTATCTATCTATCTATCCATGCATATATAATCTAGTGTACCTACCAACCAACCAATCTATCCATCCATTCATCCATGCATATATAACCTACTGTACCTACCAACCAAACAACCAACCAATCTATCTATCTGTCTCTCTTTACACAGTATATATATGCGCATTTAGACACACCACTAAAAAAGGAGAATCTAAAGAAGCTATGCATAGATTTATATAAAAACATACTGCATTATGCACATATTACCCCCCCTGGTGGCAAAACATTAGTACATTATTCACCCCGCATGTGTGAGAGAGACCACTAACACACAATGTGTTTCAAATTTATTGATTGTGTACACCAGCTTTTAACAATTTTTCTTTCTCCGGATGTGATAAAACATACAAGGGCAAGTTATTAAGATGAACAAGGCCGTATATAATTGGATTGCAGAAGAATATCAAATGTATAGTGAAAACGAAAAACAAAAAACATGGCAAGGAATAAACACACTGAATAGATTTCATGTCAAGCCAGTTTGATATATTAAAAAAAAAGGAACTGTGAATAAGATGCTTTACACAACCAACGTTAAAACACTTGAAATCTGCTACTTAACCCACACTTAACCCGACAGGAATACTGGAGGAAATCATTTTTATTAGACTAAACATCTAATCCCGGCAAACTAAAGTAATAAGCTTCTCATCTGGTGCCTTTCTTTATTTATTACCCTAACAGAAAATCCTAAAATCCCAGACCTCCCAAAACTACCCGATAATAAACAAACGTGTTTAAAAACTGCAGATTTATGGGTAAACACAGACACAAAGCTGATAATGTTTTGCTTTAAACCGAAATTAAACGATCTGGAGTGTCCGCGTGTGTATGCTCAATAAAATTCACACATCAGCTAACGGAATCGTTGTCCATCATCATGTTGCAGTTTGTTTTAATTGATGAAACTCATTGAGTCAGTGCTTATTTATTTCTTATTTAATTCCGAAACCCTTTTATGGACTTCAAAACCTGTTAATTATGGCATGAAACCAGAGCTGTTCATAATAACCCAAATAAGAATATACCAGCAAAGCACCAGCAAGAAGGATGGCATAAAAAAAAAAAAACAAAAAAAAAAACACAACCCAGCTAATTAAAGGAAATAAACAAAAGAAAAACACGAATATAAAAAACTACACTGATACTCTGACCCTAGTAATATTGTTATCCTAGTTTCTGAAAATATTTCAAACTTTAGCATCCCAATGCTGATTTCAGAGCACCATGAGAGTCATGAGCTCCATCACAGGTCTGTAAAGCTAAGTGTGTGTTAAGTAGCTCCTCACAGCCTTCACGAATTAAAGAAAGCAGTGTAGAAATAAAACACACCCCCACACAATAAATTAAAAGGTTTGCTTCTTAGCACTGAAAATGTGGATTGAATATGAAGGCTAATCCAAACATAAGCCTAAAAGATGTAAAGCCATACAGATACATCTTTAAATAAACATTATTATGTAGTTCTAGAGTTGGAGAATGAACTGTGGTAGCAGCCTTTAGTCCCTTGTGTGTGTGTGTGTGTGTGTGTGTGTATGTGTGAGAGAGAGAGAGAGAGAAAGATCAAAAATATCAATGGGGTGAAGATGTTAGGATCCGACACGGGTTGTTGTGGTTTTCTTGTCTGAAAAGAAGCTTCTGAGCAGGACCACCTGACTGATGCTGACCACCAGGAGGATAAACGCCTCCCCGATGGACCAGAAGGCTACCCTGGTGTTCAGGTCTTCCGCTCTGCTGCGTCCCTGAGCCTCTCTCAGCCGGAAATGGGTCTGGTAATCGATCACATGTTTTAGGGCTTCATGGATAGAGACGCATGCAGATTCCATCTGAAATAAATGAGTCAGAGATGTTCAGAAGTCTATAAATGATAAAGAATTTTAACCGTGTTATTACTAAGGTGCAGGAATACGTACTTGAGTTAATGCAGTCACACGGTTTTCGTTGGGGAAGAGCGGAGGATCGTCACCCACTTGAAAGTCAAAGTAGACGGTCTTGTGTGTGAAGGTGGAAAACTCGTTGCTGAAGCAGAATTTGTACGTGCCGTTTTTCGCAGCGGTAAAGGTGAAGCTGTCGTACTGCTTCTTCATGTCTTTGTACAGAACTGTACCTTCCGGATCCTCCAGGCGACAGTCAACATCGTAGTGACCCCCAGTCACAACCTGTACAGAATCAAAAGATGCACAACTTCTTTATGGCACTCTCATAAATCGAGAAAAATAAATCATTGTAATGACAGCTGTGTCACGTCTTATAGGAAACCAACATTTCGAAAGAGAAAAAACGAATATGCCATTCTGCACTGCACCGCCTGGCAGTGTTTGGCTTTCCAGCAACCACATACACAAGTTGTCCTGTTCCAACGACCCAGGTTCGATTCCGGCTCGCGTCATTTCCAGTCCCACCATCCCCCCTCCCCCCTATTTCATCCCTTTGTCCTATCAATAAGGGCAAAAATGGCTCGGAAGACAAGTTTTAGTAGCCACTGTTTTAGATACAGAATTTCCCTAAAGTGCAGATTATTGTTGTCACAGAAGGACTGTGATAGGAATGCTAACACACAGGTCTTAGTAATAAATTCTCTGCTTTACAATGTTCACATTGTTCAACAGAACAGACTGACGACATCACCACTTGACATCATTCTGCACACATCAGGGGACACACACACACAAAAACACACACACCCGAATTCTCTTCAGTTTCTTCAGTCAAACCTGTAAAAACAAAAACAAAAAAAGAAGCAACAAAGACTCGAGTGATATTAGGAAAGATCCATGAATAAATTAATTCGTGTTAAAGAAACAAACGTATTAAGCCAATCAACTATTTTTATTTCATCTTTTCTTTGACTTTTTTTTATAACATTTAATCTTATGTCCATTTTATTACTTGACCTTTTTAATGTTAATCTGCTCGTGTTACATTTTTAGTTAGTCTTTTACACTGTTTGAAATTTAATTTCGCTATTAGCTCACAACTTGATGTAAAACCAACAAATGGTGTAATACTTTTAGTAAATAAATGTAAATAAAATCTTCAGCTTATTTAATATTAACCAATTAATAACACTAAACATCAAAAGAGCATGAAATAAAACTAGGAAAGTCAGTAGTTAAAAAGATGCACAGTGTAACTAGGTTGGTTTCCGGCATGTGGGGTGGGGTGGGCTTGGAGGCGTCAAATGATTTAGGGTGTGTGTGTGTGTGTGTGTGTGTGTGTGTGTGTTTGTGTTGGATAGAGACACAGTGAAAGAGAACAGTTCAGTTGAATAAAAGAAACTGATATGGGTAAAAGCACAAAACTCACACACATTATCGTGTTATTGTTTTTGATATACAATCACTTATAGTTTAAATAATAAATAAAAACAAGGTGGACCCTTAACATCGGATATACCGGGTAAAAGTTATATACAGTTTATAGACACGGTAGCATGGACACACCAAAATAGGAAAAAGGCTTTTAAAACAAGATAAATGTTTCACATTGCTGGAAATGCGAAACCTAACATATAAATATCAAACCATAAATGTTTATAAATCATTGTTCCTCTGTGTATAAAAGAGAAAAATGGTTCGTTTGACTCTTCAGAGATTATCTACTCCCTCTGGATGACCTCTGACCTACTGTCATAATACTATAGTTATAATATTCTTCCTAATATTCAAAATTTTACAATTCTTTTCTTTGCTGTTCCCTTTTAGGGGTCGCCGCAGCGAATCATCTGTCTCCACCTAACCCTATTCTCTACATCCTCTTCACTCACACACACTAACTTCATGTCCTCGTTTATCGCATCCACATACCTCCTCTTTGCTCTTCCTCTTTACCTTCTGCCTGGTAGCTTCATTTCTAACATCCTCCTACCGATATATTCACTATCCCTCCTCTGTACATGTCCAAACCACCTCAATCTGTCTTTCCTGACATCTAACATGAGCCGTCCCCCTGAAGTTCCTAATTCATATATTTATCATATTGTATGCGCCATAAAATGCAGGGTAGATTAATGCAATGTTTCACCACTGACGGAAACACGTCATGTTTGTCTAAGTGTTCGCTACTAATTTTAAAATCTCCAATAACAAAGATTTTTTTTTTTATATTGAAGGTAAAACTTTGAAGAACAACCCGGTCCCCTGAGACAGACAACCTTCAACACTGAGTATTTCAAGGACTAATTCGTTTAGAGGATCACAAAACTCCCAGAACGCTACTGTTGATCTATTTTCTCAGTAAATACATTGTGTTTTGTGTTAACAGAAATATTTCCCAGTGGTTTACGTCAGACCTTGAAGCTGCACCGATTTTTGCCCTGTGTGTCTTGAGCTGTAATGAAGCTCTGGGTCTAGATAATAAGGACCTTCAGTCTGCGGTCTTGATGCACATTTCTAATTTTGTGACTCTATCCGATTTTTTTTAAATGAATTATTAAATAATCATATTATCGCAATTTTTTACCTTATTGTTTTTCACAAACATTAATAAACAAAACCTTAAAACCTCTCTCTCTCTCTCTCTCTCTCTCTCTCTTTCTCTCACTGTCGAGCTACATATGTCCCAACTGAGCTGCCAGTGATCCAAACCCCATCTCCACTCCAGTCCTGTCAGACCCTCCTGTGTGACCCGCCTCCAGTTGATAATCACATCACCAGGGTGACCGAGGACGTTTCCACTCTGCCATAAAGACGTTCCAGCTGTTCTTTGAGGACTTATGATTTAAGTTGCTTACACACACACACAGTGTAACTACATAATTCCTGCAACCCGTTTTAAACCCAAATGAGTCTGGTTCCTCTCAAGGTTTCTGCCTATTTTGTCTCAGGGACCATCGCCCCCGGCTTGCTCATCAGGGACAAACTGATTTTTATTTGCATCTTATCTGATAATTTCTTCGATTGTGTAAAGCTGCTTTGTGACAATGACCATTGTAAAAAGCGCTACACAAATAAAAATTTAATTAAAAACAAACAATTTTTTCTTAAAACCCCCCCAAAAAACAGGCAATAAATCATTAAAATCGCAAGTATTCCTTTAACAATTAATCGTCACCCAAATTTGATAATCGTGACAGCCCTCCTTAAAAATAGGCACAAATGATAAACTTTCACTCCCTTATTGAACTGTGCAACGAATCCACTAATCACATGTGTTCTGAACCGTCAAATATAATCCACACATCTGTAACGTGACTATTGCAGATACACACACTGCGATATCGATACCGAACAGTCCGATATAACGATATATTGTGCAGTCCCTATAGGGATTTTTTTTCGGTGGGGTCCTACCTGGAACTCCAGCGTGCACTTGGTACCGATGGTGATGTCCTCGTAGAAACATTGCTTGGCGTTATCCAGCAGCTCGAAGGTGAGTTCGGAGCCCCACACACGACCCCAGAGCAGCTGTGCACACAACATCTGCACCAACACACGCACACTAAACCCACGGCCACCGAGCATCATGGCTAACTTCCGGGTAAGGAGGTCTCAGAAGATACACAGATGCACCTGTAACTGGAAAACATAACGTTCCTTAATGAACAAACCACATTAGAAGATTAAGTAGAACAAAAAAGGTGTTAAATCACGAGCCTTTTTAAAACCTTCGTCTGAACAAACCCAAATGGCTAAGCTAATCCTCAGCTGACGTCGGCTAAAACCCGTTATACAGATTAAAAAGATGAGTTTATATAGTGAATCATTACGCAAACGTTTGTTCAAATCTTAATGAATTATTAAAAATTATAAATAATTATTTTTTCTTTTGTTTTGTCCCCCTTTTTATCCATTTTAGCACTAAAGATTTAACTCACCAACAAATCGTCTACCCGGATAAAGGAAGTGCACCGGCAGCGATGACATAACACGTACTTACGTAGTGACGTTTCCTAACAGGAAATTCCACGTCTGAATGCAAGCTGTATTTCTTTACCACCCGTTTTATGACGATCACAACGACAGCTATTCTGTTCCAAAACGCGTGGGAATACCAGCATTCACACGTAAACGGAAGTTTGTGTTAACACATAAATGCTTTACAGCCACCTACTGGTGTGGAGGTGTAAAAAAATATAAGTGACCAAGAAGGCAATAAGACCAGACCAAACCATGGAAACTATTTATATTTCATTCGTTTAAAAATGTAAAAAATGTGTTTTACCATATTATGCTTAGTTTATTTATTTTACATTGTACTTCCACTTCATTGTACAAAATAAATAATAAATTAATTAATAATTCATTGCATTTTATTTAAAATTGTTTTATTTTGTTCATTTAGTTATTTAGTTTTGCTTAACATCAAAATTATTTTTGTTAAAATGTTTGACCTTATATAATTTTTTTGTAAAATCGTAAAACGCTTTTCTCTACGTGTCCTTTGTATAAAAAGAATACAATTCAATTACCACTAGATGGCAGAATAGCTACAATATCTACCTGGTATAGTATAGCCCAGGGGTGGGCAAGCTCCAAACCTAATCAAACACACCTGAACCAACTAATCAAGATCTTGCTTGGTATACCTGAAACCAACTATCTATCTATAGCCACGCAAGCCACGCAAGCCACTTACACTAACGCTACTTTACTGCACTTGACCAATCAGCTTGAATGTATTTCTTTTTTCACACTTTGTTCTTTTTCATTGTTTGAGGTTTATCTTGGTCTCATTTTTTTATTTCCTCGTGAATTCCACTCTGGACTTTTGATTCATACTGTCAATTAGAGGTTTCCATCCTGTGTTATAGTCTCTGCTGCTGTGTATTGCTGGATTGTAATACCTTCACCATGCCATGTGGAGGTTGGTGGCGGTGTTGTTTGTATATTTCGGTACCTTTAATCGCTTGAAAATGAAGCGGGTTTGAAAAAGTTGACAGGTTCCAACCTGTTTAACAGGATTACGTAAAAGCGAAACAAAAATCGATGAAATTCCATAATGTACTATTTCAGTTATCTTCTCGAACACAAATATCTTGAAATTGCTTTGCTGTTCCAATACTAGTTTCAGTGGGCAACTACAACTGGTTCTGACTGGAACTACGAGCTTTCAGGACATGAAATATTAACCGTTAATGTAATCTGAATGATGTATGTCGACTACAGTACTGATGTGCTGACGCTATAACTCAAGTCCTGTTTTTCATCATGTGATCATTAACTGAAGAAATGTTCTGGGTTGTTAAATGCACATGGCTCACATTTGCTTTAGGCTAAACAGGAAAAATTTCATCCCCTGCACGTTTTTATGACCAGAAGCTTTACTGAGTTCACGATATATACGTAAGCTAGATTTGTGTCTTTTTTTCGCCGGCTGTCCTCTCCAACACAGACCACTACAGGGTTTGTGTTTGTTTTCCAGACTCGCACTCAGGGACATAATGTACTGTTTGATGACACGTTTGTGGATTTTGGACAGGCCGTGATCCAGTCCTCGGCTAATTCTTTACTGGTTTATTTCTATGGATTCGATCTGTTACTTTGGACCTTTGAAAACAATTTTTGCAAGAAAAAAATTTGCTTTATAAACGTTTACTAGTTTCAATAAAATAAAAATACCATCAAATAACCATTAATAACCATCAAAAAAAGACCTGCGGACGCCAATCTAATATTTATTTATTTATTTTTTATTATTAACTTCCACCAACCAGCATGTTACAGTAGACAGTGTGTGTAGCTTATTTTCAGCTGATTCACTACTGGTGTAAAAGAAAAGGAAAACCAATATAAACACTGTTTTTATCCTCTTTCCGAACTCTACATGAAAGGGTTCCTTAGATAAACATAGCAATTAGGTTTTATGAGGTTTTTTTTACAGCTGGTGTTTAAATCTGATAAAGCGCGGCGGAAAGTACACTGTGTACATAGCACCAGCATGTAAACAACACTCTTTTCTGTCTGGGATACGATTAGATTATGAGATGTTTTGTTATTTTAAGTTATTATTTATGAGCTACACAATAAATATCAATTACTGACTCATGCAAATAGACAATTACTGTATATATCATCGCTTTTAAGCAGGGGCGGGATGTCAGGGCCAGCGGGACCTTCCCGATTGGCCTTATAAAAAATTGTGTTTTGATTATTTATTCATCATTTTCATTAGTGCAATGTCCTATAATTAGTTTTGGTGTGACTGAACTGGAATATTCTACATTATAAAGGTCTGAATCAGCTCTACAGATGGTGCTACCTTTTAAAAAGCATCACAAAAATGTCACAGACGTCTGATTTGTAACTGTTATTTGTCACATCGACTCTACAGCACAGTAAAATTGGTTTATTTGCGTATTTACGCTTCGAGAGTGTGGGTAAGAGCGCCGGGTCAGCTATGATACAGCGCCCCTTGGAGCAGAGGGGGTTAAGGACCCAATAGTGGCAGACTGGCAGCGGTGGGGCTTGAACCCAGGTCTTCCTGGTCATCCAGTTAACAACTTAGTGGAACTCGGATTACTTTAAAAAGACCTACAATTTTATAATAATTCACTTTTAAAGTCAATATTCATTAATGCAAAAATCAGTTTAAGATGCTGCATGATTTCTTCTTCTCCTTTCGGCTGTTCTCTTTTAGGGGGTCACCACAGCGAATCATCTGCCTCCACCTAACCCTATTCTCTACATCCTCTTCACTCACACACACTAACTTCATGTCCTTGTTTATCGCATCCATATACCTCCTCTTTGGTCTTCCTCTTTACCTTCTGCCTGGTAGCTTCATTTCTAACATCCTCCTACCGATATATTCACTATCCCTCCCCTGTACATGTCCAAACCACCTCACCACTGTCTCTAACCCATACATTATAGCTGGTCTCACCACTGTCTCTAACCCATACATCATAGCTGGTCTCACCACTGTCTCTAACCCATACATCATAGCTGGTCTCACCACTGTCTCTAACCCATACATCATAGCTGGTCTCACCACTGTCTCTAACCCATACATCATAGCTGGGTCTCACCCACTGTCTCTAACCCATACATCATAGCTGGTCTCACCACTGTCTCTAACCCATAATCATAGCTGGTCTCCATACTCAGGTCTCACCAATGTCTCTAAACCCATACATCATAGCTGTCTCACCACTGTCTCACCACACTGTCTCTAACCCATACATCATAGCTGGTCTCACCACTGTCTCTAAACCATACATCATAGCTGGTCTCACCACTGTCTCTAACCCATACATCATAGCTGGTCTCACCACTGTCTTGTACACCTTCCCCTTAATTCTAGCGGATATCCCCTTAATTCTAGAGATATGCTGTTTCAAGGTGGAATTATTACAAAATTAAAATTAAAAATGGTTTGTACAACTAACTATTTAAAATTGTTTTATTATCATTACAATCTTTCAAAATGTGAAAGATTATAAAAGCATTTAACATTTACTTTAATGTAAAAACTGTAAATTGTCCAACCTCTAAAATAGCTCCTTTTACCTGGTCAGTGCAGATATTTATGTAAAAAAAACTGTGTCTAGCTACATGCCTAGTGCTGCCCCCTAGTGATATCTGGGATTTCCAAGGTATTAAAGTGAAACTCAATGAAAAGTTAATGACAGCTACAGTTACCAGCACCAACGCATTAAATCATGTTGCTGATCTACCGAAAAATGCATTTTCAAGGTGCATTTTTGCAGACAAAAAAGAAATAATTAAAAGAAATTCCTACACAAACAAAAGCCAAAAAAGTTGTTGTATACTATTGCAAAGCTTGCATTTATGAGCGACGTGAGTGGCTAACAGGTAGCACATAGCGCAACAAGCTAATTTATTATTTAATAACTAATGTCAATCATGGCTGTGGTGGGTTAACTGAGGGTTAAGGTGACCTGGGTTTGATCCCGGCTTGCGTCCTTTCCATTCCCCCATTTCTGTCCTATAAATTAGGGCAAAATGCCCCAAAGAATATAAAAAAAAAAATTCAATTGTGCGTAATATGCACATTATTAAGATGTGTGTATGTTGTTCTGTTGTAACCCTTTACATATTTAACGAATAAATCTGACGACGTGACACTGTGGTTTGATACGTGACTGAATGTTCACTTAAACCTGGATCAATAATTTGGGAAATATTGACTTAGCTAGTAAAATATTTATACTAATGACAAGCCAGCACACTCCACGCTGTCCTTTCCAAACTCTTATGCAACTTTGTATTTTATCAGTAAAAAGTAAAGTGACATTAAGCCCAACCCCCTGGTTATCATATTGGTTTTTTTGGTGACTGTTCATTTTGTCAAAAATCACGAGTTAATGTTGCAAAAATTTGGTCATGTGATATCAAATGTGATCTAACTTGAGCTTTGAGAACTATTTCTACAATATCTGTCCGTCACTGTAGCATCAAAAATACAGAGTATATTAGATAGATAGATAGATAGATAGATAGATAGATAGATAGATAGATAGATAGATACATAGTTACTTACTTACTTACTTACTTACTTTATCCTATCCATCCATCCTTCCATCCTTCCTTCCTTCCTTCCCTTCCTTCCTCCCTCCCTCCCTTCCTTCCTTCCTTCCTTCCTCCCTCCCTCCCTCCCTCCCTTCCTTCCTTCCTTCCTTCCTTCGTACCTACCTACCTACCTACCTACCTACCTACTGGGAAATTCACAATTATTCAAAAGAATAATTGAATCCTGTCCAAGGCTTTTCAAACTAAAATCAGTAAAAATACAAATTGAAAAGAAACAAAAATAAAATATCACAAATATACAGTATAAAAAAATCTCTTTGGTATCAATGTTTTTTTTGCGTTTTTTCTTTTAATAAACTAAAACTGAAGCTACGGGTTCACCAAAACATCACCTAGTCTATTCCAATCCAAGTTCTAACGAGATGTTGAGGCCTGTCTGGAAAGTATTTTTGTCAATATAATGAGAATGGGTCGTGTTACCTGGCAGCCAAAATGAGTGGAATGGAATGTGCACGGATGAACAATGACGACTTCGCTGCACTAGACAGTGGGGGCGTTAGACGACACTAAGTAAGACTGAGTGTCAATTTGTTTGTTTGAGGCTTTCTGCGACTCTGCAATGAGTGAAAAGTAAATACATGTTTGCTTCAAAGATGATCTGTTGAAAGTGATCCATGTTCTGGAAACCCTGTGACTAACAAAACATGTTAGAACAAACGTCTTTATTTGTCACATAGACTTTACAGCACAGTGAAATTGTATTTCTTCGCTTATCCCATGTTAGAAAGTTGGGGTCAGAGCGCAGGGTCAGCTATGATGCAGCGCCCCTGGAGCAGGAAGGGTTAAGGGTCTTGCTCAAGGAACCAACAGTGGCAGACTGGCAGCGGTGGGGCTTAAACCCTGAACTTCCTGGTCCATGGGTTTACTCCAGCTGCTCTGGTTTCCTCCTACAGTCCAAAAGCATGTACGTTAGATTGATTGTGGTTCTAAAATGCCTGTAGAGGTGAGTGTGAGTGTGTGTGTGGCCCTGTGTTGAACTGTGACCTGTCCAGTGAACTGGGAAAGGCTTCAGCAGAACCCTGTGACCCTGTAGAGATAAATGACTCAATCAAGTTTTACAATATGATTCATCAGTTGAACCCAGCAATGACCTGTTCCTTACTGTCTTCATTAGCAACGGGACATGTTTTCCTTCCACATTCTAAAGCACTTTTCCCGAGAAATACACAGGAAAGCCATAGGTTCAAACAAGGTATATTTTTAGGTTAATGAACTGCGTCTGACATCTAAGATACAGAAGTCCCATTTACAAGTTCTGAAAGCTAAGAACAGTGGAGGTATTAAAATACTGCTAGGCTGTCTCTTAGTCCCAACTGAAAGAAGCACTTTTTCTTCATGCCCTGCAATTTTTACCCTAATTTTACCTGTTGCTGTATAATCCTGGACTGGATACAAAAGCAGCTTTTATTTCTGGTAATCAAGAGCAAAAGTCTAAGGCTATAATACTCACAGGTTCACCGAAACCGGACTGTTAATGGTGGAAAAATAATCCTAAACAAATCTAAAGCTTTAAGCTTTTCATTTAAATCGACATGCACTTTAAATTTATGCCATTTGGAATATTTCCAAAATTCAGATTTTTTTCACGTAATTGCTGTCAATGGATTTCTGTCAATGACAGACTTTTGTCATGTATACAGGGAAAGTATTCAGTTTTTAAACACTTTAATGTGTAGCTTTAACGTAAACGTTAGCGGTAGCGCAGTGGTTAAGATGTTGGACTACTAATTAGAAGATCTGGGTTTGATTCCCAGCACCACCATATTTCCACTGCTGGGCTTCTGAGCAAGACTCTTAAACCACGATTGCTCAGTTGGAAAAATAAAAAAATATATATAAATGTAAGTTGTGTCTCCCAAATGCTGTGAATTCAATTCAATTCCTAAATAAACACTCATTTTTAGCGTACAATTATCTTTGGCAGCAAAGCTGGTTTGTGTGATTCAGTCTTCAGTTTTATACACATGCACTTAATGTTAAGCTTCAGTTTGTTGTGATGAAAGATGACACTGTCTCAGATTAAGTTTGTGCAGACTCTAAAACTGGTTTTCTTCTTAAAGCTCTCTGTCTTCTCAGGATTCATCCTTTCCACCTTTGTTCATTGCAGGGTTTATATTTCCCAGCTAATGTGCAGTGCCTGTTTTTGTTTTTTTTTAGGGTTGTGCTTTGGTATCAGTGTAAGGAGTTAAATTTCTAGTCTAAAAGCTGTTTTGTCCCTCTATCTTAAAAGACATTAGTATTTTGATGACATTAAATCTTGCAACAAGATCCCTCATCCCTTTTTAAAGCCATGCTAAAGATGCTATTGGCTTGTTGATCTCCTTCCTAAATAAATTGGAAGTTTAGCCAGACAGCCAGGTTAAGTGGGGCAGTGGTGGCTCAAATGGTTAAGGTGCTGAGTTGTTAATCTGAAGACCATAAACATCTGGGTTCAAGCCCCACCTCCGGCAAGTCAACCACTGTTGGGTCCCCGAGCAAGACCCTTAACCCCTCCTGCTCCAGGGGCGCTGTATCATAGCTGACACTGCGCTCTGACCCCCAACTTACCAAGATGGGATATGCAAAAAATGCATTTCATTGGCTCTGTATACATACCTTACACAGTGACAATGAATTGAATATACTTATATACTTATACTTAAAATGTACAGACTATTGGTGGTTTTATTGTATAGTTTTACAATAATGACGTCCAGTTTGCTGTCACTGAAAGCTGTCAAATGGTATATTTTCTCTTTCCAGAGCTGTTTGACACAAGCAGGTTGTGTAAGATTTTAATCTGACATGCGCTGTAGTATGTGGGATTGTATATACGAAGATGTGTTTGTAGATCATATCTAATCAACTGAATTTACTACATCTGTAAACATCTGTTATATTCTGGAAACATCACTTTTTTATTACATTTTTTAGTTTTTGTTTCAAAAAAGCTAAATTATAAAAAAAAATGACTTAGTGATTTTATTTAAAGGAATGTAATCTATAAAAACTTCTTGAACATTTAATTATGCAGATGTCAGTGAATTTATTACCTGCTAAGCGTCATGGCTGTCACTAACATACGCTGCTACATAGCATAGCTATAAATCAGCCTGTACTCACTGTATTGTACTTAGCATGTTTAGTCAAGTCCCCTTATTTATTTAACGCTCTTTAACAATAGAGATTGTGTCACAGCAGATTTACAGAATGAAATAATACAGTAAAACACCCACAAAGACACACAGTTTAGTTCAATTAATATCTGTTAATTTAGAGCCCTAAACTAAGCAAGCCACAGAAGACAGCGGCAAAAAACCGAAACTCCATCAGTGACAGGATGGAGAAAAAATCTTGGGAGAAACCAGGTTCAGTCGGTCGGGGGGCGGGGGGCGGGGGGGGGGGGGGGGGTGTCAGTTCTCCTCTGATCAGACAAACCAGCAGGTTATTCCATGCTGCAGTAAAGTTTTCATGATCTTGTCTGGATGACCGTCTAGAAGACAAGTTCATCCCTGGGAAACTGCCTCTGGGGCTTATTGTTTATAAGTGCTGGGTTTCTTTCCACCAGAAAGAAACAGACTTATGTTAGAGTAGATGTCATTCTACTTACAATATACAAATACATTGTGTGTTATTGGTGGTGTTCCCGGTTCCGGCTGACCTGATTATTGCAGCCTAACAATCCTTTAACGGAAGAGTGTTGGGTAAATTATTCCAGAGTTAGATAAGATATGGCTCTGCCACCTACAGTTCATTTTGTTATTCTAGGTATTATCAGGACTTTATGAGTAATGAGTAAGATTTTTAACATCTATTTATTGTTTAATATAGGGTATTTGGCCATGTACAATGGAAGGATAGTGAAATATATCGGTAGGAGGATGTTAGAAATGAAGCTACCAGGCAGAAGGTAAAAAGGAAGACCAAAGAGGAGGTATGTGGATGCGATAAACGAGGACATGAAGTTAGTGTGTGTGAGTGAAGAGGATGTAGAGAACAGGGTTAGGTGGAGACAGATGATTCGCTGTGGGAGTAGAAGAAGATAGTGTATTATGAAAGTCGATTATCAGTAAGAATCAGTAACAAGAGAGGAGTAAGATCCGGCACCACTTTAGGAAAATCTACACATGATTAGCTTCCCTAGCAATCTGATCCTAGTATTATTCACATTTTCTGGTCTTTCTTACATAATTTAGGGTTCGAACATTTACATTATACTGTATATAGTTGTATACTTCCTCCATCTTCTGTACAAAATGCTTCAGAAGCTGGAGGAGGTAAAGAAACCATGCATATTCAAATTATACGGTTGCTTATACGTTTAAAGCCCAACATTAATTCAATAAGTTTCTCCTGCTTGATAATTGCAGTGTGCACAGCAGGTGGGACGTGTAAAGACAAACATGCAACAGGTCCAGATGTTCAATTTATAAACACAGCTAAATGCTGTAAAGCAGAGGTCCCAAACCCACAGCCTAGAGGCTGGATACCTTTTCCCCACACACACATATTTGGTCCTGCCCTCTGAACAATGCCAGAGACATACTTTTTATTTATTTTTTTCATTTTATTTATCTATATTTCACACCTGTAATTGATAATAAATGATACATTTTGGCTTTTAAACTAAAATTTTCTTAATTTTTAAGGCAAATCATTTTTTAGATTCACCCAACAACAGAATGGTACAACCCAAACTTCTGGGAAAATGTTGAGTTTTTTCATTTGAATAAAATGAAAACTGAAAGACTTTTAAGTGACATTAGCCAAAATTTTATTCACAATAGAAATTTTACACTTTTATCCACAAAATGAGCTCTGACGCTTCTTATATTCTATTTCCATAGCATATAGAAAATATCTTTCTTAATTAAAATGATTTGTTTTAATAGTAACAAGAGATTTCTACATATACAGTATGATGTAGCTCGAATGCTTGATGGTAATTGTTTGTCAAAATAAAATACAAAAACAAAAGATATTGACTCCGACTACTAGCACCAAAAAAAAAAAAGATCAATAAATGTATTATACAGTACAGAATGAAAGTGATTGGAAATATTTTTACAGAAGTTTTATACAGTTAGAGCAAAGATTTCGCGTAATGCGTAGTAATGTCTGAAACGATACTAAAAAAAAAAGCATTTTAAAACTACTAGCCCTTTAGAATTATAGCTCGTAAATATAATAAAAGTATTATTTACTGTGCATCCGATTTGATCCGTGAATCACTGCTATGTAAGACTTTATTTCAAATAAAAATAAAACCTCTAGGGTTAAAATACTAATCACAATTAATACCCTTTTCCCTAAAATCACATTTTTATATGTAATTTACTGACAATAAAAGGTATAAAAAAATAACGCTTTACTACATACGGTGTTATGTTACAATGTGGAAGTGGAAATTTACATCGAAATTAACACATCGATAAAAGAAAGTGCTCCAATTTACATAAAGGTGGTACATTTCATGGGCAACTTTATGACTTCAGCTTTTAAATATGACCACGATGCAAAAAAAAAAAAAAAAAAATTATAAAAAATTAAAATATTTTTAATTTCTTTGTATATGGAAAACAATTTCAGGTCCGGTAACAGTACAAACGTGTGATTAAACGGGTCATAGATGTTAAGGAATGCTGTTAAAATTGAATTAGTGAACAGAAGAACTGATTGCTGAAGCAGTCCAGCCACATTCTTCTATTCACGTCTCGTACAATGCGCTCAGCGGCGCTTGCCAAGCGTAGACTTGGGACGCTTTCAATCAGTCCCTATTTCCAAAGGTCCTTCGCAAAGTTTTGTATGTCAAAAAAAAGAAAAAGAGGTGTCATTTATTTATCATTAAATTGTACGGCTGTGCCATCCTCGATCTCAGTTATTTTCCTGTGAGACGGCAGTTTCCTGTGAAAGAATAAAAAAAAACAAACCAACAGTTAAATAAAAAAAGATAAAAATGTGTGAAAGAATTATTGGTGACGTCAATGGTGTTTTCATCCCCTTTCGTCATTATCTTATCTTATCGCAGAAAAAGATGGTGCAATAAGCTTTCGGTCAGCAGTTTGGCTAAAGATGAGTTTATGTAACCGCTAAACACAAGATTCCAAGAGTCCATTGTATGAAGCTTAAGCTGAAACTAATTTATTCCCTCCATGTTAATGTTGAGAACAAGCTTGGACGGCTTTCGGATCAGACAACTTTTTATAATTACATCATGTGTGTGTTAAAAAATGGATTCATTCCAATAAATATTATGCCACACGTTGAGACTGACTGCACAAGTTAACAAATTTTTCAACCAATATTTCCTGATTTCTAAGACTTGGTGGTATTCGAGTAGATACAAACACACACACACACACACACACACACACACACACACACACACACACACACACACACACACACACACACACATATATCCGAAAGACTAACTCGTTTTTTCCTCAATCGCTGGAGTCTATATGAAAGTTTTAATACACATTCTTCATACTTCCGTGCCAAATAACTGGAAGATCCTGCTAAAATCTCACTTACGGATGGATATAAGCTACTACGATTAAATCAACTCTTGGGCTAATTTAATAAAACAAACTATTAAAAGAGATAAAACGCTCCAGACGTGTGTAAATACATTAACAGACACGATCCGTGGATGTACGGTTAGATAAGCTTTATGAATCAATAAAACAATCTGGTTTTATTAGCCATATTAACAAACAATAACACTTCCACCGTGGGGGCAAATACTTTATCGTTATCCAACTGTAACACAGAAATTCAGTCTGAATTCCTGGCACTGATAACACCTGAGCTGTAGCTTTTATTGTTTAATAACACATTAGATTGGATTTTGTATCCGGACAAAGTGCTTGTGGATTTTCGGACGCTTTCAAAAGAGTTCACTTTAGTCCTACAAATAAAAAACACGGCATTTTACCTCATCACATACATTCTGATCTGATCTGATTTTAAATCGGATGATTTTAGATTTCCTGCAGAAGGAAAAAAATGTGCACAATCGGTGTAATATTGTGCACTGTGGAATAAATCTTTACGCGATCTGATTGGTTAAAGCACATTTGAGGACATCGTAAAGTCCTTATTATGTGCAACAAACTGGTGACTATGAAAATAATTTAATAATTTAAAAAATGTTAGACATAAACCACTGCTATGTTTATAAAATATATCTTAATCTTCACTTATTATGCTAACAAGTTGGTCGAACAAGACTGGTCTGTTTTTATAGGACATTCTGTTCTTATGCCTGCTAAACATCCAGACTAGGATTAAATCTCTGCCGCCACCTCCGCACACACACACACACACACACACACACACGTTTTTCAGTCTTCCGTTTTCAACCTTTGTCTATCTCATCAAACTGAATTTCATTAGATTGTTAGCTTGTCTAAAAGGCAATAACAACATTCCAACTTACAAATGGCGTCCTTTTGCCGAATTTGCTCCAGAATGTCATTTTGACTGTGTTGGTATGTCCCGTTCTCTGGTCGAATGTCCGGCAATGCTGGAAAGGAGGACTGTACAAGTGCAAGCTGACTGCACATTCCGTGTGACTGACGTTTTCTACCCGGTGCAGACCGATGGAATCTGAAACGGAGACGTTTGTGGTGTTAGCGATAATCCAGAACACTCGCACAAGATCGTGGTATCAGGCAGGCCCGGTTTTAGCCCGATATATTAGGGTGGGCTGGTAGAAATAATAGGTGGGCAAATAGTGGTAGGTAATCAAACATCGAATGCAGATTTTAATACTCACAAAAACAAATGCAAAATTGAGGAGTGATAAGAAAAAAAATTTTTTTTTTAAACACAACTTTTAGCTATATTTTAACACGAGACTCAATAAATGTTTTTTATGATTAATTATCAAATAAAACTAATTTTAATTCTCAATCCAATGTTTTTGTAGAACATTATAACTTTAATTTTTACATAAATTTCTCCTGTTTCCCCCCCCATTTCTATAGAACCTTTTTTTTTTTAAAAGAAAAAAAAAAATCACTAATTTCTTTCTTTAAATCAACAGCAGAATCAGAACATTATTTTTTATTCTAAAAAATATAAAGTGTTTTCCATAACTTTTTACTGAAAATCAACCTAAAAAAAATCTATATGTACAATTTATCAGTTATATATTGTTTTCGTTTTTCAGCTATCTAGCTATTGTTCTGTTCATCAGATTTCCATTTACATTTACAAAGTAGCAGCGCAGTGGTTAAGTTGTTGGACTATTAACTTGAGGACCAGGGTTCGATTCCCAGTCCCACCAAGCCACCACTGTTGAGCCCCTGAGAAAGGCCCTTAACCCCCAATTGCTCAGCTGTATAACAAGGAAAACTGTATGTCGCTCTGGATAAGGGCGTCTGCCAAATGCTGCATCGGATCATGGGTAGGACGATGCTAAGGGCCACTTAACCCCCCCACCCCACCCATTCGCATATTCATTATTCAGACGATCAGAATTACAATGAGCTTTATTGCCAAGTAAATTTGCACCTACAAGGAATTTGTTTTGGTGACAGAAGCTTCCAGTTGTGCATTTTTAAGTAAGATAGAAATAAAAAAAAAGTAAGAAAAAAAGAATAACCTCAACAAGAAGATTATCAAATGTCTGCTTTGGATAGTTAGTTAATACTGAAATGATGTGTCATGTTTTGAATCGCTAACCCTGTGAACTGGGGCACTTGTTGAGTTGCTGTGCTTGTATTTGTATTGAAAGTAACGTTATCAGTGTATCCTTGGCTGAACCGGCGGTAGAAGCAGCACTAGGCTGGTTTACTGGTTTAAAAAAAAAATTATTAATTACATTTAACACAATTGAACTGCACAAGTGGAAGAATTTATTAGCTGCTGCATAGAAAACACAAACTGAAGTCAATTTCCAATATGTTAGTGTGGAACCTATAAATATAGAACTATTCTATTGGGCTGCCCACCCAATCAGGAGACAGAAACCAGGCTGTTATTCTTTTTGTTGGTTTCCTCTTATGTCTGATATAATAAAAATCAATTTTTGATTGGGTGGGCAAGATCTACATTCGGGAGGGCAAAGCCCACCTCCGCCCCCTGCTGCCGCTGGTCCTGCTGTTTATATTTTCAATGCGCAGCCAAGATCCCTCCCTTGCCTGTCTACCACCTTTACGAGCAGGGATGGGAGGGGGGGTGGCAGTAAAGGATTTAGAAAGAAAGCAAACTATTTTTTCTCTTAGCAACATAAATACACCCTTTGACCACACTTAAGTATGTCTTTTATCTAAATATCTTCTGTAATCAGAATGAACAGATTATTAACCAGAGGTTAATAGATAAATAAGGAAGTTCTTACCATTAATATAAGCACACTGGTTTTCCTGCAGGATGTGCTGAGATTTTTGGACCATGTCTCCGTGCGATTTAGCATCAGGCCATTCAAACATAGTCTCCTTTAGCTGACCCTGGAGAAGCTTCAGGAAGCAGTGGGAGTCTGTATGGTCATGGATACTGCTGCGAAAGGCACACAGCACAGACACGGACTCACAAACAGGCAATAAATATTAAGTAACAATTACAAAAATAGCATTTACTGTAACTGATGTAACCCAGACATGTCAGAGCTAATAAAAACATGTGACATGTCTGGGTTGAACAAATCTTTTTCAGTTAAGTCATTAAAATATTTGAATATGCTGTCTTACTCATAAATTACGCTGATTATTATGTCTTTTTTGTGTGTCATAGTCTGACTTCCTGTTAATTATCCACATTAAATTCTGTTAATTTAGCTCTTTAAGTATTTACTTACTTTTTATCCTTCTTTTTTATTGACTTAAAACTCATTTAAACTCAGTTAAACATCCCAATAATAATAAAAAAAAAAAAAAAAAAAAAAAAACACCATAATTTCCTGAAACAAGTTATGAGCGCTTGAGTTCAAGAGGACAATTGTACCCTGAAAACTGATACCTGTGCAAATCTTATCTCATGTGTACTAAGATTTTACACTCATTAACTATTTACCTGCCGTGTCCTTCACCCCAACACAGAATCATCAGGTTAAATTTGCCGTTGCCTTCATCCACAAGATTCCTGGTATACCTAAAGAGACAGGTCAAGACATTTATATCATTAAAAAGGGACAATTTGTAAGCAAATTCTTCTATAGAGTAGTAAATTAGTGGTTTAGGTACTGGACTGCTTATTGGAAGATTGGTTTGATTCCTGACACCATCAAGTGGCCACCGCTGGGCCCCTGAGCAAGGCTCCCAATTGCTTAGTTGTATAAAAGCAATAAATCTAATGAACTTTATCAGCAAAGTGGACCTTTTATAACAAATATATATATATAATTTCCTATATCAAAGTTCCCAGCTGATCAGGCTGTCATTACAGTAAGTGCCACATGCTGCGTCTAATTCTAATGGGACAAAAAATATTCCTTAAATGCGCTTTACTTAAAGAAATAAAGTTATAAATGCAAATTCATATTTCAATAAACATTTAATTCTGTTAAATAAGAATATTTCTGTATAATTTGATTCTATTTGGGTTTAATTTTTTATTTCGTTTATTCTAATGCAGTTTACATAGGTCATTTCATGATCTCTATTTTGTGTGTGTGTGTGTGTGTATATAAAAAAGATAACGAGAGAGAGAGAGAGAGATAACAGAACCGAGCTGCAGATCTAGAACTTTCTACGTGGACTGATCCACAGATCCTGCAACACTGCTTTTATTTTTTGCATCACTTTTTTTGGGTGTGTGTCAGATCCTGGCATGTGATTGGTGGCCTCCTGCCCACCCTTTACAAGCTAAGCTTTTAGAAGCCTTTTTGTTTTATACCACTCAGCAACTTGAGGCTACCGTGTAATAGCATTCTCCAAAAATGGCCAAGGTGGGAAACACTGATAAATATTCACAAGATATTAACAAAAAAAAGTGGCACATTTGAAAAGACATGGCTTCTCTTTATCCTCCAAATAATCCTACGATATTTTACTTTGAATTATTCTATTAAGCTTTTCTATTTTTTATACTTTTCATGAAAAAGCAAAAATGTGCATAATAATAATAATAACAATAATAAACATAATAACAATAGTAATAATAATACCAATAATAATGCAAAAATATAAAAAGAAGAAGAAAAGAAAAAAAAAGGAGAAAAAGAAAGAGAAAAATACCTGTACTGGTCAAATTTAGCAAATTTCATCCAGTCCTGTGGTTTACTTTCATATGCCTCCATTATATTCTGCACCTCCTCAATATTCACATCGTCACTTTCAAAGATCTGGTGGAGAACTTTAATCAGATCCTCCAGACTTTCGGGCTTTATCATCTCAGTGTTCTCCATCTTCACTGTTTCTGTCCCTGAGATGCTCGTCACAGTGAATGAGCTCGTCTACCGTTTTATAGATCTAGTTACAACTTAATGGACTGTACCACTCTGTTCTAGACGGGGGGAGTTTTGAAGTCGACGATTCTTAAACCATTGTTGATTAAAATGTAGACGATACAAAAATAAGCTAATGTTAAATTAGTTTATTTATTTAGGTTATTTTACCAATAAATGTTGGCGTTTGGCTTAAGTTTTTTAGCAGATATTTTACCACATTATGGCGCATTTGGTATAATCCTGCCATGCGTTCTTATTTTCGAACTGGGCTTCTGTTCAAGCCATAAAAAGGGGCTATGACGTTGCAGGTCCAAACCTGAAACTAAGCAAAGTGCAAATTGATTTACATAAACACGCATTAAAACTAAAAAAAAACCCCAAAAACACCAAAAACCCCCACACAGTTTAATGGGGTGTGGAATTAATTATTCTATATATATATAGTAATTGTTAGTAATAATATTACTAACAATTACTAATGTTAGTAATAATGTTAGTAATTAATTGCGTAACAGCTTCTAAAACGATTTGCCAAAATTACACTAAATAAATAGGGGGTTGTACTTTTGGTGTGTATGTGGTGTAGAGCTCTAAAATGGAGTAAAACTTATTGTTAAATCAAAGTCTCTGTTTAAAACAGCATTGTTGCGCCATCACGTGGTCATACAGGGCATTGCAACGTAAGATGCACCGCTGCTTTTTTACCAACTGTGACGCAGTCTTTAAATTCGAACCCATGTGACAACCTGTATTGTTCGCACAAGCCGCTGCAAACAAGTCACAAAAAAATTAAAGGTGGGGTTTAAACAAAAAAACCCAACATTATTTCTCATTTGCAGAAACTTTACACTTTACTGGATAAGTGACTATACAAAACTATTCTACATAAGGATGGATTTAAAACAATAATCTATAAACTACATTCTATAATAAAACCAAATACTTTCAAGCCTTTTTGGTCAGCAGGTCCCACTAAATATTAATTTATTCTTTCCTTCATTCATTCATCTTCTATAATCCCTAATTCAGGGTCACAGGGATCTGCTGGAGTCTATCCCAGCCATCACGAAAGGGCGAAAGGTAGGACACCCTGGACAGGTCTTCAGTCCATCACAGGGCCACACACACACACACACACTCACTCTTATGGACAATTTAGAATCACCAATTAAATTAACATACATGTTTTTGGATTGTGGGAGGACACCGGAGAACCCGGAGTAAACCCACACAAGCACAGGGAGAACATGCAAACTTCACACAGAAAGGCAAGGAATGGAACCTGGGCCTTCTTGCTGTGAGGCAACAGTGCTAACCACTAAGCCACTTGCAGATTTCTTGACAAAATTACAAAGCAGCTCAAGATTCTTTTAAACGAAGGACGTGGAATGTTTTGCGGCGGCGAAGTCATTTACCTGAGTTAAATTCGGCTGAGCAAAAGCCAAATGCCCTGAAAGCGAGCAGGAAGTGAACACTGACACACTAAAAACCTGATATAATGTTGCCAGCTTAGAAACCTAGCATGTTATGTAGCTTTGGGTTACAAACTTTAAGCGGTTACTGTCAGTCCAGGATTCACTACAAAAATATGAGAATATTTTTAAAGGAGGAACTGACATAAGCTCTCAGATTCTCATCAGTTATCTGAAAAATACTCAAAAATACTCTCAAAATACACACTTTCTCTCATTAGACCACTTTTGGTAAATAGTTGTACCAGAAACAGCACAGAATACAATGGGTTTTTTTTAGATTCGCTAACCCGGTAGTCTGAGGTGCACCAATTCGTTGTTAAAGCCACTCCGATACATTAAATCCGATATCCAATAATTTACTGTATTGCACTTACATTACATTTACAGGATCTGGCAGACGCCCATATTTAAAGCAGTGTACAAAAGTGAGTCTTAAATCATCTCCAAGTAGATGATTATTGATCTTAGGAGGAAGAGAAAGGGTGCAACACAGTCCAATCGGCTGGGTGGAGAGGGTAAAAACCTTTTACATGGTGCCACAATACTTAACAGCTTTTGTGGAAAATTCTAACAACGTCTGTAGGTGGAAGAAATCTGGCATGTCAATCAAAAATCTCAGAGACTTTTACAGACATACAGTCGAACGTGTAATCAATTAAAGTGGTACAGGAATTGCACTGTTCAGATAAGGAAAAACTCTCCAGTGGGTAATTAAAACTGCCCAGTCTGTCTGTAGACTAGCCTTTTCTGTACTCCAGGACATTTACAACACCAGGGTTCTTAACAGGGCCATTACATTATAATAATACACATAATACACATCACGATCTATTCACACTTCTGTTGTCTGGAAGACGATACCGAAGTGTGAAGTCACAGACAAAAAGGCCAAAAGACAAAATAGTCATTAGACTTTTACAAGTTACACCTTAAAATCCTGGAAAAAACTTGAATATGTTTATTATATGTTTATTGTTTAAATACGTTTTCGTCTACGTCAGTATGTGTTTTTGTGTATGTGTATGTTTGTCTCAGTCAGGCTTGCCAGGTTCCTGGCCACCGGAGGGCAACGGAGGGACTTTCTTTGTCAATGGTGTAGTCTATGTGCTCAATGTAAATGTTTGTTTATGTTGTCTGTCTTGTCATGTGACAACATCCTCTCCTGTCCCCAAGTGTCATGCTTCTATTGGTTTTCAGTTCTGTCTTTTTTCATGGGTTTATTTTGGTCATGTGTCCCTTATTGTCTTCAGGTGTTTCTTGTTTAGTTGATCGTTTCCCTAATTTGTTTGTGTATTTATGCCCCTGTGTTTCAGTTTGTCTTTGTTTTGCTTTGTCATAGTTGGTGTCCATGTCATAGTTTATGGTCCAGTTCTTTATTATTTGTCCTTTCTTGTGTACACTTGAACTTCATTTTGAGTATATATACTGGTTTGTAAGCCCATTTGGGCATCTGAAGTCCAATGTCTAAAATAAGCAGCGGGGTTTTTTGTGCTAGCTTTGGTAATTAAGAAAATCTAAAAGTTCTGTTCTGACTTTAAAGAAAAGTTCATTCCACCATCTCGGTGCCAGATTAGAGAAAAGAAGACATACTCTGTATTCTAATGCATGGTGTGTTCAGACAAGCAGTGCTTGTGTTTGCTATTCTGTCACACACAATCCTCTGGTTAGCACTGGGGTTAAGGGTCTTGTGGTAACTTGGTGGTGCTGGGAATTGAAACCGCAATCTTCTGGTTAGCACTGGGGTTAACTGGTGGGGTTAAGGGTCTTGTGAAACCGTCTGGTTGTGGTAACTTTGGGGTAAGGGGTGCTGGAAATTGAAACCGCAATACTCTGGTTAGCACTGGGGTTAAGGGTCTTGTGGTAACTTGGTGGTGCTGGGAATTGAACCCACAATCATCTGGCTAGCTCCCCAAGTCACCAAACTACAGGGCCATTATGCTGCCCTTAAAACTAACATACCCATTGTATGTATCACTTTACAGTGAATAATTTTATTGTTCTTAGTTTTAACTACAGGTTATTACAATATTAGCCTTATTAGTGGGGTTAGTTTTGTGTTCCAGAGTTATAAAGAAACAGTTCTAGACAAAAATAAATAAACAGGCATACCCGAAGATAAAAACAAATCACAAGCCACCAATTCTTTGAGGAGAAATGAGCTCACATTCTGGCACGTTAATGTGAACAGCATGTGGAAGGCTACCAAGAAAGCTTTACTCCAGTTAAGTAAACACAAAGGCATGTAAATATATAATAATAAGATATTTGGGGACCAGATAAAACTAAGAAAAGGTGTGTGAACCGTTTCTACAGACACATAATTACCGCAGTTATTATGTGCTTTTAGTCTGAGCATTTTATAACACATTAATGTCGGTGGCTAGATAAATGCCAGAAATAAAACATCCCTTGGGGGGATTTCTGAAGGCATGTCTTGGACAACAATTTACCCTGAATTTTGGGTAGCATTGTTGTATTACAGCTTAAATGTCCTGTATATTTGGGGTTCTTTTGAATTCTGGATTAGTCCTAGGTCAGGGGTGTCCAATGTCTTTCCTGGAGGGTCCTGCAGAATTGAGCTCCAACCCTTAATCAAACACCTGAACCAACTAATCAAGGTGTTGCTGGGTATACTGAAAACTTACAGGTAGGACACCGGCCCTCCAGGACTGAGTTTGGAAACCCCTGCCCCTTGGGGGTGAACATATGGTTATGATGTATTGTGTTCACCTAATTGTGTATTTCTACCTGGCATCAGCATTAACAGTGACCCTAAAAGTGGTTCAATTCCCAGCACCGGCAAGCCACCACTAACAAAACCCTTTACCCCCAATTGCTTAGTTGTAGAAAAAAAAAAGATATAAATGTAAGTCGCTCTGGATAAGGGCAGCTGCCAAAAGCTTACTGAAGAGGAATAAATAAAAAAAAATTCTGTAAATCAATGAAAACAACAACATGGATTTGATTGAAATTTCCACTTTGTCTACGTCACCAATCTTAGAGAGACTTTTATTTTTCAGTCACTGCGGAAGGATATTAGGAAATGAGCCGCGGTCGCTTCTCTCACGCGCTTCTGTTGTGTAACCCTCCGCCGCGTTGCTGTACAGTTGAGTGACTCTGTGCTCGAGTTTACTCAGGTAACCTAACAGAGCGGACTGAGGACGGCGACTTGTTAGTATTATTTTTACTCCTTAATAATAATATTAATAATAATAATAATAATAATACAAGAAAATAACATGATAAAAGCCATATTAATATTCAACAACCATGGAAAACCCAGGCTTTCGAAATTTTATGAACATTACGTAAGTATGAGGTTCATTGACGCTAGCTAGCAAACTCCAGGCTAAGTTGAGCATCCAGTGAAGAGAGAGAGAGAGAGACAGAGAGAGAGTGAGACAGGTGGCTGTTATAAAGCGTTTGTGTTTGCTATTTGGGATGCAAACTTCTTTATTTCCAGACTCAGAAGTGTGTGAGTGTGTGTGTGTGTGTGTGTTGGTACCATCAGTCATGACCAGAGCTAACTGGCTAGTCAAATCAGTTAGTGAGGTGGCTGGAACATCTAAAACCACACGATTTGCCTGGATTTTGTTTGACTAATTGGTTTTGACAGTGTGATTACTGATATTTGCATCTTTGAGCTTTTTTTTTTGCTCTATCAGATAATCGTGTTAGTCACCATGATATAACCATCAAACTGACTGTTAAGTTTTTTTCTTCAGAATGTATCGTAAGGGTGATAATTGTAATATGTTATTTAACCCAGTTCCATGTAAAAGTATCGCGATACGTGTGTGTAATGTGTGTAATGTGATCTTCAGTGTCTGATCATGTGTGATGCTGTTGGTATATATTCTTACATAGAGAGAAATAGGAGCTCGGGTTACCACGTGACTCGGCCTTGCGCTTGACTCGTGATTCAGTGATTCAGTGATTTGTTGATTCAATGATTCAAACAGCGCAAAAATGAGGTTTTTACGTAAAAAAAACCCCCCCCCCCAAACTTATAACTATAAAAATTATAACAAAAAATTAAGTTTAATTAGCTTGAATTGTCCAGTTTTATTGGAATGCATATGCATATTATTGGAAGTAAATACGTGTTATTAAAATTAGGCCTGGTTCTTGCCAACTATATAAGGATGGGCAGACAGATATTCCAGTTGGGCAGACGACATATTCCAGGTGGGCATACAGATGTTCCAGCTGGGCATACAGATGTTCCAGGTGGGCAGACAGATGTTCCAGGTGGGCAGACAGATGTTCCAGTTGGGCAGACAGATATTCCAGTTGGGCAGACGACATATTCCAGGTGGGCAGACAGATATTTCGGATGGACAGACAGATGTTCCAGGTGGGCAGACAGATGTTCCAGGTGGGCAGACAGATGTTCCAGGTGGGCAGACAGATGTTCCAGGTGGACAGACAGATATTCCAGGTGGGCAGCTTTTGGGGTGGGTGGATTAAGGAGATAGAGACTCAACTGAGTGAATGACAGAATACCAAAAATGTTGATGTACTAATTTTCTTGTTTGGGTTTGGATAAGAAGATATTATAGTTGATTTAAGCAAAAATATGTAATTAAAATGTTAAAACAAAAGGTTAATTAAATGTTCGGAATCGACCGATGACTGAAGTAATAATCACAAATTTAGACAATATTATAATCTGTTTAAAATCGGAGTTAAGTTTGGGCCAAAAAAGTATTCAAGTAATATTTTAAGAAATTGAGTAAACAAAAAACAATAAGTTTTTTAGTTTAGTTTTTTTCAGCGGAGGGATGAACAGCGGCCACATTACAGTGACTGTTTCTGGATCAGTAACAGGCTACAATAATCGATGTATTGCATTTAAAAGCAAATATTTTCCCACTTTATGAATTGCGTGTCTGTCTGTTTCAGCCTCTCCGTAATCGAGTTAGATGCTACAGCCAATACAGAAAACAGACTACAGCGCACCTCAGACTCCTTTTTTTTTAAAATCACAAATCGTCAACACAAAAGAAAAGCGCATGACTCCTTTTTTTTAAAATCACAAATTCAAAAGAAAATAATGTATTATCGCTGTCTTCAACAATTTTCGATTGGGTAGCTAGGACAGACGTTTAGGTGGACTCCGCCCACCCCTGCCCATGCTTCTAGCCGGCTCTGATTAAAGTCCTTCTTTAATAATACTTAAAGATTTTTTTACATAAGTTTTATAAGACTGGTTAGTTTCAGTTTCAAGTAGATTTGCAAAAACGATCACTAAACTTCACAGATTTTTTTTCCATCATTGCAGACAGACGGAATTCTCTGGTAGTTGGAGATAAACAGTAACGTGTGTGTAAATCTAATCTATAACTGTGTTTAAATCGAACATGCTGATTCGACACACCACCTTTATTTATTTTATTTCTATTACGACTGACTGATGAACAAATGTGATCAAATTGCATCGTTTCAGCATTTTACTTGTTTAAAACTACTTTATAAGTCTTATTTAGAGAAATATGTAGTCTTTTTTTGTAAACTCTCTAATGAGCCTTGCGATTGACCGTGATTCAGTGACAGTAATTGGTGGTTCGTGATGATCACCAAACACCGCTGTCATTTTCCTGTGCTGATGCTCATCATCATTGTATTTTCCATCTGGTTTAATCCTTTCTGGCTCATCAGGAACAACTGATTTTGTCACTTATAATTTCTTCATAAATTGTGATTGTCACAAATAAAATTGAATTGAATTGAATTGTAGCTGGAATGAATTTGTGAAAAACAATAAGTGTTTGTAAATTGGACCCAAAAATAGTTTGAAATGACTAAAATTCTGATTTGCACCCTTTCGTTCTTTTATTTTATTATTTTTTCTTTGGAGACTGCAATGCTGATGCAAATGTACTTAAATCATTGTTTTGTTCTTACTATTTAAGGGAATATGTAATTTTAACTCGTTTTACCACATACATTTACGTTATTTGGGGTTAGGGCCTCGCTCGGAGTGGTTATACAAACTGTCAGTTTGGGTGGGAATCAAACCCACAATCTTCCGGTTAGCGGTCTAACACCTTAACCACTGCACTACCACTTCCTAATCCTGCCCTCTTGAACAATGCATCAGGCATATCCTCACTCCGTAACTTCCTGTGTCTTCTTTCCTGAACATCATTTTTTTTCCCATTTACATTTTTACATCATTGTTTGATTTATTTATTTATTTTTTAAAAATTCATTGCATTTCCATTATTAACACAAGTTTTGTACTTTTTTAGCAACAAGTATTGTGCCGTTATAGTCTGTTATTATTGATGCTCATGTTTTCGTGTTTTAACTTCCACCACCAGCTGCCTAAAAGCACAAAAGACTCCATGTGTGTCTGTTGTTCGAGTCAGATCGGATTTCGTCTTCTCAGCCGTGATTGGCTCATGGTTACGGTTTGCCTGCCTAGAAGGGATAATAATCAATTAAATTTTCATGGTTCTAACGTCTGTTGATGATGTATACTGTGTGTGTATTTAATATGTAGGGTAAATGGGCACCACAGGGTAAAAGGATCTTTTATTTCATTCAGTTTTAAACGACTAGATAGCCTAAATACGCGAAATGTCAGGCTTGTTGATGTTTGTCTGTTTTTCGTTTGTGTTTAAAGATTCAATCCGTTTGTTTTGCGGTCAAGGACAGAAAGACGAATTTTGCAAGTTGATCTTAGAAATGTTGTTCAATTTTTGACCATTTTTGCCTTGATGAAATGAAATGTTGTTTTTCAATATTATTTATCCAGAGTGAAGACACAGAGCAGCAAATCATCAGGGAAACCTTTCACCTGGTATCAAAGCGGGATGAGAACGTCTGCAATTTCCTTGAGGGTGGACTGTAAGAATGATTATTCATTTCAAATGTATAGACTGTTGATGATACTATATACTATACTATATACCAGACCTTTTTTTTTTAATACCCTCAGGTTGATTGGTGGATCAGATAACAAGCTGATCTACAGACACTATGCCACGCTGTACTTCGTCTTCTGTGTCGACTCCTCGGAGAGCGAACTCGGCATTTTAGACTTAATCCAGGTACTTTATTGTCAGCAGTTCCCCTCCCTGTTTTTATCGTGTCGTTTTACGGTGAAGTAAACTGTCCTCTGTTTTCACACAGGTTTTTGTGGAAACGCTGGACAAATGTTTTGAGAATGTTTGTGAGCTTGACCTCATTTTTCATGTAGACAAGGTAATGTATAAAGTCGGAAAAGTATTTCTCTTGATAGACCGTTTACACCAGGGGTGTCCAAACTTGGTCCTGGAGGTTCGGTGCCCCGCAGAGTTTAGCTTCAACCCTGATCAAACACACCTGAAGCAACTAATCAAGATCTTGCTAGGTTTACTTAAAACTTCCAGGAAGGTGTGTTGAGGCAAGTTGGAGCTAAACTCTGCAGGACCGAGTTTGGACACCCCGATTTACACCTCATGGCCAGAAGTATCTGAACACCAGACACATCACACCCACATGCCATTATTAAACCTTGCATTTTAGACTCAGTCCCAGTTTTTATAGGTGCAATAACGTCCACTTCTCTGGAAAGACATGTGGAGTGTGCTGATTATTGAGCACTGGTGTAGGCAGGAACTGATATTGGGTGACGGTGGTCCTTCTTAGAGGTCATCTTAGAGGTCATCAGTAGGGTTATGGTCAGTGCACAGTCCCTAGGGTTCTCAGAGGCTTTGTGCACAGGTGCATTGTCATGCTGGAACTGGTTCAAGCCTCTTGGTTTTAGAGAAAGCGATAGATAGTAAGAAAATTTAGCTATAGCAATCCTTGCTCTCTAGGCAAACTTTGTGGCAACAATAATCAGGTTTTTTTTATTCTAATGCGATGCAAATCTCATGAAATTTCTAGTGTCAGTGTTTCTATCAAGTTGTTCAAACAGCTGACTTCGGTATTGGTAACTTAGCAATCAAGTAAATAAAAGAAAGCAGGCATAATGGAGCGGAAACAGTTGATTAGACACGTGAGGTCAGTCTTACGACAGGATTTATTTGGAGTAACTACCAAAGCAAGAATAATGGCAACTTGGCTACAATTAATAAATGAGTAGTGCAGCTTTTCTCACCTACCTTTTGCAGGAACCATAAAGATACCGGTAGCGGAACTAGTAGGTTAGTTATGCAGGTTTAATATTCGCTACGTCGGAATTTATTCGGCAAAATCGCTTCCTTTATTCGCATAAACCACCTCATTTGAGCGTAAAACTGTTTTTGTGAATTTTTTGTTTCTACGATTTGTCGTTTTCACTCGTTTCTGATGCGATACTTGAAAATGCGCATTTATGAAATGGACTATGTTAACGCTATAACACAGTCTAATGCTATAACAATGTTATAGTCACTTTACAGTGCTATTTGCACAATATTGTTGTTCATTTGCACATTTCATGTCTACCTCATCTTACAATATGGTTGGCGCTATTGCGTTATGTTCCGTTCTTTATTGTCTTTTTTGCACACATGCACTTTATGTCTATCTTGTATAGTGGCTCTTTGTTGTTTTGTGAAATTCTATGTTTTGTGTAGCACCAGGGGGTCCTGGAGAAACGTTATCTCATTTCACTGTGTACTGCATTCTGCTATATATGGTTGAAATGACAATGAAGTTCCTTGAACTTGAACCTTGAACTTGAACTTGGACTTGAAATAGGTGTCCATAAATTTTGGCCAGATAGGGTTTTTAAATTGAAAATAAATCGTGTCTACACGAGCTACTGTTTGTCGTTCTCATTGGGTTCATTATTTTGCAGGTACACAATATCCTGTCTGAAATGGTGATGGGTGGCATGGTCCTAGAGACCAACATGAACGAGATCATAACACAAGTGGATTCCCAGAACAAACTTGAGAAGTCCGAGGTAAGTCTCCTGCAGCTATGCGACTCTACTTCAGGAATGTGCAGGCATGACTGTATGTGGACTGCATGTCCCAGAATGCCCTCTTGTGATGCCTGTCTGTGGCTCTCTGGCCTGCTATGCTGTGTTCCACATTTAAGGCTCCACCTGCAGATTGCAGTCTCTGCTCACAGTTTATATGTTGACTGCTGTTTCTCTTGCTGAGCGTTTCAGTCAGATGGAACACAGCTCCAAAATGACCCTAACGTTCGTGTCAATTAGATTCTCCCTTATCCCACCGAGGGGATTTTTAGAAGGTTGTGTAGGTTGCAGTAAAGTTAACAAGATTTGCTAGTGAGTCAAATACGTTATTTGTACACACAGTACATGGAGCCTGATTGGTATACAGGATGTTCTGGTATGCAGGCTTCTAACATTCCGCCGACCTCATGACTTTGGTTATTCGGTTGATTAGGATTATATATGATGATATAATCTGCGAATTTGATTTTGACTCATCTCCCCCTTCCCCCCCTAACCCCTCCGCCGTCATTTAGGCTTATCAAATTCCTATAGAATAGTTAGATCTTTCTTTTAAAAACTTTCAGCTTTACAGTAACTCAATATCCTCAGCTAATTATTGCTGCTGGAATCAATTAATTAAAGTGTTAGTGCTTTTTACTACCATTTCTAGTTTCACCCTTTCGTTAACTGCGCTAGTCATTAGAAGCCCAGATATTTATCTCAAACCTAAACACCCCTAAAGTTAATCAAGAAGGCACTATTTCAGGGTAGATAATATGGCATACAAGAAACAAGTAGATTTAGGCCCAATCCCATTTCTACCCCTTTCCCTACCCCTCTGTTTCGCATGTTCATATGAAGAGGGTAGGGGTGTCTGGATTTTCTTTTGGTTGAAGGTGTAGGGGGACAGGCCAGATACCCCTTCAAACAAAGATTTTTTTTTTTAAGATCACAAACCTAGGGGTAGGAGAAACTACAAAAGCAACATGGCTGCCCAAGTGACCAAGGAGATCCATAAATAAGTTTTTTTTTTTTAAATTGAACGACTAACAATCATCTGTATTATTATATTTAATGCCCTGTTCAGAAATAAAAGTCTAATTGCAGGAAATTAGCTCTTTGCTGTGCGTATGATGACGTGTACTGGTGTAGTAGTGATGTTCCATTTCTTAGGGGAATATTCTCATCCCTACATCTTATTAGTCTGTTTCTATAGTCAACGGGACGCGGCAGGCATAGGGGTATACAATAGAAACGGGATTGTGAAATAAATATAATATTTTTGCTAGTGTGTAGAGAAGCATCTGTGTTCCACCATCCCTCAGGGTACTAGCTGTGTTCGAGTCAAATACTTGGAATCAATATTAGAACAGCCAGAGTCACTCTTTCTTAAAAAAACCTACCACTTCATATGTATAACAAACAAACTAACAAAAAAAAAGACTTATAGTGCTTCTGTACATTGCTGTAAATAAGTGGAGAAATAAAAAAGTAATAATTTCTAAGGTCAATTTAGATTATTAAAAAGTTTGTGGCTTTGAAAGTGATAAATTACTAACAAATGATAAAAAAAATGATTTTAATTTATTAATTGCATGGGTGTAACTACGCAGTGTAATTAACCAGAGTTTGTTGCGTTATAATTATTTTATTAACCCCATAAATGAGTGAAGAAGTGAGTAAAATACATCAACATCAAATCTCCTGCTTGTTCTCTTCCATAACAACCCAGCCTAGACCGCTAGCGTTACGGAACATTACATTAAAACATAATCATAGAGATTTGGAAAATTTATTTGCTGGAATGTTTAAAGGAAATAAAAAAAATAAATAAAAAATGAGGCATTTATAAATTAAATGATAAATTATAAGGCATGTGCTGACATTTTTTTTCATATAACAATAATTGCTTAGCACTTTAGCACAATAATTTTTCTTTACAATATAGTACTGAGGAAAACTTCATCCTTTGCCTTTCTAATCAGGAAATACTGAGCATATCTACTTGGGCAACGTCGAAGGTCATAGCAGCTATTTGGTACACTTCACACTATACCCAAATGTTCATGGACACCCACTAGCCAAGTATAGGCTTTTTCTACACTGTTGCCACAAATATGGAAAAACACACACACACACACACACGCCTAATGTCCGAAAGTGCGCTAAATGCCAGAAAGGTCTTCTGTAGCATAATAATTTTCCTTCACTAGAGCCAAGATGCCCAGATGTGCTCTCCAAAAAATTGCACAAAGTGAAGGTTGTAGAATTTTATAGTTTGTACGAAAGAATCTAATTGGTCTGCACGGTGCACCTGGTCAGTTCACGAGTTCCGTAATGCTCTTGCAGCTGAATAAGCCAATCCACACACAACCTCACCTATAATCAAAAAAAAAAGGGGACGATTATTATAACCACAAAGGAAGGACCAAATCTGGAATACAGTGTCCAACAAACACGTGTAAGGTGATAACCAGGTGTCCACAAACCTTTGGCCATATAGTGTGTTATTGTTAAAAGTATATCTGATAAAACACTTTTTGCTGAATAATAATTAAACATAAAAACTAATAAAAACCTAGTGTAGTTCATTTTATGTAGTAAGGTTAAATAAAAGGGTAATTAGGTTGGGCAGGTAGGCATTCTGTACCTCCCTTGTTTTTAGCTCTATCTTCTCTACCTTTTTTATTTGTACTTTGTTTGCATTTGACTCGGTCAACTGAAGCTAATTCAGCCTCTCGCCGTATGAAGGACGCTTATCTTTTTCTGCTCATTAGTAATTGTGCCGGTTGTTTGCACAGTCCATAGTAAATAACAGGAGAACGTTTGTGCTTGGATTTAAAAAAAAAAAAAAGATGTAAAAGGGTTGTAACTAGGGATGCATGATATCAAACGCTTAAATTATTGGGTAAAAAGTCTTTTTTATTGCTCAAATAAATGAATGAAATTCGATAAATAGATCCGAGAAAGTACGTTTGCTGAAAAATTAATCAGTTAATCCGATTTTATTCATCTGAGATTCATCCTTTCCGAGTGCAAATGACTGCAGGCAGTGTTGCCGGATTGGGTGGGTTCCTATGTTGGGCTTCTTTTGATCGGATTGAAGATCAAAAGAAGTCAGACCAGAAATAAATGCATTGGTCTGGTTGATAATATTTGGGCTGCTTTTTGATACAACTGGCAGGTATAGTTTCGACTACAAACATGATTTTATTCATTTTTTAATTCAAAAATTACATTAAATTATTACTTGTCTTTTACGCAAAAAAAACAACAGGAGTCAGGACTGATGTTTGCTATTATATTTCGACCAGAACTACTAAAATATCAGTTTCATTAGTGTGTCTTAGATTTTCCCCAAAAATTATAATATAAAAATATGACGTTGTTGTTTATCGGCATCGGAATCGGCCATGAGAAGGACTTAATTATCGGCTACTGGTATCGGTTGAATTTTTTTATATTGTGCATCCCTAATTGTCGTACGGTGTAGAAAAAGTAGTTCCTGATTACTACAGGAGAATTTTTACAGTGTCTGTTATGACCGTCGTCAGTGTTATCGGCACATGTCTAAAAACCGATTTGTTGACTCACTTTTAAAGTCTGCGGTCTAAGTTGGGTTCTACCCTGTCTCTCAGCTCTACAAACTGTTATTACTTATCTGATTTAACTACCATTCCTCATTCCTCTTTCCTGACTTTCTCTAGTTCTTTCCATTCTTTTCTTGCAGACGTTTATCTTTCAGTCTCCCAGACAGGACAGGTAGACCCAGGTACTGCTCTGAAAGTAATTCTACACAATTTCTACACATCCTGAGGACGAATATTAGACTTTAACAAATTACGTAGTGGACCTGTGCAGGATTTGTTTTGAATGCCTAAGTTCAGATCTAATAAATGAAAACCACAATGTCTTTAACTTAAAAGTTTGAGCAGATGTTAATGTGGAATTCTACGTACTTGATCACATGCTGTAACTGGGTCAGCGGAAACTTGCAGTTTTATCTGCAATTGTTGCTTCACTTTTATTTAAAACAAAGTTCGTTCTCAGGATAACATGATAGAATGCAGCAGATCTGTTTTTTCCTTTATGTGGAACTACATTTGGTTCGCCTCGGGTTTAATAGAAGATTTTACCATGGCGTAGTATGGATGACGAGCGAAAATATTTTATACACCCTCCGTATTTTATTAAAGTTTTTCTGTAATTGGTAAGTACTTTATACAGAACATGTTACTGTACGACTTCCAGGTCGTACAGCAACATGTCCATCCTGCTGAAGGACAACTGGTAATGACTGACTGACTGACTCGGATACACCGATTTTCATATAACATTCAAAATCAGTAAATTGTAGCACAAATAGAAGGCTTTTGGCTGAAAAAGGGGTTATTATGCTTCAAATACTTACTTAGTCTAGTGATGGGCAATTGTTACATTTTACTATCATTAAAACATCTTCAACGGATCAAAACCGGTTCTGTAAAACGGAGAGCATTTGGTAGTTCACTGTTTAAGGTGTTGGACTGCTGAGCAGAAGATTGTGGATTTAATTCTCAGCACCACAAATCTGTTTTGTCCCCCACATGTCCATGCACAGTTCTTTTACTAAGTCATAGTCAGGGCTGCACGATATTGTTAAAAAAAAAACCCAACATTGCGATATTTTTCAAAATTGTGATATATATATTGCAATATGACAATTTCACCAGATGACTATTTGGGGAAAAAAAATCACAATTACACAATTAACCCATAAATCACCTGAACAATAATCCACACTCGATCAAAATGAATCCACACTCTGTAATGTGAATATCAAATATAATCCTGTGGATGTGGAATATGTCGATGTGAAACAATGCTGTCAAAGCCTTTTCAAATTGCATGTGCAGTGCCGATAACTTTGCTGGCATTGTTTCCTTTTTCTTTGATATGCCGAAAAAATGTCCGATTATGTGCACTGCTGAAAACAATTGTGGCCCTTTTCAAAATGTGCCGATAACTTTGCTCTTTTAGCGTTTTCCTTTTTCTTTTCCAGCTTCAGTTAACCAAATCTAGTAAGCATAGTACACATTACACTAAGATCATCAGATCAACAAAAAATATCAGACTGCCTTGTTCTGTTGTTGGACAAAGAGGGTAAAACCATCAGGCCTTTAACTAGCATCCATTTTGCCCCTCCCACCACTACCAAAGAAGGAGGGACTTGTAAAATGATAGCTTTTCACCTAAAATCCCAAACAGTAGTCCCATGTATTATATGTCATTGTTTAGTGGATTCTGAGAATTTCTGCCCCAGGTCCCCCCCAATCAAGAACCAGTTCAGGTTCTTTCAGGTTATCTAGCTCTCACACAGTTTGATTCTTGTCCTTCTGGTGAACTCTAAAAATAAGATGCCTGGCCCAGGGCCCTGTACGCCACAGAGTGGTGCCCTAGACTTAAAGTACTCAGGCTCTAGCATGCTGATGAAACGCAAGCTATCTGATATATAGCCATTTACTGCCATTTCTGCAGTGATGTTTAAGGACTCGGCATGCTTGTGCATGTTCCTGCATAACCATCTGAAATAGTTAACACACGTTATTTCCTAGGCTTCTTCTCTGGAGGTCAGAGTTCCTCAATAGATCTCCCTGTAGATATGTTTAATTATTGTTTTTCAAAATTGCTATTTCTAGCATTCTGTCATCTTCTAACTCTTATTTCCTTTTATACGCATCTGTTGACTAGTTTTTTTTAGCCAAAAGAAAGAACTGGGCATAATTTTAATAAATATGGGGCAGTTGTAATGTTGTTTGTCTGGGGCTAAGGGTAGTTTGTTTCACCGGTCAGCCCACAGTCAGTAAATGGTACCAGATGGAAATGCGGTCTCTCGCTGACATTATATATTGACTTATTATATATTAGTAATAAAATGTTTATGGATATGAGTTACTGTAGGTCAGGGGTCACCAGACTCGGTTCTTGAGGGTCCTGCAGAGTTTATTGCCAACTCGCCTTAACACACCTAACTGCAAGTTCTCCCAGCAAGAACTTGATTAGCTTGTTAAGGTGGGTATGATTAGGGTTGAAGCTAAACTCTGTAGGACCTCCAGTACCGAATCTGCTCACCCCTTCCGTATGTGTTTGGTATGGTAGCCTGTGCATAAAGTCTGTATGGACCACCAAAATTTTAACTCTTATTATGATGCAAATAAATGATTAATTGAAAGAGATCATGACAGTGATGCACATTGGAATGCCCATCACTAGTTAAGTTTGAGCTAGGGTTCCATTTTTCTTAGCATTTGTACAAGATTGTTGGGTTTGATTGTCAGGACCACCAATTTACCAATGCTAAGCAAGACCCTCAATTTGCTTAATTGTATAAATAATATCGCTCTGGATAAGGGCGCCTGCCAAATGCGCCCTTTCACACGTATTGTAGTCAGTCAGTTTTTACCAGACTTTTGTGTCTGTATGTCTGTTAGAAGTCATAATTCCATTCGATCAGTTTCAGTTTTGTCTCTTCATCTGTCTGCATGGGATTCGACAACAGTTCATAGCCCTAGAACACAAAATTCTGCTGTAGTATGTGTGCACAGATATTCATCAACCTAAACAAAAGAACCTCAAAAAGAGACTACAACCTCACGCCGTGTCGATTGCAGTAACACGTAATGTCAGTCATAAGAAACAAAAATTTAAATAAAGTTTTTTTGTTTTTTTGGGAATAAATATCAGGCGTTGTTTCCATACCTTACTGATGCTGTCTGTACAGGATCGATTAAGTTACGGGAATTTTGGTCTTATGTTCTAATACGTGGCTCCAGTATCGGCAGCAAAAGCATCCAACTAATCCACCTGCAACCTAAAATACACTTTAAATCTCTGACCAATTTTTAGGATAACAAATTTCGAGTCTTGGTGTCTAAAACTGCTTAGTGATCTTAACATATACTGATATTTCAGTATACAGAACCAAGGACAAAATCCGCAGAGGGGTCGTGTCCAAATGGATTACCAGTACGTCCGTGGGTAGTAAACAAAGTCCGTTAGTTCCGGAATTGACCGATGTTGGTTACTCGTGTGTGTAGCAGAGGGTGTATATATTGTATATATGTATAATGTGTTTATGTATGCAGATAGTGTGTATGGTATATACCGTACTGTACTGTATGTACTGTGTGTTTTTAGGCCACTAAGAAAAAAAACAACGATTGAAATTAATGAACAATCGGATTTAACGGACGCCACCCCCCCCCCCCCCCCCCAGCCGAATTAGTCCATTAAGTTTTTTTTATACTAGTCATAAATGACCTGCTAAATTGTCATTTCAATAAATACCAAGTAGTTTGGCTTGGTGATGTAAATTATTTAAAATTGTAATATTTTATTATAGAGCAGAATAATGAGGAATGTCTTAATTTGCCAGCTTGGCATATCTTATGTGGAATGTGGACTTTTGTGATTATACATGTTTATATTTTTTTCTACTTTTGAAAAATTTCTTTGCAATGCAAAAAAAAAAAAATTACTAAAATTACCGCTTTTATTTAATAAACAATCTGTTGCTCGTACCTTTTGGTTACCATAGCTTTTTCTGCCCGACTTTTGGTTCCCGCTTAAAATTGTCCTGGCGAGACGTGCATGTGCAGCTGTGAGAAGATGAATGTCCGTTTGCAGCTCTATCTGTAATGTGCTTTGCATTTCGTGTTTTGTCGACATTTACGTAAGTGTCGATGTCGTCTCCTCTTGTGTGAGTATTTATGTTTATGCTGTGCTCCGAACACCATTTTTACTGTTCCTTGGTGTGTGTGTGTGTGTGTGTGTGTGTGTGTTTATAGGCTGGTATCGCAGGGGCTCCTGCACGCGCTGTTTCAGCAGTCAAAAACATGAACCTGCCAGAAATGCCCAAGAACATCAACATTGGTGACATCAGCATAAAAGTGCCAAACTTGCCATCTTTTAAATAGCAGCAATGGACCAAGACGAGCGGACGGATTAACTAAATGTTTACCAAACACAAAATGAAGATCTTGTTCAGAAGGTACCGTGTGATTGATTTCCTGTCGTGTTGCTTTTGGTCTTGGAATGAAATTTATGTGTCTTTTTGTTTAATCTGTAAAAAAAAAACAAAAAAAAAACAGCAGTATTTATTTATTACATTCCATTGGCCTTTCTGAAGGTTTGCTTCGACAATTCGACTGCTAGAGTGTGTGACGATTGTGTCTTTATAATGCCCTGTACAGCGGAACCTTAAATTCTACTCGATTATCCAAACAACCTCCACGTGAGGCTGTATATGCTTTAATTGTATTACTGGTATTATACTGTATGTAATCAGAGTATTTTATATATAATTTATTCTTTCTAACTCAAACAGTGATTTTATCTTTATCAGTGCATGTAAGTGTTTCTTCTTCTTTTTTTTTTTTTTCACAACAAAATAAAAATGTGCATCATTTTAGTTTGGTTTTTATTGATTATTATAATAAGCAACCAGATCAAAACAACTGTGATTTATTTGAAAGATGAGATTAGGAATAATGTCCGTCTATTTTCTGTACTGCTGCTGTAAATCATACACATTTACAGCATTCGGGCAGACGCCCTTATCCAGAGTGAAAACTGGGAATCGAACCAACGACCTTCTGGTGAGCAGGCCTACACTGTAACCTTTAAGATACCATGTTCCCTCTACACAGGGATTCTCTGGGATTCTGTTCTAGACTGTGGACTTGATCTGAAACATTGGGGTATTTTCAATAAACTTTTTTCATATTTCTGTGCATCCAATGATGAAGAATTGAATATTTGTTCATTTTTTTTTTTTTTTTTTTGGTCAAGTCCCCTCGGTTTAGTTTAACTTGTATCCGTGAATTGAGAATCCCCAACCAAGCAAGCCAGAGGCGAGAAACCAAAACTCCATCAGCGATAGGAGGGGGGTGTGTGTGTGTGTGTGTGTGTGTGTGTGTCAGTGTGTCAGTTCTCCTCTGACTAGACAATCCAGCAGGTTATTCCATCCTGCAGTAAAGTTTCCACGGTCTTGTCTGGATGGCCATCTACAAGACAAGATATCACTGGGGGCTTATTGATTCCTAGTGCTGATCCACCAACTGGGCAGGATGCAGACTGGATCTGGTGGCGACGTAATGTGTAAATCTGTAAACCAGAAATGTTTTGTAAGGTTTTTTTTTAACATATCTCCTGATTGCTATCTGCCATGTTTAAAGTTTATGTCGACTTTATTTGCACAGTATATCCAGACGACACCGAGAGCTACAGTGAGTGTTTCAGAAATTGCTGATCTGGGTTTTTCCCACTTCAGTAAATGTGCTGCAACAGCAGAGGACCACTTTAAGCTTCAGGCCTGTCAGCAGGACTTTAAAGCGCTCATAGGCACAGAATATATGTAAACACTGTAATATCGGTAGGAGGATGTTAGAAATGAAGCTACCAGGCAGAAGGTAAAGAGGAAGACCAAAGAGGAGGTATATATTTTTTTTCTTTCCCTCCCTCTCTAGCCCCTCTTTCCCTCCCTCTCTATCCCCTCTTTCCCTCCCTCTCTCCTTCTTTTTCTGTCTCCCTCTACCTTTCTCTTTCCCCCCTCTCTTTCCTCTCCCTCACTTCCTCCACTTTTTTTCCCTCTCTTTTTCTCCTTCCCTCTCTCACCCTCTCTTTCCTTTTCACCTTCTCTCTTGGTCTCACTTTCTTTCTCTCTGTCTCACCCTCTTTCTCTCTGTCTCTCTCTTCTAAATAAAAGTTGGACGGTCTTTGTACAGGAACGTTCCCAACCTTAAAGTATAAAGAGGCAGACATGCACTGTTAATCCCTTTAACTCTTTCTATCTCTATTAACTCAAACATTACATTTTTAATTGTTTATCTCTCTCTCTCTCTCTCTTCCATCCGGCACTCGTATCATATGACTGAGCGACATGTGACCGCTAACAGGAAGTCCACTTTAAGGTCCAATTCCAAAAGGCTCCTTTATTCCTTAAGAAGTGCACTACATAGGGTATAAGGTAACGTTTCTCTATGTAGTGCACTATATAGCAACAAAAAAACAAGTATTTGGGATTGGACCAGTGTTTCGTAGTTAGCTGAAAACCAGTGTATGTTAATAAAGAAAGATTAATTCTGCAACATGGCTTTAATTGTCAAAGAAACTCAAAGGTAAGTCGGAGAAATGTTGCTGTTATTGTGCCGTCGCCATGTTGTTAGCTAATAGCTAGATTAATAGATGCTCGTTGCTGATGGTTTATATGCAATCCGGAAGCGCTGTGATAAATAAAAAGAGATGTAGATTTTACGAATAGAATAGAATTTACGACAGTTGACATCCTTCAACTGTCGTAAATTCTAAGCGAAACGTGCCTTTTTTGCAGCATAAAATAATGTCTGTTAAAGCAAATGCTAATGTGAAGAAATGAAAAATAAATCCGAAACACAGTGTAAAACCTTATTTGGGTTCTTTATCTCATTTCTATCCACAGTATTAAAGAGGCAGTGACTTTGATCAACACTATAGAGGTTAATAAACTGTCCAGACTTCTCTCCCGAATTCTCCACAAACTTCACCTGAAGGTACAACAATCCAAACAATCCAGGTTCTCAAACACTCTGATCTGTTTAGTGGTTCTGGTGTTCTTTTTTTGTCAAAGCTGAATAAATAAAAATCTTTGAATAAAAAGTTCTTTGTCATGTTTACATTTTAAAAAATTATCTATTATTTTAATAAAGCTATTTTTAGGGCTTTTTTTTTTTTTTTTTTTTTTTTTTTTTTTTTTTTGATAGGACAAGGTTATAGAGATGAAATGGGGGCAGGTGTGGGGGGCAGGTGGAAAGGATTCGAACCCGGGTCACTGAAGCAGGACCGCCCAGTCATTTTTACTTTTGACTTACGTTTATTTATTTTATAAAGCAATTAGGGTTTAAGGGCCTTGCTTAGGGGCCCAACAGTGGTAGCTTGGTGGTGCTGGGAGCAAACCCTGATCTTTCAATTAGCAGTCCTAACCACTGTTTTGACTCCCTCCCTTTCTTTTTCCCTCTCTCACCCTCTCTTTACTTACCTCTTGCTCTCCTTTCCTCTCCCGCTTTTATTTCTCTTTCTCTTCCTTTCTCTCTTTCCCACCTTCTCCGTGCGGTGTACATGCAGCCTAATAGTATTGTACCAGCTGTACAAGTGCCTCTGCTACCATATAAAAGCTTATTATTAATATTAAATCATAGCTCATGTTATAGCCGGAAAACTACTTTCAAAGTCATTCTGTATTTAAAAAAATAAATAAACCAAGACGTACATTTACAGCTTTTGGTAGACGTCCTTATCCAGAGCGACTTACATTTATCATTCATTTATACAACTGAGCAATTTGGGGGTTAAGGGCCTTGCTTAGGGGCCCAACAGTGGTAGCTTGGTGGAGCTATGAATCGAAACACACGATCTTCGGGTTGGTAATCCCCCCTTAAGTTAACACCTCAGCCATGAGCCACCACTTCCCCCACCTCCTTAGAGATCGGATTTGGAAATTTAGGTTGTCCAGCTGGGTTCTAAACCCGAAAGATCTTCTCTTTTCTTAGTCGCTATTCTTATCATATTAATAATATTAACATTGATATGAATTATGAGTTAGACCAAATACCCATTTCGACTAGGTAGCATTCCACATAAAGACAAGCACTGAAATAAGACATCCCAAAATAAAATAAATGGAAGTAATTACTGACGATGAGCTTATTATAAAGATAAATATGCAAGTGGAGTTCTTTTTTTTCACATTTCTATAGGTTAACCAGTGAAATAATCAATTCTGTACAATTCTTGCATCCGCTCCAGTGTTTTATCAGTGAATCTCTTGCTTTTCATCAACAGGGCGAGCGTTCCTTCAGTGAAGATGAGGAGCAGAAATTACAGACTGCTTTAGCTTTAGAGAAACAAGCTCTTCACCTGGTGCTGGAGACGTCCTCGTTTTTATTAGAACAGGTCGGTGGTACCAGATGAAACTACATCCAGCTGTAGAATAAGATGGAAATATCAGTCAGAAACCTGAGATTGCATTTAGATTGGAATTGATATGTTGGTTAGTTTGGTGCGCTGATGTGTTTCGTGCTATAAATAATATCAACTTTATTATTCTAGAAAGTTTGGTCATGTTTTTTTATGAGACGGTTCCTATAAAAATTAGTCTGGGGCTGGTCTTAAAGTCTGGATTCTTATTTTAAATAGAAATGTTTATCTTTTTTTTTTTCACACTGTAAAAAAGGTTTTATGCCAGGGCCGGCTTTAGGTATGGGCCGGGGTGGGCTGAGCCCACCCAAACGTCTATCTTGCCCACCAAGTCAATACC
>VCAZ01000026.1:2563272-2878272 GCA_005784505.1 Bagarius yarrelli | reverse complement strand
TGTAGAGCTGCACGATATATCGTTTCAGTATCTGTATCGCAATGTGTGTATCTGCAATATTCACAGTACAGGATGTTCAGTGTCGAGTTCGGATTATATTTGACTGCATTACAGTTCAGAACGTGATTTTTTTGGGGGGATTTTTAATAATCGAGTGAAAGTTGATCATTTGTACAAGTTTCGTTACTGTGTAAACATTTAAAGCACAAGAAACAAATCGCTTTTATAACTTATAACTTTAACAAAGATTAATTGTGTTTAATTCATACAGTGAAGTCTTTACAGTTTTATATTCAATTATTTAATTTCTGTATCTGAATCTCCAGAAAAACATTTCTGATTATTTCTGATTATCATTTGTGTATTATATTTTACACAAATTCTCTCGCTTACAAAATCACCACAATTAATTCGAAAATAATGAATTCTTTACAAATGCAGCGATTCAAGTCGTCTGGGGTATGTTTTTGATATCGCGATATATGTTACAGAAAAACAAAATATCACAATGTTTTTTTTCCAATATCGGGCAGCCCTAGTAGAACCTAATTTTCTTTGTCTTCACCAGGACATTGATATGAATATGTTTTGCATGGATGGATTTTGGCCAGAAAGCTGCTGATTTTAAGAATTAACTATAAATACAGAAAAAAACTCCAGAGGTCATAATTTGTCTTTGTCTTTTAGGTTTTCTTTTCTGTTTCTTTTTTGTTTCTTTCTTTTCCCCTTCCCATTCCCTTCCCTTCCCTTCCTTTCCTCTTTCCTTTCTTTCTTTCCTTTCCTTTCTTTTCCTTTCCTTTCCCCTTCCCTTCCCTTCCCTTCCCTTTTCCCTTTTTCCTCTTTCCTTTTCTTTCTTTCCTTTCCTTTCTTTTCCTTTCCATTCCCCTTCCTTCCCTTTCCTTTTCCTTTCCTTCCTTTTCTTTTCTTCTCTTCTCTTCTCTTCTCTTCTCTTCTCTTCTCTTCTCTTCTCTTCTCTTCTCTTCTCTTCTCTTCTCTTCTCTTCTCTTCTCTTTTCTTCCTTTCCTTTTTCCTTTCCCTTTCCCTTTCCTTTTTCCTTTCCCCTTCCTTTCCCCTTCCTTCCCTTTCCTTTTCCATTCTCCTTCCTTCCCTTTCCTTTTTCCTTCCCTTTCCCCTTCCTTCCCTTTCCTTTTCCATTCCCCTTCCTTCCCTTTCCTTTTTCCTTTCTTCCCTTTCCTTTTTCCTTTCTTTCTTCTCTTCTCTTCTCTTCTCTTCTCTTCTCTTCTCTTCTCTTCTCTTCTCTTCTTCCCTTTCCCTTCCCTTTCCTTGTCTTTTTCATTGTCCTTCCCCTTCCTTTCCTTTCCTCTTTTTTTCCTTCCTGCTTTCCTTTTTCTTTTTCTGTAAATTTCCTTTCCTTAAATTTTCTTTCCCTTTTTCTTTCTTTTCTCTACCTTTTCGGAAAGACACGCTTCAGTAACAGCTGTGCAGATGATTGATGACTGTTAGCAGTTATGCTGAAATGTTTGATCTGTTAGCGTTAAAGTAAACAGAAATAATTAAAGCAGACAGGGTTCGTGTACATGTTCACAATCGTATACTGGGATTTTTATAGTGAGTATTTTACTGATGTAGTTAGTATGTTCGTAATATTTTGAGTTATCATGACATTAACATTGTCTGGTTCAGCCTGATTCTAATGAATATAAGTATATAAATGGCTCTAATACGTATATTATATCATTTTTACAGCCACAATAAGCATCATACGTTATGTTGAATTGAAACACAACTGCAGTTATAAAAGGAACCAGAAGCAAGGGAAGGAGGCCGTGTCTGGTTGTAGATTGTTAATAAAAACTCAAACAGTTCGGGAGAAGTTACCCTGGATAAACAAAGTTCTCCAGGTCCCATAGGCATATTGGTCCGTCCTCATTAGTCCTGGACTCGCTCTTATCGTGATCCGCTTGACAGCTGGCTTCTGCTTGAAAGAATCAGGCTCTTTGATATTACTTTGAGCTTCTTAGGGATCCTCCTGTTTCCCTTTCCTCTGATATAAAGCTTTGTGAAGCTGCAGGATTCAAAACAAGGACAGGATCTGTAAAAGTTACACCATCATGTCCTTGTGTGTTTTGGCTGATTTTCAGTTATGTGTTTGGGTTGAAGTAGTTGAGGTTTGTCTATTATCTTAAACTTTAACACTTGAAACAATCAATCGACGTTATCGACAACGTCGGCTATTTGAAATATCTTCTCCTTTCAGCTGTTCCCTTTTAGGGGTCGCCACAGCGAATCATCTGCCTCCACCTAACCCTATTCTCTACATCCTCTTCACTCACACACACTAACTTCATGTCCTTGTTTATCGCATCCTCTTTATATACCTCCTTTTCGGTCTTCCTCTTTACCTTCTGCCTGGTAGCTTCATTTCTAACATCCTCCTACCGATATATTCACTACCCCTCCCTTGTACATGCCCAAACCACCTTAACCCGGCGATTCAAAATATAGTCGACAAATATTTTTGTTGTAAAATAATGGTTTGATTTTATTTGACCTAATGTAACAACCTGCAGTAGTGCAGTTTAACCAGTGTGGCGCTGTAGCGCAAGACTGTAACTCAAGCTCCTACATTTATCATAGTAATATAATTGCTTGACATTTTTCATCAATCAAGTTAAGTAGATTTTTCTTGTTTTAATTATGTTATAATTTGTATAACTGATCAGAACCTACTGACTATTTAGTAAAAATAATTTTTTTTATTGTTTTATTTCACTTACAATAGCCATAACTTAATAATTTAACTATTCGAAAAGTATTTATTTTAATAATTGCTGATTAATTGACTGGGCAGCACGGTGGCTTAATGGTAAGCACTGTTGCCTCACAGCAAGGAGGCCCGGGTTCGATTCCCGGCCAGGGGTCTTTCTGTGCATGTTCTCCCCGTGCTTGTGTGGGTTTACTCCGGGTTACTCCGGGTTCTCCAGTTTCCTCCCACAGTCCAAAAACATGAATGTTAGGTTGATTGGTGATTCTAAATTGCCCATAGGAGTGAGTGTGTGTATGTGTGGCCCTGTGATGGACTGGTGACCTGTCCATGGTGTCCCCCTCCTGCCTTTCGACCTTGCAGAGACGGCTGGGATAGACTCCAGCAGATCCCTGTGACCCCGAATTAGGGAATAACCAGGTATAGAAAATGAATGAATAAATGATTAATTGACTATTAATCTTTTATGCTGGCTTTTAAACACCATAAAATGTTTTGTTAAACATCTGAATTTTGACTTCTGCATTTAAATACAGTTAGGGTTTAATGTACAGTCTAATTATTATATCAATATCTTTATGTCTTTATTTTCAACTCATCCCAAGTTATGGTTGTTAACTACTTTTGCATGATAAAGACCCGTTTCATGCCTTAACAAGCATCTGATGTTCTATTTATTTGATCTGGGTCCAGTGAGCATCAAAAACCTTTTTTTAACATGCTATAACCTCATTTATTATCACCCAAAAAAAAGAAACCTAATCAGATTTTGATTCTAATTAAATACAAACATTCGCTATAAACAATTGTTCTCGTTTTTTTTTTTTTTTTTGTAAACAGTGCAATAGCTTTCACTTAAACCCAAAAAAAAAAAAAAATGGAAAACCATCAAAGTGACAACTCGCACCGCGAAGTTGTAATGGCTGCCTTTGTAACATAATGATAGCTTGCCAAGCATGTAAGCAGTGACAGGACAAACGGATACGGAATTCTGGCTGCTCCTCTGTTTGTTTAGGGACGCTTTGCACTTCTAAACATTTATCGTGTCGGTTTGTATGGAGACTGAACGTTTTATCGTTTTGTTTATTACCGCATCAGAGTAGCGAGAAGTCATGCAGCTTTTATTCTTGACTGTTGTGTTTTTGTTTTTTTTCTTTTGGCTTTTTTAGTTTATTGTAAAACAGCCCTGTGTTGATAAATGTAACTGAATGAAAACAGGGTTAGGGCTGTACGATATATCGTTTCAGCATCGATATCGCAATGTGTGTATCTGCAATAGTCACAGTACAGGATGTTCAGTGTCGAGTTCGGATTATATTTGACTGCACAACAGTTCCAATCGTGTGATTTGTGGATTAATTATGAAGTTTAATAATTGAATTAAAGTTTATTATTTTTACATAGTTTGAAGGTCTGATATTCTAAAAAAAAATCCCTTTTCTAGCTTTAATAAAGATTGTGTTTCATTTATACAGTGAAGTCGATACCGTGTGATTTTACATTTAATTATTTAATTTCTGTATCTGAATCTCCAGAAAAACATAAAACACTGTTTTATTTCATTTACATCTTTTGTTTTAGTGTATTTATCTATGATTAAAATTTGTGTATTGTTTTTAGTGTTCTCTAACTAATAAAATCCGCACAATCAATCAAAAATAATGAATTACTAACACATAGAGCTATTCAAGTCATCTTGGGGTTTTTTTGGTATTTTATTTTTTTTTATATCGTAATATTTATCGCGAAAAAAAAAAATATATCGCAATGTCAGTTTTTTTTCCAATATCGTGCAGCCCTTCACACGGCACACTGCAAAGTTTGTCTGCACGTGGATCATTATGCCGGGAAAACTGGATTTGGCCTCATGCTGATTCTCCCAATCAGTGTAAGCTCTTATTTGCCTGTATTGCTGCTCTGTTAGAAGGGTAAATTAGTGCACTGATGAAAGGGTGGTTTGACACTCACTTGTTTATTTATTTGCATGCATCTGCATCTGGGCTTATTTAGAGAAATAAAGCAGTGTGCTCTGTCAGCGTGTTTGGTATGCCAGTGATCCTTTCACTTAGTATTATTTTTTTTCCTGCTGAATTATTAAAAACCTTTTTTAATTATGGATGTACATTTTCCCAGACTTTACACTGACATGTTGTTTAGGTGTGCTGCCTGAACATGAAGATTGCCATCGTCATGAATCTTTTTTGCTTGGAGAGGTTCTGACGATGTCATATATAAAGGAAAAACTGTCAAATGCACAATTCTGGAAGACAGTTTAGAGTGAAAAAAATTGTTCTGGAGCAAAAGTAAGATTTTACCAGGGGCAGTGGTGGTAAAATCAAATGGTTTAGGTGCTGAGTTGCTGATCTGAAGACCAGAAACACCTGGGTTCAAGCTCCACCTCCGGCAAGCCAACCACTGTTGGGTCCTTGAGCAAGACCCTTAACCCCTCCTGCTCCAGGGGCGCTGTATCATAGCTGACCCTGCGCTCTGACCCCCAACTTACTAAGCATGACTACCAGCACCTTAGTATAGAGTGATAGATTTAAGGTTATTATCAATGTCCAAAAATTATTGTATCTGACTGTTATTATATCACCAAAACACAGGGGTACTAAGTGAGTAGTATGTCCAAATCCTTAGCATGAAAAATGTAGTATGCGAAAAGTTCCCGGATGACCTACTGCTGCCGATTTTAAAGCACACATATTGTGTACATTTTACTATCCCATGAGTCTGACGACACATCACATGCGAAAGTGGCGGAAAGTTTGGATGTAGCACTTTTCAAGTGTTTCTTGTAGTTAATTTGCACTCGTTTATCATCATCCTAGTTAAACATTATCTGACTTTAAATTCCTATTGCTGTGATGTCATATGTCAAGTGACAGTATCAACATGGTGGATGTAGTATTATCCTACCCGTAACTATACTATGTAGAACGTAATTATTTAATGGTCAGAAAGAACATACCTAATTGTACTGTAATTCTACTGTAACTTATCAAAGTATACCTGTGTCATTTTTCGCCTTTTTGGTAATAGTTGCATGATTCGGAGAAATGGCCATAATGGACAATGAACATAATGATCTCTCAGACAGCTAATCTATAAATGCACTACTATTACATCATCAGCGAAATAGCACACTGTGTACTGATGAAGTGTTAGAAATGGTTGAAAGACCTTAAAACCTTACTAGAGAAAGATGATTGCAGTAGTAAAGAACTGACCGGATTGATTGAACGTGGGAACAGCATGAACAGAAACTGATAAAGTTGAGGTGGGTGAGACGTGACCTGCTTAAATGGGATGATGATCAAGATGAACTGGAAAAATATAAGTGGATTGAATTATAAATGCTGATGAGATGACTTCATGCTAATCAAAATGATAGTCTGAGCATACAACACGCTTAGGTCATATACATACGAAGCCAGAGCTTTCCCTATCTGTAATTGTGCGTACATGCAGACCAGTATGTGGCGCTGTAAATTCTGCCACAGAGATACACAAAAAAAAAAAAACAGTGAAGCATGTGTACTATTGCGGTAGCTAGTGACAAGCTATTGTTAGCTTAGTACCTATGTAGCATGCTAAGCATGGGGCTGCATTTGTATTGTTATTGTTGCTGTTACGTGACCTATTGTATCTACAAAGATGCGGGGGGATGTGGTTCTGATGTGGGAGATCATTGCATGTACGGACGATGCGTGCCCCTAAATCGTGATCTAATCGGCATCATTTCTGACATTCCGTGACGATACAAATAAAGTGTCAGATGAATCTGTCCCCATAAACAACCCAAACAAGGCGTCAGCCAATCAAAGTGTGCATACAGGATCCAATGCTTTAACGTAAAAGTTTGTTCCCCATAAAACAACCCAAAACACGCTATGTTATGCTTTATCAGTGTGAAGATCATTGCATTAACGTAAAACGGTAAAAGTTTGCGATGTTCGTTAAAAGTTCCAGTTTTTTACCTGTTAGTCAAACAAAACCATAGTTCGACTATCAGGTTGTGCTGAAATTGATTGCTTCTGAACGGGCCCAAACAACATGCACTAAATTGCACACCCATCAGTGGGACTTCCCTCAACGGTTACCGCAATCGCATTGCAGTGCAATTTCCACTACTAGAACCCCAGAAGCCCAAACACAATCTAGCGTGAAAATGCTCCTGGGTTTGCTAATACGTTTGGGATAAAGAAGGCTAGCTCTGCATCAGGCCTCCTCAATCATCATCACTCCTAGTCGCCACTCGCTTGTACCATGCAGTTGCCAGTTTGCTTTATTACACCTGGTTGTCATAGCAATGAGGTTTTTTAGTGGGTGCTAGCATACCAACTGACAACAAATTTGTTTTCTTGCTGCCAAAATGAAATTTTCTTTGTATACTATGATATTAGATGATAAAAGAGGAGAACATGTGTTCCTTCTTTTCCACAAATCACATTTGGCTATACTTCCTGCACTAAGGCATGCCGTATTTTTGCATATTTCTCAAATTTTGACACGTCCCTGGACACACCCACATCTACTCACCGATGGTTGCTGTTGCTTATGTCAGTGGACGTCTACAGCTTTCTTTAGTCTGTGCCGGTGCGAGTCACTGTATATTTGAATGTAGCATGTGGCTAAATAGGCAAATCTCCACAGTCATGCTCTAAATACCCAGCAGCCATTATAATAGTATAGTATAAAAACCCTAAGGTTCTAGTAGCTGATCTGGGATTAGTTGGTCATTAAAGCATGTATAGGTGTGCTGGTCACGTGTTGTAATTTTTTTGGCTATATAATCATTATATAGTAAAGCTCGAACCTGACAGTGAGCCGCAGTGCTCTAGTGTTATCAGCTTTTGATTAGTGTGATCGCAGATTGGGGGGGTGGTGGCGGTTCTATTTTCTGCCACCGTTTTCTTTTCTCTCATTGGTGGCCTGCATCAGATAGACATACCACTGTAGATGTTCTGATTATGCGACTGCTCTTCTTTCCCACAAGTACAGTATAAAGGACGAGGCCCTTTAACTCCAAGCCGTTGTAGTGTCGACATACCAGAGGGATCTAAAAGGGAGCCTAGGCGATCACCAAAGACACCACACAAGAGACATTTCTGTTGCTATGAATAATGGCCAGTCAGCCTCTCTCTCTCTCTCTCTCTCTCTCTCATACACACATTCTCTCTCTCTCTTCTTTGCTTGGTCTCGGCTGCTATAGTGTTTTAAAAATGCATAGAAGGGATGTTTTTATCGTAGGAGGGAGTTGGCATGCTGCGAGTATGTACAACGCATTCTGTCTAAACTGCGCAAACACTCGCTTCAAGAGAATTCCAGGCCGTGTCCACTCTTTAATTCATGGCATCTTTATTAGTTTTTTTTCAGTTTCTGGTTTAGCGTTTAATTAAATGCTCTCTTATTAAAGTACCTAAACATTTTAATCATATCTGGCTAAAATGTTATCCAAATCTTTGCATATACACACACATTTTTATTAAAAATATCATACTAACTAGCTTAACAAATTTCATTTATTTTTTGCATTTGGCAACTTAAATTTGATCTCATTTACCCAACTGAGCAATTGAAGGTTAAGGACTTAAGGTTAGGGGGTCAGCAGGGGTACCTTGGTAGGGCTTGTAATCAAACCCATGATCTTCTGATCAAATGGTTAAGGTGCCGAGTTTCTAAACTGGAGACCAGGAAGACCTGGATTCAAGCCTCACCACTGGCAAGCCAACCACTGTTGGGTCCATGAGCAAGACCCTTAACCCTTCCTGCACCAGGTGGCGCTGTATCATAGCTGACCCTGTGCTCTGACCCCCAACTTACTGAGATGGGATAAAAAAGAATTTCACTGTGCTGTAAAAAAGTATTTGTGACAAAATAAAGACATTCAGATTTTACATTACATCACATTAAAAATGAGAATTATTACATCAGTTTTAGGATTTTTTGCCATCTAATTTTTCCTGGGAATTTGTTCTGGGACAGAAGCTGAACTTAATGTATGCTTCTTTAGTTGTAGCCCATTTCTTGATTAACTGGATCCCATTTTGATCAGTTTTACTGCAGTTATGCAAAAGAATCTTGCCTTATTTTTACCCTTTTGGACACATTTTCATTAGTCTGCTTTTTTTTTTATACCTTCTTATCGTTTGTTGAAAGTTGCACCAGCGGTACAGAGTTGCTGTTGCTCAGACCCCCCCCTTATATTTCTTACAGCCCCATGCTGGTATAACACCATTTTTATATTCTTTTCATCACTAGATGAGTCAGTATAAAAATAGGTTCCATGCAGTAAATACAAAGGTGTTGTGTGCTTTCTTGTTTTCAGTCGTCCTTTACCGCTACCGCTAGCAGATACACGATTCCTGTTCTTGTTCACAACAGGAGCTCATCATCAGCTTACCCTGTTCTTCATTTACTTCAATACAAAGACGCTATTCTAGTGGTTGTTTTAACTAGTATGACTCCGACATGTCTGAAAGGAATGGAACTTTGTTATTGCTACCTGCATAAGACCGGGTTCTTTAATCTGTCAGCGGATGGCTGTCTGATTGCACTGAGTCACTAATGCACAATCTGGCTCATTATAGTGCCATTTTGGTTCACAATAGTTTCCAAAAGAAAAGCCAAGTAACTTAATCCTCACCCAGAACCGGAAAAAAAAACACAATTATCCTTATTCAGCGCATATATTTGCAGTTATGTGTGTTTTATCGTGTATCTACATTAGGGTTTAAATTAACGGTACGAGTGTTTTGTTGTCTTCTAGCATCTGTCTTTATAGCTCTGATTGTAACTTACACATCTTCTACAGGTGCCATTTGCATTTTAGTACCAGAATTTGAATTGTAAACTGCCTAATGAATAGTTTTGGTTAATGTTTTAGACAACAATAAATGCAGAAACGGGATTCACTCCAGGAGGGTGGTAAGTATTTCTAATTGCTCTTTCCAACATTTCATAACAACACAATTAACGCAGACTCCGTCTAGTAATTCATAGTGTCCTCTTACCACTTTCTAACTCTCAAACGTCTTCCTTTTCCTGCCACTGCACCCGCACCCTTCCGTTCATCCTTATGTCTGTAATGGAGTTTAAAGGATACACCTGAGCCTTTAAATAGGCCACCTCGAAGGTCATGGAGTTCTGAGTTGAGTACTGGCCTTCCTGCACCGATTCTTTTGTGCCTCTAATTGAGCCCTAAACTCCTTTCCAGGGCCTGAAAGTAAATTATAGATAGAGACTGAATCACCAGTATGTCATTGCTCTGTTTAACTTGCAGAGCGAGACCATGGAAAATGGAATGAAGGGCTCAGGTGTTGGATTTGACTGAAGATTCCAGCGTTTACTTGGCTATGAAGTGACCAGGACGTGATAGCGGAATAAAGGAGACTCGACTTCTGTAGCACTGTTTTTAACAATAGAATGTGTCAAAGCAGCTTTACAGAATCGAATAAGAGAAAATAATAAACATTTTAGATTAATGAACATTTGTAAATTAAGAGTCCCTAATTAAGCAAGTCAAAGGCGAAAGTGGCGAGAAACCAAAACTCGATCCGTGACAGAATTGAAAAAAAAAAAAAAAAACCCTGGGAGAAACCAGACCCAGTCGTGGGGTCAGTTCTCCTCTGACCAGACAAAACCAGCAGGTTATTCTATTCTGCAGCAAAGTTTCCGTGATCTTGTTTGGATGGTCGATTAGAAGACAAGGTCATTACTGGGAAACTGCCACTGGGGCTTATTGTCTGTAAGTGCTGATCCACCAACTAGGCTGGATACGGACTGGATCTGGTGGTGACGGTGAGCTCGGAATAGGAAAAAAACACGTATTAGCGTAGATGCTATTTTACTTATGGTATACATATATATTGTGTGTTATTGGTGGCGTTCCCAGTTCTGGTTGACCTGATTATTGCAGCCTAACAATCCTTTAACGGATTTGGATTGAATGGGTGGGTTATTTCAGAACTAAAAGCGTAGGTTGTCCTTTCAGGACGGTGTTGAAAGAATAATTCTTAAGATGAGTCAAGTAATCCCTTTTTTTATTGCAGTTTGACAAATTCCAGAAAATGGTCTTCCCATGATAAAATGCCAAACAGCTGAAGGCTAAGTAGTATATAAATAGTATAGTAATATCTGAATTTGTCGACGTTCGGTTGACTTGCTTCGCTGTTGTAGTGGCTTACGCTTCCAAGTGCTAGTATTAATTCCTGCGGACTCGAGATCTGTACTCATTGATGCACCATGTTCGAACAAACCGAGTCTCGGCAGGCATCTTAATTTATACTGTTTACATTTATTGCTATGACTACTTTTATGACCTATTTTGTTGATTTACAGGTTGTCAGTCATTTCAGGCGCCATCTTTAGTCTTCCTTTAATCGATTATTATTTTACCATACTAGGCTTTTCGGTCGTTTATTATTTGCTCATACTAAGCTCTTCTCTGTTGCTCAATCCCTAGCTCTTAACTCATTATTGCGCATTCCTTTCCCTCTTATGATATATTCCCAAACCTTTATTCTACCAGTCATTATCTTTGACTTAAATTATTAAATTAATTACCTCCCCCAAGGATTTAATTAGGTCATGATGTGCATTATCGCACGAAGCGCCTCAAAATTATATATTTATATTTACTTTTCCAACAGGTCCAATCGGTGTAAAAGTGACTCGTGTTAATGTAGCATGTTTCTAGCCATTTCTGTCACGTACGTAAATGCTAATTTATCAGATATGCTGCGTTAGAGACATAATCTAGATATAATAGAACATACCGAGGTAGACAGTGACTCTTGCTGTGTCTTCATTTCTGGAATTTTTTGTTCATTTAGTGAATAGAGCTTTGTAAAATCTCATACAGTTTAAAAATGAACTAAATTGCTTTCTGGAATATCGATGGTTTTTATTATCACTATATATTAACTCAATCTGGTTGCTTGCTGGCATTTTTAATACACTTTCCTAAGCACCTCCCAGTAGGTATCAGCTTAAGATCTACTGCTCTACAGTGGCAGCGTTGAGAGAAAAAAAAAAGCATGTTTAGTAAAATTCCTATACTAAACCCTGCTAAACGAGGGCAGGACTGCACAGGCAATATGAGATTCCAGTACAGCAAAGATACCCAGATTGCTCCATTATTTGAGCAGGTTTCCAAGCTTTCTGCCTTGTACTGTACTGCATCCCAGAATGCAACCGTCGTTTCATTTTTAGTACGAAGGGTAAATAGTGGCTTAATTAGCACTGTTGCCTCACAGCAAGGAGGCCCAGGTTCGATTCCCGGCCAGGGGGTCTTTCTGTGTGGAGTTTGCATGTTCTCCCCGTGCTTGCGTGGGTTTTCTCCGGGTTCTCCGGTTTCCTCCCACAGTCCAAAAACATGTATGTTAGATTGATTGGTAATTCTAAATTGCCCATAGGAGTGAGTGAGTGTGTGTATGTGTGGCCCTGCGATGGACTGGCAACCTGTCCGGGTGTCCCCTCCTGCCCTTCGCCCTTGCAGAGGCGGCTGGGATGGGCTCCAGCAGATCCCCATGGCCCCTGAATTAGGGAATAAGCGGGTATAGAAAAAGAATGAATGCATCTACCGCGATCGAGCTACAAACCACCAAATGATTCCATATAAACCAACTCATGACGTGATGTCGGAATTACAGTAATTACTAGTTTCAACTTGTAAAACCCTTTATGTCTTTGTGAAACCTGTAATTACCACTTGGAAAAAGTGAATTTTTTTTCCTCCTAGAGGTCTGACTTGACACCATGTGTTAAACAAACAGTTTCCTAGTCAGAAAGAATAAACGACCCCTTAAGAAAACTCCCAGGTTGCAGCTAAACGATTATTTTAAGCCATAATTTTGTAGATCTGTTGATTTTATGTGCATTTTTTATACATTTATGTAATATTATATATTTTCAGCCCTTATATCAACTAAAACTTGTAACTGGGTTAGATTAATGAACTTACTACCTGTAATAAAAAATAACTACTGGTCTTTATTAGTTGTTTGTCATGGAGGTTATGAGAATGAGGTTATGGTCAGACGTCGACCAAATGAGTGGAGTCAATGTGCTGTGACTTATTTTTATGTATGATCTGCATTTTAAACCTCTCAAAAATTAATTAGCTCTTACAAATAAAATAAATATTTCCTGCGGTTCTCCTCCTTTCGGCTGTTCCCTTTTAGGGGTCACCACAGTGAATCATCTGTCTCCACCTAACCCTATTCTCTACATCCTCTTCACTCACACCCACTAACTTCATGTCCTCGTTTATCGCATACATATACCTCCTCTGTGGTCTTCCTCTTTACCTTCTGCCTGGTAGCTTCATTTCTAACATCCTCCTACCGATATATTCACTATCCCTCCTCTGTACATGTCCAAACCACCTTAATCCAGCTTCCCTGACTTTCTTCCCAAACATCTAACATAAGCCGTCCCCCTGATCAACTCATTCCTAATCCTGTCCAACCTCATCAATCCCCAAAAAACCCTCAACATCTTCAAACAACTATTTCCTGCGGTCATGTAAAATTAAAATGAGATGCTTATATAATGAATAATTTTGCCAAATATAATATTCATACAAATAATAAATGGATAATGCTGGAATTACTGCTTTCTCTCTTCTTTTGAGCTGTAAAGAAAAAATCTGGGGTCGATTTGATGATGTGACACACAAGGTACCAGTATAATTTGTGTGCAATAAGAGTTTCAAACTAGGCTAGAAAATCAGATTTATTCCGGTACGTCACATGACTTCCTTTTCTAACCAAACAATTACAAATTTGGAATTTTATTCACATGGAAACACAAGGTTGGTTAATCCAAATGGTTACGGCGCTGAGTCAGTGTTTGGCAAAAAAGTGCAAAAGTGGGGATTGAACCCTGGTTCTACCAGTTATTCACTGTTGGGTCCTTAAACAAAACCCTTAACACTCCTGCACCAAGGGGCGCTGTATTATAACTGACCCTGTCCTTTTACCCCAACAGTAAAGTGGTCAAACAAGTGGGTTATTGTACTTTTCAACACTTTAGTCAATAATGAAATTCATTGCTAAAAAATTTGATCTGTGATGCTGATTGGTCGATGCAGCATTAGACTAAATCCATGCAATGACTTACTCTTATATTGTATATTTACACTAGAAAACGATGCATGAATTACATCTGTTTACAAATATATAAATAATAATAAAAAGTGAAGTTATAATAATTTCCCCTGAATTTCCGGGTGCAAACATCTCAACTGTTACCGGCACATTTTTATCTTTCCAAAGATACAGTCCCTAAAACTGCGTTTTTTTTTTGGTTTTGTTTTCGTTTTTTGCAATACCTAAGCTTACCACCACTGACACAACACAGAAGATGCCAGAACTTTGGTCCATGCTGTTTCATCATCACTCATCCTGACTACAGCAATTCTCTTTCTTTGCGTTTAGGGCTAAAAGCAATACAGGAGCTTTGGTGTGTATTGAACTCTGAGCCTCTAGAGTCTTTATGCATTGTGCAGAATCTCTTCACATCACTGTTATGTTCCATAAACCACATCGGCTGTTGGTTTCAGCACACACATCAAACATAAACTCTTACTTCTAATATATAAAGCCTTAAACAACCTTACTTCAACTTTAACTTTCAGAAATTCTTCCTTTTTATACCCAACTGTAGTCTTGGCTCTTCTTTTAAAGATAATAAAATGGTGTCTTAAACCCTTAAAAACTGGAATTTGGGGGCTGTACTTTTATAAAACTGAAGCTAAAGTTAAAATTAAGCCAAAATCTTATTAAATATAATCACTGGGTTTTAAAAAATATGTTTTATTTATTATTATTATCCAGTTTATGTTCTTTAACAATGTCCAAAGTAGTTAGTTTAAAACAGCACGTAAAATTTGGTAATGTTAAAAGGGCGTCATGTGGGCCGGCGCCGTGGTGTAATGGGTTAATGCGCCAAAACCCACGGGTTCGACTCCTGCTCGGGTCCGTCATGTGGACCAGGCAGCGCACCGTGATGCTAAAAATCGTACTCGAAGTAAAGAAACCTTGTATGTGTTTAAGTTATTTATGACCTCCACAATACACATTAGGGGGCTCAAATTGCTGATCTGGAGACCAGGAAGACCTGGGTTCAAGCCCCACCACCGCCAAATGTTGATCTGAAGACCAGACACACTTGGGTTCAAGCTCCACCACTGCCAAATGTTGATCCGAAGACCAGAAACACTTGGGTTCAAGCCCCACCACAGTTGGGTCCCCAAACAAGACCCTTAACCCTTTCTGCTCCAGGGTAACTGTAACATAGCGCTCTGCGCTCTGACCCCCAACTTACTAAGATGGGTTATGCGAAAAAAGAATTTTACTGTGCTGTAAAAAGGTATATGTGACAGAATAAAGGCATTTACATGTAGCATTAAGTAGCACCAAAAAATAAATAAAAACAACCTGTGATTATTTAGAACAATGCCGTGTTCGATAGAATCAAGAGTGTGTAACGGTTAGATTAAAGACTTCAAAAGGTCAAATTTTTATGTGATATTTGCTCGGCTGTGTGTTTATTTCATAAATATTGAACCAGTTATGGTTTCTGTGGTTGTCAGGCTTCGCAAAACTACTAGGCTGACATCTCATGGCTATTGTGTCTTCCAGTCAGGCTACCAAAATGTTCTCCGGCTCTGCTCGTCGAGGTATCTCATAGGAATTCTTTTGAATACTTTCACAAATAAAGTTGGTTAACTATGCTATCTGTAATTTCCAGGCATCGGGGAGCCACTATCAGTATGTGGGGTATTAAAATCACGTTCCAATGCAACACTTTTCCATGCCACGATCGAGCAAAATGTGTATAGTGAGCAGCAGTACTGATATCACAAGATATTTGTCAGTAACTCTCCGGATCTGTTTTGCACCAATAACAAAGTCCTGTCAGTTATTATTATTATTCTCACGGCACGAACTGCATTCACAGTGGAAAGAATTGCAAAAACATCTGGAATAGTATGTTCAGTTAGAAGTAAGTTTTTTATATTGATGACTGTAATTTTATTTTTTTATACGTCTGATATTTGAGTTTTAATAATGTTTTTGATTCATGTTTTGTCTCCCTTACAATATTCAACATTGAAAATATATTTTATTTATAAAAAAATATATAGTTTTTATTCTGGCTACTCTAATTTATTTTGGGCTAAAACCAAAAACTGGGTGAAAAAAAAGAAAGAATCGGACTCGGGTACCTGTCGAAAGTGCCACTGCTGCCATATTGGCGCTTTGTATGACTTCTTCCTTTGTATAAGGAACGCTAAGGACTTCATTTAACGAAAAAAAACAAAACAAAACAAATGCACAATACAGACCATTTGAAAGACTGTCTTATGGAACGTTAACCTCATAAATCCATACAGTTTACAATATTATTTTATAATCTCTCAGGTTGATGTTTGAACACTTAAGTTATTTATGCCTTCGAACATCATTTGAATAATTGAAAATGCCCATCCTGTGAAACGGGGGGCTGTTGGCATCATCCCCATTTTTACTTTCATTCCCTAGACTTTTCTCTCACAACGTTTATTGTCTCCGACTTGATTAATTATTTATTACAGCTTTAAGTTTGATCCATTACTTCACTCCCTGTATTCCCTCCATTACCTCAGGGGATTATTGAGTAGTGCAGAATTATTAGAGTTTTTAACCTACAGAATTTACCACCGCTGTCGGTTCCGTGTTAAATGAGGCAAATGACTAATTCCCAAATGACATTCTTGTCTTACTCGACACCATGACTACCCTTTTTTTTGCGTTTTTAGTATCAGGAATATATATTTGTATGGGAAAAGAGCATCAAGAGATCTAACGCACATTTACAAACAAGTCAAGCCACGTTAGTCAACCGTAACCCCGCCCACCATGCGCTGTACGTTGCAATATTGCATCTGACGTTGCAATATTTCATTTTTCTTTTAAAGCTTGCTGAACTGTACTTCATTTTAGTGATAAATATCGGTGCAAAGAGCAAACATATGGATGCTTGGATTTTTCCTTGACATATCAAAAGCCCTTTTAGGCTATGGTGGATATTCACTGACCACCAGAATGTTAATTTTCCCGACAAATAAAATCTGACTCTGGTACTTGTCAAATCTGTCACTGCTGCCATTTTGGCGCTTTGTATGACCTTCTTTCTTTCGACACTATTATTTTCTTTTATGAATCAAATAATAAGAATAAAATAGAGCCGTCAAAATTAATAGAGCCCCAAATTATCATGTAACAGGAGTCCTTTTATTAGATTTCTTTTTCAGACTTGTCAAATCTGACATCTAACATTCGTGTGGTCAGTGAACTCCATGGTGGTGATTTTTCCAGCCCTACAGCAAAGGGTATCATTAGACGCTCGTCCCTTCTATCATACGATTGTTCCTTTATTTTGTGTTTTTATAATCAGAGTCTTGTTACGGCATTGGCACTTACCTTTTAGCCGTTATGAGGCTTAAAGAATGAGTGGTTCTCTGTCATCCCAGTAAAAAAACACTGTGCTTTACTTTTCGGGGTCATATCTTTTGCTAGTTTTCTCTGTAGTTTGTCCAAGCATAGCCTGAAAATTATCACCAAAGCAAATCAAACCCAGGCCAAGCCTGCATGCTAGACAGATCAGAGACGGTGTCCTAGGAAGGCAAAACAAACAAAGCCTGAATCACTCTGCAATCAGGGTGGCATCGAGGCCTGGTCAGATTTTCCCATGCTTTCTTTAAGCTGAAGACTGCCAACAAAGCCTTATCTCATCACATGACTGAAGCAGAACTGAAGCAGAAATCAAATATGAAATCAGCGCAGGTGGTGCTGGTAGATTTGTTCAACAAAAAAGCCAGGAGAACACTGCAGAAGGGAAGATTAACTTTGACAAATAGGTTTTATTAATCGGATAGGACATGAATTAAATTATGATTGAACATCACTTTCGTGTCAGCTTTGTGCATTTCAGTTAGTGTTTGACCTCTGCACTCTGTGTGTGTGTATATGTGTGTGTTCTCCGTGGTGGTCTGCTGTGTGCCTTGTTATTTTTTATCTGTTTACCTAAACTTTGGATGGATCTCACTGCAACTATTTGTTTTTATTTTTTGGAAAATTTAACCAAATACCATCTGAAATAACAATTAACACACACTCGACACTGAACATCCTGTATTGTGACTACTGCAGATACACACATTGCCATATCGATACTGAACCGATATATTGCGCAGTCCTAACCTGTAGCACCTTAAGACATGTTCTAAAAGATTAAAACAAATAAAGAACAGCACACAGAATAATCGAAGTGATCATTGCAGTAACTCTTTTTACCCGTAACTGAGAAACAGCATAAGAAATCCAGCTTCGAATTTGCTTTTGAGTTTGTTTCAGCAGAGACGCGAGACACAATCACTATGCTGTTATGATCTTCTCCAAAAAAAAAGCGTGTCTTACAAAGTGGAAAAAAGCTTGTTGACTTTATTTAATTTTAACAGAATTATCTTTCATACTGCGTACATATATAAAATTATTTCCTAAACCCTGGAGAAAATCGAACACAGAGCCCACGCCAGCCTAGGCATGAATCCACAACACTTTACCACTGTGCTATTTTTATATATATATATATATAGTGGTAGTACAATATGTGATGTATGTATATATATATATATATATATATGTATATGTATATATATATATATGTATGTCTATATATATATATATATATATATATATATATATATATATTAGTGTAGTACAATATGTGTGTATGTATGTGTATATATGTGTATGTATGTAAATATATATATATATATATATATTAGTGTAGTACAATATGTGTGTATGTATATGTATGTGTATATATACACATACATATACATACACACATACATATACATACACACATATTGTACTACACTATATATATATATATTTATATATATATATATAATTATATGTATATGTATGTATGTATATATATAAATACAGTAATATATATAATACAGTTAGAAAATGTAACTATTGTGTGTGTGTATATATTTTATATATATACTAAATATAGAATATATAGTAAATAAATGAATGCCATTTAATCTGGTACTTACGATCTTGTTTCGTTTAGTACAAGCAACAAAATCTTGTTTTGTTTGTCTTTGAATTGTGCATTATATGTATGTCTTGAATCTAGACCTCTTAACTTTCAAGGAGCTTTATTGTCATTTCAGCCATATATAGCAGATGCAGTACACAGTGAGATGAGATAACGTTTCTCCAGGACCCCCTGGTGCTACACAAAACATCGAATTTACTAAACAACAAAAAGCCACTAAACAGAATAGACATAAAGTGCATGTGTGCAACCTGGTGCAGACAGTGCAGAAACAAACAGTGCAATAAACAATACAAACATTACAAGGACAGTGCAAAAAAGACAATAAAGGACGGGACATAACGCAATAGCGCCACGTCTTCCATTTTTTTGTTTCTCAGGTCTTAATAAAGGCTAAGTGGGTTAGGTGGGTAGTAAGGTTTTGCATTGTTATTTGGCCCGGATGACCTTAATAAAGTTTCTAAGCAAATGAACAGGAAAAACTAAATTCCAAAACGCTGTGTAACCGTTACATACATTTATAAACGTTTTACTGTGCAGGAATAAATAAAAAGTAAGATTGATTGCAATTATAATAGTTGTTGCTTTTATAATAATAATAATATTGTTAATAATAATTATAACCACATGATTTATTTCTTAAACTCTTACTGTTTTTTTTAGAAATAATAAGAACTTGAAGTCGTCTCTACGTTAGTAATCCTTATTCCAACACTGAAACCGTATCCCACCCTTATTTGTACATGTCTTTTTCCCAATGCTGTTCTTACATTGGATTTCTGTCATGCAGGCTGTCATAAGAATTGTGAAAAGTGTGTGTCAGGAGTGCATGTTTTTTTTCTCCCCTGGCAGCACTTCCATCATGAGCCAATCAGGTTATTCGACACCCAGTTCCGGGTGCATTACAGGAAGCTTTCATGCGTGATGTGCACTGACCCTGAAGTTCAGATGAGTGAACCCTAGACCATTGTTTTCAGGTGCACCAGATCTCGGGTTCCTGGTCCACACTTGAGTTTGACAACATTTATGCTTGACAAGAATAAACAAAAATCTCAGAACTGTGAATTACATTCCCAAACTGTTCAAGAATAATGACTTACTAGCTTAATGTAGCGCTGGGACAAGATGGTAAACACTCTGTTGGTAAACATGCTGTGGAAAATGTCAGATCCCAGAGATGGAAGCTTCGTTATGAATAATCTAGACCTAAAATCTTGTTGGTAGTGTATGGATTAGCCAAGCTGTCGTTTATTTGGAGAACAGCAGCAGGAGATACAATGACATGAAAAAAAATATTTGATCCCCTCCTGATTTTGTACTTTTGCCCATTTACAATAAAGTGATCACTCTATAATTTTAATAGTCGGTTTATATTAACAATAAGAGACAAAATAACATAAACATCCAGATAAAACCCCAAAAAAGTAATTAATTAATTTGCATTTTAATGAGTAAAATAAGTGTTTTACCCTTTGCAACACAAGATTTCTAAGTCATTAAAGTTCCAAGACTGACATTTGGCAACTCCAACTTTCAGCTCCCTCCAGATTTTAATGGGTTTAAAGTCTGGAGACTGATAAGGCCATTCCAGGGCCTTAATCTGCTTCTTCTTAAGACACTCCTTTGTTGCCTTGGTTGTGTGTTTTGGGTCATTGTCATGCTGTAATACCCATCCACAATCTATTTTTAGTGCCCTGGCCATCTCACACAAGATTTGATGATACATGGCACTGTCTATCGTCAACGATGGGAATGGTGTTTTTGGGGTCATATGCAGCATTGCTGCTCCTCCAAACATGCCGACTTAAGTTACTGGCAAAGAGCCTTAATTTGGTCTCATCTCACCACAACACTTTCACCCAGTTTCTCCTCTGAATCATTTAGATGTTTATTGGGTCTGTACATGTGCTTTCTGGATCAGGGGGACCTTGCGGGCACTGCAGGATTTTGGTGTAGTGTGTTACTAATTGTTTTCTTGGTGACTATTGTCCCAGCTGCCTTGAGATCATTGACAAGATCTCCTGTGTAGTTCTGGGCTGATTCCTCACCGATCTCATGATCATTGAAACGCCAGAAGTGAAATCTCGCATGTTTCTTCCACTTGCAAATAATCTTAACAACTGGTGTCACCTTCTCACCATGCTGCTTGACGATTTTCTTGTAGCCCATTCCAGCCTTGTGTAGGTCTACAATCTTGGACAGCTCTTTCGTCTTGGCCATTGTTGAGAGTATGGAATCCGATTGATTGCTTCTGTGGACAGGTGTCTTTTTTTTATATAGGTAACGTTGAGATTAGGAGCAATCCTTAGCTTGTTACCTGTATAAAAGACACCTGGAAGCCAGAAATCTTAATAGGGGATTAAATACTTATTTTACTAATTATTTATTAAAATGCAAGTCAATATATCAAATTTTAAACCTGATTTTATTGAGCAGAGTGTAAAAATAAACTGAGCGTTACAGCATGACACATTGTGAGCATGGACATGGCAGCTACATGTCCTCTTCCTGTCCAGACCTGATTCTTATTTGACTGTACTTTTGTAAATGCAAATTCCACCCTAGGTAATTTATTTCCATTTAGAATGACAGATTTGCCAAAGTGTCTTAAATTGGTATGGGTCAATAAAAGAATCAATCGATGCAGGGTTTATAATTATATCCTGCTGAATTATAAAGTAAATAACCTTCTGATAAACAATACAGGAAGCATAAAATGCTAAAAATGCCCTCCATGCAATTATTTCTAACCCTAGATTCTATAGTGCTGTTATAATTCAGCTGAGTTTTTTCACAATGTTGCTTCAGTTATATAGCAAATATCTTCAAACTGTGATTTGGCTGTGGACGTGAGCCTGCAGTCTGAGAGCCGTATGTAATCACACCCGTTCCCATGTTTAATATAACTGCAGGAATGAAAGCATATAAGTATATTGCTTTTTTTTATAACAGTTCAATAGAAATTAAATCAATCATAAATCACATAGTAGAGCCAGACTTACATTTTTTTAGACGGCCATAAGTTTAGATGCAGGACCATCAAGACCATATGTGATTTTAGACATCCGGTTCCAGTTCCTGTTATGACTGTTCTCATTTTGCTTTTAATACATTTTGGACGTATACTGGTGGAAATCTGGTTTCTTTCTGCTACAATAAGATTAAAAACGAATAAGATTTGGGGTGCAGTCAACGTTCCGGTTCATCACAAGGGTGTTTGTTCATTAGGGTTGGGTTTAGGAATTTGTGCGGAACACTCAAGTCCTTCCACACCAACCATAAGAGTCTCCCTTTGTGCACATGAGCATTGTCATCCTGGAACTGTTTGGGTGTTTTGGGATACGTTCACACTGCAGGCGCTGTGGCCCAAATGTGTAGAGAAACGTTCATGCTAAAATGAGTTGTAGAAAATATGGGAATTCCTTTTAAGATTTTTCGGGGGGGTTTTGCCTCTATTGATCGGACCTAGCGGGAGATGAGGTGGTGATCTGGGGGGAGAGGGGCGGTGACCCGAGCCGAAATCGAACCCGGGTCGCTGGAGCGCAACCGCACTTGTGGGTGTCCGCGACTTAACTCACAACACTATGGAGCCGGCCAATATGTGATTTCCTAGAGTGTCACATGACCAATCGGATTAGTGGCCCTAGTAAATAATTCATCATTTTATCACTTGTTTTTATCTTGGCCTCATGTTGAATAGCTTAAACATCTGTACTCCTGTCTGAATATTTTGTCTGCCGGATTTGATCTAAGAATTTGATCTGTTTGTATTTTTCTTTAAACTCGATTTTAAAAGCCCCCTTAGACTTTTTTTTTAAAGAAAGGAGCTGTAGGTATTAATTTGTTTATTATTCTACTTTTCACGACGGTAAGTGAAAAATTAGGTCCAGATTGAGTGATTGAAAGGCAGTCTGTCTTTTACCTACACTGGATTCCCTTCAGTTTTGAAGTGTATTTCACACTCTGGAGGTGTGTCTTTGTCAGGCAATGCTATTTATGGATAGAATATACTTATTCCTACACAACATCGCAACTCAGCTGACATGAGTTGGGCAATAATTTGACAGGCCTTGTCAACTCTGAATAGCAGAGAACTTGTGAGGACTTAATAAGATGCCAAGAGCCCTTAAACCTTGAAAAAAACCTTCTCATCCAGGGCAAAATAAAAGATACACAGGGTTTAAGAAATTCTTACTCACACTAAATACCTAGGCCAGAGGTTGGGGTTACAAAAAATGTATGCAATCCATTTAGTCACAGTTTTCTTTAGGGTAAAAATCAATTTTTCATGTTGCCTCCTTTTCTGTTTTGATGTTAAAATCTTTGCATGGATTAGATAAATAAGCTAACTGCAAAAAAAAAGTAGCAGTTGGCAAGCTGACAGAGCTTCTCAAGTTGATTGGAACTGCAGCACTGGATCATTAAAGTCCATCATTCATGCCAGACCGATGTGCTCAGTCAGTCAGCAGCTGGATTTAATGCGCACTGCAGCCATGTTTAAATTTTGCTACGTGACGAGCAGAACCGAATTATTTACAGTAGTTTTCTGACCGAATCCTATACGATGTGCTTTCAAACAAACAAATCTGGATTCAATCTGGAACCAGGCCGTTTGCATACTTTTCTGTAATTTCTCTAAATGTAAATCACATGACGATACACCGATTGGATTACAGTAATGGACTCGTTAACATGTTTAAGATTCATACCCGCAGCATTTTATACGTCCTGCCGCACTGGTAAAATATGACTACTAAATACGTCTTGAGGATTCGAGGAGTTACAAGATGAAAGTGGCTCCTAAGAACAATTCCTTAGAATCGATCACCAAATCATGTATTTCCCCCAACATATATATTCTATCACTGCTGTATTCACTTATATCCCACCTCTTTACTATTAGATACTGTACTACGGGTACTGTTACTGTTACTGTTACTCTTTACTCTTTACCTTAATTAAACGTGAAACCGGGACGTCTGTGCCCTCATTTCCCTCTTCAATACAGCAGACCTCACATTTCAGTAGTGCTTCTTTTTTGGTTTGGCATCACAAATAATTAGGCTTGGACCCTCCTATATGCTAATGATTTGCTAATCTCCTCCTGAGTGCAGGGTTTAATGAGGGCGGATTATCCTTCATGAGAGCTGCAGTATGGAAATAAGTTACATCACAAGATGGGAACGCAGAAAGACTTTACATATTTTGAAGCGTCTAAAACCAGGCTCGTTGTCCTCGGAGGCCACCCTTGGATTGTAAACAAATGCTAATGAGTTACAGGGGAAAATTCACTTATTAAGGTTCTGGGAAGTAGGGCACCGTCAGAAATCTTTGGGTATGTGAGTACATAATGGGTCTCTAAGGTTGATGAAAGGTTGGAGGCTTATGTGCAATGTTTTAGGGGACAGACGGATACCCAAAATATGTCCTGGACCATTTTTGAATAGACAAGCAATTATAAATCAAATTTTCATTTTTAATACTTGGTTCCAAATACATTACAATATCTGCAGGAGGTCTGAAACCCCAAGAGATGCTTCAATCCTGATACCCTACTTCTGGATAGGAACCTCGTCAACTGAAAATCACTCTGTCTCCACCTAGACATCCTAAAAATTCATGAGATTACTGAAAATGGTACCAATCACAAAGCATAAAGATGGCTTTGAACGGCAAGAGATAGGATGAGTTTTGCTGTAATAACTTTACAACTGCAATTGTCACGAACAGCTTTGCACTCTATCAGTGACCGGTTACTCCAGCAAAATTGGTTTCATTTTAAATGAAACCAATAGAATGAATTTGACCACTTATTTTTGACCAGATAGTATTCAGTTTCGGAAAAGAACTTGTCTTTAATCTCACTATCCTGGGCACCCAGATTTCCCTTTCGACTTTGGTTTTATTTAACACATCCACTTGAAGTTTATCCATGCCACTGTTTCTTTTGGATGACTCCTTAAGGGATAAAATAAATTTGGTCAAAAAAAATTATATCCTGAATTTCTAGGATGCTTAGTTACAAGGTCCCTTTCTAAAACTGCTGGGTTGATTGACGAAACAAGCTTCTGGGTTTCTTCTGGGTATTAATGCTACTGAATATCAGGACTTTCTTAATTTTAGGTTCTTTATGTTCTAGGGGGTGTTTGGGGAAAGTTGTTTTTTTTTTACGGAATTGTATTCAGGTCAGATGAGTTTGCAGAACATTTATTGCTTTTTAAGAAGGTACCAAATGATTGATTTGACCACACATAGTGTTTAATTTTTGAGAATTCTTTAACGTTAAACTTTTTGGACCTCGTTAAGATTTACCAATCTGTTCCAAGTGAGAATGCCGTACATGAAGTCTACTCTAGACCTTAAATATAAGTGGCATAATGTAGGATCAACACACACAGCTGTCTATGTAACAGACAAAGGAATATTTTACAATAACTGTTGGGAGCTATGTATGAAATTATTTATGTATTTTATTATACTATCAGGGTCCCCACGTGTCCTGGGAAACCTGGAAATCCTGGAAAATAATAACCAACTTTTCTTTCCTGGAAAACAAACAGAAATCATAAGTTTTATTGTTTTTAGTCATTGAAGAACAGATTACAAATGGTCCGTCTTAATTACCGTCAGTAACAGAAATCGCTTTGTTCAGGGCTGCTGAGTTTTGACACATAAACAGTCTCGCTGTGACGTATTGACACTGTCTCGTGTTGGCGGTTGCTAGGACCTTCATGTACCTTCGTTACTTATTAGTGGTTAAACAAATCGTAGCTGATCTATAATCCATACAGATCAGTCCGCACCAGTTCACCACACGGGTACAGGTATTCACAGATCAGTCATGAAAACTTACCCGTCACGGAATAAAAGTTTATCTGTTGCGCGTGTTTTGTCTTGCTAGTTTACACAATTAAGCAATTTTAAACCATTTCATCCTGTAATGGTCTAAAAATATATATTTCTTGCTTACTGTTTCCATATAAAATGTCAGTCAGGACAGGAGAAAAGCATGACGTCACCTTACTGTCAAAGTGTAAAGTGTATTAAAAAAGCAAAAGAGCTTATTGAATGACGTTTTGGCATGAAGTCGTAGGTTTTTGCAAACTATTTTAAAATGCCTTAATTTATTTTATTTTATTTTCTAGAGACTGCAGTTAGACGAAGGAGTAAACAGTCCACGCAGTCATTCTAATGGCTTCATCATCATAAAGGGAAGAGTTTATTATAAGAAGCTTAGTGTGTGTGTGTGTGTGTGTGTGTGTGTGTGTGTGTGTGTGTGTTTGGTGCGTTTCTGATTTTATTCTTTAGTCATAGCCTTAATGTGTGTTTTTTTTCGAACTTCTGAAGAGAGAAATATATTACTTTGGGCTGTGAATCTGTGATCCATGTCTTTAATTTTCCTTGTAATAAAATTTGAAATATCCTAAAAAGAACTCTAAAGAAGAGTGGAAACCCTGTACTGTTCACCCGGTTTGGCTGTAAATAAATCCCTGGACTTTCATTTTGAGCTCAGATTTGTTGTTTGATTTTAACTCCAGTATCCTGTGGAAAGACTGTAGGTTGGTTGAAGTTTATTGATTTTATAGATTTGGGAATTTGCAGTTCTCTGTTAAAAGCTTGTTCACTAAGCTGTTTAAATTGGGTGGGATTTTAGAGAATCTTGTATGCAAACGGCTGCAAATCCATTAAGCAATACTTCATATCACATGACTTCCTGTTTCAGACGAAAGAAAAACATGAATGTATAGAATTGGAATCCCGGCTCTCAAGCCATTTTATGAGGTATTTAAGTGTTATAATTATGCTTTAAACTGCTAATATTTCCGGCAACCAACACAGTTTTACTTTGGCATTGTTATTAAATGCCCCAGACCTCATTTATGCCCTGTTTCATTGTCCTGTGGAAGTATTAAAGTTAACCCTTTGTTTGAAAATTAGGCGGTGATGAAGAACTGTACGGCTGTATACATTTTTAGCATGTAAGGTGTAAGAAGGCTCCTAGCCAGTTTTCTGGTTTTGCTGTTTGCTCTGTTCTACTGAACGTGACACGGATCTGAACCTCCTTAAGGCCTCGTTTAAAATGCCACAGCTCCGGCTAAGTGCAGGCCACACGGCAAATGAAAAGCAGCCTGTATGTCTGTGCTTGGCCTGGTTTTGATGTGGTGGAGCAGTAATTGCCTGGATGAGCAAACACTTTAGAATGAGTGCTGACCACACAAGCTTATGGTAGTGAAGGGGAAAGGGGGTTTAGCAAAAGTTCTGCGCTATAGGAATAGAACCTACGCCTGAAAGCATATGGTTTCGCTTTATGGTTTCTTTCAAAACAGAAGGGACAGAATAGAAGTTTAACAACACCCCCCCCCCATGCCCCCTTGTCTGTTTAGGACATCTTTTCCGTTCAAGTGAGTGTAAATATCAGAGTCTTAGATTTACCCTTTAATGTAGGAGCCCTAACTTAAGTGCACAATAACCAGTTTAGGGGACAGAAATATTACAAATACGTTGCATGATTCACACTGTGGATTTGAATCTCGCAGACGGCAATCCTGAGTCTGCCCCTTGTCACTGATTGTTCTCTCGGTACTGTTTTTTTTTTCTAACCATTCATGCCAGCTCAAAACTCCTTTAGCAGAGTGGAGAACTGTTACTATTCCTCATTTTTCCACGCTAAGCAATAGAGAAGGTGAGGCCTACTCATGATTAGAGTTGTGACGAGTGCTGAAAGAGTGCTCTGTACAACCAGCTTTGTCATTATGCGCCTTTGTGCATCGGGCCGCTGGGGGACAATCCCAGCCTTTGTTCGGCGGTGTTATTGCACTTTGGCTGTGTACTGTACTGAATGACAGTGTGAAAACCATGTGAAAATCCCTCCAGGCCTGCATGAATCCCACCAACTTTTGGGGGGGTGACCAAGCCCTCACTGAAACAATGAGGCATTTTTTCCTGTTCTTGTTACTCCAAAACAAAAAGAAAAATGCCCAGACTAATGCCCCAAAGGCTTCGAGCTCAGACTAACACGATGCTCTGGTCTTTCTTCCTGGCTGTTACGTGTTGTGAGCGATGCATGCTGCGTGGGTCATGAGTCGGATGTGCACTGCTTGTTTTTGTTAGGTCAGTGCTCTGGTTCCGACTCCGCCCACTCGAAGCCACAACAGAGGATGTGGTTTATTGTAATAATGGCCAAGAAAAAATGTCCTAGGTGACCTCATTTTTATTAAACAAATCAAATGTTACAAGAGCGGCTTGGTTTACTAGGCGTTTGCTTTGTGTGACTTTATATAAACATGCACTTTTCATTTAGTGTTTATTAGACTTGTAAGGGATATAAACCCAAAAAGAAACGAGAAAATCTAATTATAACAAAAAAAAATAAAAAATCATCAATGCTTATAAACGTGAGGAGACGTGATTAATGAGATGACAAATCCCAAAGTGGGCAGAAAGAGAAAGCAATATAGAAATGAATCCTCCGCTATGAATCATGTCCATGTCCATTTATATTTTTTTCTTTGCTGTCTTTGGCGGCCTTAAGCCTTTGGCCGGGCCTGTCGAAACACCCTGCTCTTCACCCTTATTGGCTCCTGCTATTCATTTGGGCCCTGACTCCATCTTACTTTTTTTAAATGGCAATCTGTGTGCCACCGTGGATGGATGCCTTTCTGAGAACTTGCGTTCTCTTAGGCTTTCTCTTAGTTCGAGTGCTAAAAACACACGGAACCCCACTTGCTGCCTCTCAAATCTTTTAGAAGCCTAGGACAAAGTGTGAAAAGCAGAGGGACTCGCAGTCACCGCTGCCGCATCATCTGTTGGATATTTTTGATATCGCATCTGCGCTCTGTTTACTTTAAAGTGCTCCCGCCGCGTGAACAACAACCGAGCTTGATTTTGAGCAGCATGCGCTTTCTTTTTAAAATAAATGACTTTTCACTGCACAGAGTGGGATTGAAGTTGGAGGAAAAGGGGGGAAGGGGTGGGTTGTATAAAATCAACAGGATAGATAGATAGATACACAACCCACCCTGTTCTTGTTTATACGGCTCCAGTGTAGTTCTTTCACACTGCGCGCATGCAGGGTTGCTCTAACGTCACTCGGTGCATCCTGCTGACTGCTATGCGTCGGATCCCAGTTCTTTCAAGGCTTCAGCATCTTTTATCTGCCATCATTTGGCTCAGGTTCCTCAGTATGTTTACAGTTTCAGGATAAGACAAAGACATAATTTAATATTGTTTCTGTCCACCACTGTCTGGGTTATTCATAACTTCACCGCTGGCGACGGCACACAACAAACAATGAATAGTTCGTTAAACTATTTTGTTTATATCTTTCGGATTAAAGATATTTGTTTAGCTAGCATCTGAATACTGTTATTTTTTTATTTTTTTTTTTAAGATTAGACTGCAATTACCAAAACAGATTCCTTCTAGACTGGATGTAGAACATATGGAAATAGCAGCGCGTCTCTGAACCGTCTCTGATTTGTTTAGCAAATAGGCCTTTAGCCTTTTATAGCAGTGCTGCTCTGTGTTATTCACGCAGTTTTTGCAGACAGATAGGATAAAAAGTGAAAGATCAGATCATGCATAATGGAAAGTTGCATTTAAGTCTCGCCGTTTTGGGCAGAATAGCATCCCAGTTTTCGCCATCATCCCTGAGAAACTGCCACCATCTTGAAATGACTGACACGGACACCAAACTTTACAATGTATTCCTCAGAGAAGTGCACAAAGGAAGACTGACATTTTTTGTGGAGACAGACAGCACGGAACAGCGGAAAAGCCTTCCCAAGAGCTCAGTGACCATGGCAACCAGTTAACCTAGGAATTGAGGAGGGGGCTTATCCATAATTAAGGATGTTTGGGTAGAGCTCAGCTATGGTCACCACTTGAGTTGAATATTCACGTGGTCAATATACATCCATTTGGACTATAACAAAGAACATGGCAGCTTCCTTCTATTGATTTCCCCCCTAGACTCTGGTGAGGGTTCACAACAGTCTGTTTATCGGCCTTTATACTAATTTATGATAAAAAAAATAGGACATTAAAAATAGAATAACGCTTTTTATTTGAAGTGGATTATTCGTTTTTAATGTATTTAAAAGCATCACACACAAGGGTTGCACAATATATGGTTTCAGTATCGATATCGCAATGTGTGTATCTGCAATAGTCACATTACAGGATGTTCAGTGTCGAGTGTGGATTACATTTGACTGCGCTACAGTTCAGAACATGCGATTGGTGGATTAATTATAAAGTTTAATAATCGAGTGAAAGTAAAAACAATCACTTTCGTAGCTTTAACAAAGATTAATTGTGTTTAATTTATATAGTGAAGTCGATACCATGTGATTTTACATTTATTTACTTATTTTTTGTATCTGAATCTCCAGAAAAACATAAAACACTGTAATATTTCATTTACATCTTTGTTCTATTGTGTTTATCTATGATCATAGGCTTATTGTATTATATTTTACACAGATTTAGGCCCTAATAAAATCACCACAATTACTATATTTATTATAATTACTAAATATATATATATATTACAGATTCTAAATAATGTAAATAAAGCAATAAAAGCTTTGAAAACTGATCATCCCTTATTAAAACCCATTAACTAAAGTTGACCAATTACAGCATCAGTTTCACAGTGTCATATTCTGCTGGGTTCTGGGCCACGTTGGGCTCCTAGGAAACAAACAAGCTGACACAGAGGAGGCAAAGCATCTAATTCCGCCGCTAGATCTTTAAACCCACAATCAATTATTACATCATTAATAAGTTGCATATGTGCAAACAATAAATTGTATAAACTTTTTACAAGAATTACTAAAAGAAGTAGGAAACTGATTGTTATGAAGTACATACCCTTAAAACTTTATTTCATAATGTTTTACCAGAAAAAAATTTGGACTTTTTATCATATCTTAAAGTAATAAAATCTTGTTTAGTTTTAATTACTGTACATTTTATAGTTGCTTGATTTTTATTTCGTTTTTTTGTGTAAGTTTTGTTGCACATTTGTAACTAACACTGTTGCGTAGTTTGTATTGTCTTGCCATGAGGATAGCTTTATGTGGAATTAGATAAGTTTGGTTGTTGATAGCGTTCTGTATTAGGGTGTAAACTTAGTTGTACCTTGGATTCTATTCAAACAATTAAAGACATAGAAAATATTGCCTATATTTCTTTTACTATCAGTTTTGAGGTATTATTAAGCATCGGATAGAAGAGCAAAAACAGGAGGCCAGCTTGTCATTTTCTTTATTATGTAAAAGCTAATTAACATTTGACAACCCTACATTTTTACATTTTATAATTATAATATGAATCTGTTAGACAGGACTATGACATGTAAAAGACACTCTGTTATTATGTCATTAAATCCAATTCCGATGTTGAAATTTAATGACATGCTGTATAGACGCTTTATGTCATAAAATAAATAATAAATAAATAAATAACTAAATAAAATATAGAATTTTGATAAAAATGACAGTAAAATTAGATGTACTATATACTAAACAGTTGAATAAAGGAAAACCTTTATGGTAAATGCTATGTATATGTCAACTATAGAACCGTATAAGAGTAGACACACGTGTGGGTAATTTTAGCAACCGAAACCCAAAGAAATATTTCTTGCTCTTACTAACCCGCATGGTCAGAGTTAGCGTGCTGTTATAGAAAAATAATCTGAGAGGAGCCTGGTTTATATTTGAAATATGAGTTTGCAATGCACACAGAAGCACAGCACATTGACGAGATCTGTTTCGCTTTAAACGCTTTCTGCTGGTGTTGCGATTAGGTTCATGAGCTGTGACTTAAATAAAAATAAAAAAACCTGACCTCATATATAAAAATATTTAGTAATGGGGGAAAATCCAGCACAGAGATTTTTTATATTTCTGTAGCTTGAAAGGATGTTAAACTATAAAACAGTTTGACCAATTAGTGTTGGCTCAGGCTAGAATTTTAGCTAAGTATGATATGCTTATGGTTTAATACGAGGGTTAATTATTTTGGAAGAAATTTGGTCTTCACCCTCAAGCTACAAAATTCTTCACCGAGAAAATGCTTTTTTGGGTTAAATTAGGAATGATTAATTTTGGTTCTTTGTTTTTTTTTTTTTTTTTTCTTTTTTTTTTCTTTGCATTAAACTCTTGTGGGCATTTAAATAAGAACATTGAATGGCATATTTGCATTTCCCAAACCACTGCTAGTTTTTATAAAGGCAGTGCCAGAGCAGTGTGTGCTTTCTAAGTTAAGAGGAAATTAGCAACTTATAGGTCACGTTTAGGTGAAGATCTTGTCTTTTATTGAATTAAATGCATCTTATCCCTCACTTTCACCCATTCGTTCATTTAATTCTATTATAAATGAATAAATAGGGGAAAAAACTTTATCATTTGTATCCTTAAATCCCCCAAAATAACGGAAACTGTGTGTGCGAAACAGAAATGGCGTCTACTATAGATAGAACAGCAATCTAATCACAGGGGACGCACAGATTCCTAACCAGCGGCAATTTAGAATATGAGTTTTCTTCCCCTTGGTTGAAGAAAAAAAAAAAACCATGCTGGTTGCTGAAATGAATATCAGCGGAGGTTACAGGAAACACTACGAGTTAATATTCTAGGTGCATTCTAATATTCAAATATTGAGTGGTGGTTTAAGTGGTTGCGGCTCCGGGGAAGTATCAGAAAATCAGGGTTTAAAGGCCCAGAGCTGCCAAAGTCCTTTGGTCCTCCCTGCTTTAGGACCTGACCTTTTGCTTTGGACTCCAACCTTTAAGAAAGCATATGCAACAAAATGTATTTCACTGAGCTGCAATATAATGTGCAGTGTTGGGTTCGGTTCGGTACTTAAAAAAAAAGTTATTAGTTATATTTACTAGTTAGTTCTCACAAATAGTAACCGAGTTTCATTATTATAAAAGTAACAACTTACCAGAGATAGTAATCAGTTAACTTGGATGTCCCCAATATTAAATAAGTTAAATAAATAAAGTGACCACTAAATAAAAGAAATTATTATAAAACTTTGTACACTAATTGATACTTTTTTCAACGTTGTGGTGGCATGTGATGATGTAATCTGCTTCGTTAGATTAGAATTACTTGCCACAATCATAGAGAGAGACTTTCTCACTGGTGATAAGTTGCACGTTACATTAGGGCTGGGCCGATAAACGATATCATATCTAATCGCGATAAACTATAATAAGCTTTGGACATTTTTACTCGATATGGATTAAAACCTGACCTTAATTGTTTTTAGCAATTAAGTACTGATTCATTGCACCGAACGGGCAGCTTTTAGCACAGGTGGTAATATTGTGTTGGGTTTTAGTAAGTTGTCCTAATTTTTCTAGTACTTGTTTGTTAATAAGCTACACTTTAAACTTAAGCCAAACTAATTATTAAACCCTCAACGTTTTGTTGCTTTAGCCAGTGTTGAGATTCTCTTTTAAAGCTGGCAGCATTAACATTTTATATATATCGAAATATATATCCTTATCGATCAATATAAAACTAAATTATCGGGATTACATATTCCATTTCTCCCGGTTTTACATCACATAAACAGTTTTGACTTGCACCTTAACGAGTAGTGTAATTAATGTAATGAAAGAAATGTTTATACTTCCAGTTTGCGAAAGCTACCTTAAATCTTATTGGACGCTCTGAATACTGTAGTACGTCCCAATTTCATTGTAATCATAAGATATAGAACATACTTTTTTAATAAGTACTTACTTTGGATGTTACTCTGTGTAAGCCAGTCATTATCAGTTATGTAATTATCTTCCACCCCCAACACATCCACACCAATCATTGTCGGTTATGCCATATTTTATTGTTGGTAACACGTTGTAACAGGGGAAACAATCATTTATTTAATTATACCATAATTCCCATCACTGGTAATGTGCGACAGTAAGAGAATCAATAATATAGTATTTATATAGATTTCCACCGAATTTTTAAGGTCCGCTATATAAAAACCATTTACCGACACCGACTCCATATCAGTGGAAAGACAAACCCAACATTATTACAGCGCAGCCATGCTGATACCACGAACACTGCACAAACACTAATTAAATTTAGATTTTAATAAATCATCATGATAATTGGAAAGTTCGTATTCAGCAGTAAAAATAAATCAGAATTTAAAAGCACTTCTAGAACTATGTGCCAATGTCAGCAGAACTTTGTGCAACTGTAGGCAGAATAAGAAAACTCCAGTGCTTTAGAGTGACAACAGGGTTAGCTTAGCTGTCTTTACAAAGGCACCTGTCAGAATGGGATTTAATAGGCAGGAAGCGAACTGTCAGTTCTACTATTTCATAAGTTTAGAAAAACATTGACTGGTATAAAATCTTTTGACAAGGGCCAAATTTGTGATGACTAGGTGACTGACTTGGGGCATCTCCCAAACAGCAGGATTTGTGGGGGGTTTCTCATACGCTGTGGTTGATAGTACCTAACAAAAATAATCCAAGAAAGGTCAACCAGTGATTCTCTGATGGGGTCATGGGCCCCCAGGTCATATATGTGGGAAGTGCAGAACTTGTTTGATCTAAACGAACACATGAGCTATTGTATGATTGCTGGGAAGGTTAAAGCTGGCTTTGGTAGCCGCAGAGCAGTCAGACGACCCATGCTGATCATCTTTCAACTGGTTAACGTGTCCTTCTCATCTACAAAAAATAATGTTCCTTAAACCATTCCTGAAATCTCATGTTTGGGGGGTTGATAAGGTCTCCAAATTCTCCAGATCTCAATCCGATGGAGCGTCTGCGGGATGTGCTGTATAATCTATTGACCTCCCTTCAAATATCCATGTCCATGTCTCTGGTTCAAAAATGCCATTAGTGACACAGTAGGACCTGCACTAGTCCTTTCACCAGCTAAAAATGGTTTAAAGTCGGTTATTTCTATCTTTTTTTCTTTATTGTGTCAGGTGGAAATATCAGTTTACATTTCCAAAGCAGTCTAACAACAGCCAGTGCTCCACACAGAGATCTGATCTCATCATCGTCATCTATCCAGTCTATCCAGAATCTGAGACTGACTCAATCCAGAAGAACTGTGGCATCATCTCCAAGATGCTTCATGGCGAAATCAATGTTTGGAAATGTAAACTGAGATTTCCTACTGACACACTACAGCAAAAGACTTTAATAACCGCCATTTTACTTGGTGAATTTTACCTAGTAGTGTTCTAATCATTTTGGCCACCACTGTATATAACATTTAGGATTTTTTATGGGCTTATAAAAATGTCACTCTGGTTCATGTTAAAATTTTGACACCCCTGATTTAATTCATATTTTTTAAAGAAGCTAAATATCATAATAACATGCAGATTTATGCAAAACAGGCAAAAGTAGACTTTCCCCTCATCCTTTTCCATTTATTACCGAAGGAACCTAAATTAAACAGAACTTCTAAAAGCACTACAGCAGCCCCGTGCTTTAACTAGCATCCGGCGACAGGTATAACTAATAATACTGTTCTCTCTTACTAGTTGCATTACGTATCTTTAGATCGGTTTAATTGACTTACTTTATTTACTCGGTATTACCAAGAAATCGTAGTTTCTATTTGCTCAGAATAAATTAAAAAAAAAGTCCAAGTTTCTGGTAAGCCATTTATGCCTGAATTTCACTGATGGACAGCAAAGAAAAAAAAAAACCCTGTCACATAACCAAATGATTCATGAGAAGTGCCTTTTTGTCTCTGCCATTTCTCACTTGGTCACCCATGAGAAATGTCATACTCCAACGGCTCATGAATTAACATTAGTCATTAAACTTTCATTCAAAATATTATACATAACCCTCTGTAATGGTCTCTCGAAGCCATCGTGAGCCGTCATCGTAGATTTTTTTTTCGTAATAAAATGAGAGTAAGGATAAAAGGGCGCCATTTTCAGTTTCACTGCTTATTATCGGAGTTCTGTGGACCACCTCTGTGATTTGGGTGTGCGTTATTGTTAACCTAGATCTGTCAGATGAAGCCTTGCTCTTTTGTACTGCAGCTCCAGAGTGGGTTTATCCTTTCCTTTCTGACGCACGTTTGGGCTTTCATTCCTGGTGTTCAAAGAACATCACACGTACAGAAACAGCTCTCCTGGTTCAGCAACACTAACTTCCCACTTTACGAGCCAGAGGAATATTTTATTATAGAAGGTTAACAAACTGGGGTATCTGGAGGCTGTTGAAATGTTATCATTACTAATGAAAGCAAATACATTTTTAATACATTTTATAGCTATTATTCTGTAAATATAACAGAATTTTCTTTTTTTTTTTCCAAACTCAGCATTTAAGTATTTCTATCTGTTTTGTTTTATTAATCTACCAGTTTACAGGCAAAACTAGGTCAGCGTATCTGCCTCCTGGTGGAACTGACTTTATTTGGACAGGCGTGTGTTAATAATAAATGAAAGGGAAGCTAATAAATTTATGTGGTAAGCTGATTTTAAGGCTGTGTTTCTTACTGCCGCCCTTTTTTTTTCCTTCTCTCTATTTCAACCACACTCGTTTCCAGAATTTACAGGAGGTTCATGTGGAATTCAACCATCAGGAACTGTTGGAGTTCTATAACCAGGTCAGACCAAATTTATTAAGTTTTTCTCCTGACTGCCTGTCCAACAAGACCAGGCATGGTACCCCTCGCGTTACTGTCGAACATTGATTTTTTTCTTTTTTTTTCTTCTTTCTTTTCTTTTGCAGCTAGAGACGATTCAAGCCCAGCTGGATTCACTGACATGATAGTGCATTTTGTCTTCTGTGTGTTCATTTCTGCTCGATTATCAGCTGAATTTTTTGTTATATTATTAAATGAAATCAGAAGAAAACACAACAGAGCCACAGCAGCCATTTCTCCTCAGCTTCTTCTTCTAGCCAGAGGTTTGACATTTTAAAAGTGTGAGTGTGAAGTCACACTCTCGATCAGTTGGTAAGTATACTCGAGGGCTCGTGCGTCAGACGGCTTTACCGGTTTTAATTTTCATCAATCTGTCATAAACACTTGGCAGAGCACTCGACTTGTGTCAAAAGAGATTTTTGGAAACAATTGTGCACCGAATGTTTTGCTCCAGTCTTTAAGACATGTAATGTTTTTGCTAAGAACTAAAACCTATTTTCGTATGTGTCTATGCTACAATAGTGACCTAAACGTTTATTAAATTGTTTAAAAATACAATTTTATTTTTTCTTTTATTACAGCTTCAGAATTACTCAAGTGTTAACTAATCTTGTTGTTTTTAATAGTCTTATTATTTAAGAACAAGTGTTTTGTGTTAATAGCCTGGTAAAATCCTGGTGTACACACATTTTGGCGGACGCCCCTATCTAGAGTGATTTACACTTATTTTCTTCATACAACTAAGCAACTGGGGTTAGGGGCCTTGCTCACGGGTCAGTAATGGTAAGTTGGTGCTGGAAATTGAACCCATGATCTTCCGTTTAGCACCCCTACCAAGCTACATCCTTGCAGTTGAGTATTCTGGGGAGATGTCCACAAACTTTTGGCCATATTGTGTATATAGTTAATGCTCAGTAAGTGTAGATTAGTGTTAGTTTCATTAAACTCTTAAGCTGAACCTTACTGCATTACAGGGGAAGTGGTGGCCCATGGTTAAGGTGATGGACTACCAAACCGAAGATTGTGAGTTTGATTCCCAGCTACCCTAAGCTACCGCTAATGGGTCCCTGAGCAAGGGCCTTAACCTCTAATTGCTCAGTTGTATAAAAGAGATAATCTTGATGAGGGCGCCTTCCAAATGTAAACTGTAAATTACACTTTTTAGTTAATATAAGCCGCTGTAATCACAGTGCACTCATACAAACCCCTTATTCCAGAACGTTGTGTAGCAGGTGAATAAAAAACCAAATACGATGACCTGCAAATCCTTGTTGACTTTTATTTAATTAAAAACACAATACAGACTGTGGAGCTACAGAAGTCGCACATCGAGCAGAAATGGGAGCGAATTCCACCTACAAAGCTTCGGCGATTAGTGTCCTCACTTCCCAAATGCTTATTGTGTGTTGTTAAAAGGAAAGGTGATGTAACACAGTGGTAAAAATACCCCTGTCCCAGATCTGTTGGAAAATTCAAAATGAGTCAATATTTGCAAAAGACAAAATTTCGGTTCAACATTAAATATTTTGTCTTTGTGGGTCAACAAGGATTTGCAAGTCATTGTTCTGTTATACACAACGTCCAAACCGCATTGGACTTGGGGGTTTGTCAATGGTGGGAGGATGTAGCGCAGTGTTTAAAGTGTTCGGCTGCTAACTGGAAGACCGGGGTTTATTATCGAGCACCGCTGCTGGGCCCTTGAGCAAGACCCTAAACCCCGAATTGCCTAATTGTATAAAAGGGATAAACGTAAGTCGCTCTGGATAAGGACGTCAGCCAAATGCCGTAAATGTAAAAGTAGAATTTGTAACACAGTAAAACAGAATAAAATAAAAAATGATCAGAGACCCCATTCCCAAAGTGAAGGTTTCTTAAAACACAGCTGCTTAGGTTGCCTAATGAAGTACCCCATGACCTTTCCCTGCTGCTAATAGGATAATGACATGCTGTAAAACGCATGAGTTCGTCCTCTATTTAATATCAGCTTAATGAAACATCCTCCTGGCTGTTCACACACACTGTGCCCTCCCCTGTCTAAAGTCAACCTAAAAAGGTACTTTGACCAACATCCCTTCATCTGCACACACAGAGTTACCCTTGTACCCAGTTTATGCTTTTTCTCTGCTTTATAAAAAAAACATCAAAAGAGCCAGAACCGGAGGAAGAAGTGCGTCCTGCAGCATGAAAAACAGATGGCAGCTCGATGCCTCACGATGGTGGAAACGGTTGGTGCTGAACGACTCCAGCAGCGAATCGGCAAATAAGGAACACTGAGTTCTATAAGGCTGAGTTGTTTCAGAAGCCGTCTGGACCGAGAACACGGACACGACGCGCTGAGTCTAAGGGGCATTTAGGCACTGGCTCCTGCACTCATCTCACCTAAAGAAGATTAACCTACTTAAAACAGGGTGGGCATCCAGAGGGGCAGTTTATAAAGAAAATGAAGATGAAGAAAATTGAAGTCAGGCATATTTGGGGATAATCACTACTTTTTAATGGTTGTCTTCTATAACAGTTACATTTACAGCATGTGGCAGACGCCCTTATCCAGAGTGACTTTTATTTATTTCATCATTTATGCAACTAAGCAACTAAGGGCCTTGCTTAGGGGCCCAGCTGTGATAACTTGGCGGTGCTGGAAATCAAACCTACAATCTTTCATTTAACATTCTAACACCTGAACCCACAGGTGACAAACTGAGTTCCTAGAGGTCCACCACCCTGCAGAGTTTAGCTTCAACCTTAATTAACTGCACCTGATCCAGCTAATCATGTCTCTTAGGCTCGTACACAAAAAGTGTTTTTTTTGTTTCCATGTTTTGTGGGTTGGAATAAAGTTTGAACTAAACTTTGCAGGGGTTTGACCCCTTCTGCCTTAACCGCTTATCACTTCCCCTATAATATATGCAATGTATTAAAAATGCCATAGCATTCGCAAGTATGGAGTGGAGCAGTTTTACCACCCCAGAGTGAATTATACTCCTCTGCTGCTGATGGATTATTTTCCCATTATTTTCCTCTTGTATTTTGCTGATACCGCAGCAGTTTTACTAAAGATTATAAATGAAGAACAGACTGTGCACTTATCCATTCTCGGTTAAATCCGTTTATGTTTGTTGTTGTGGAATGTCTATAGTGTTACGGTCATTCTCTCACAAAATAGAAAATATAGATAAACTAAAGAATTGCTTTTTTTTTTTTTTTTCCATGTTCCCTGCAGACTATAAGGTTAAAAACACATGATCGTGAAGACCTTCTTCTAAAACCGCACTGACTGTTCGAAAAACTTCCAGATTATATGTTAGAGAAAACTTAGCTATAATCAGCATTTATACAAGATTCGAGATTTTATTTGTCTCATAAACGGATATTTGCAGTGAAATGAAAGTCTGCAGACTGTAAATACGTAACTAAAGTAAAATAGGAAAGAAATAGAATACTGTTCGGACTCCGAAATGTGCAATCGTGTTGTATGTAGTAACAGTATAATGAACAATACTCTCTTTACCTAATCGCTGAGTATATTTCTCTCGTTACCACTTATAAATCTTATATAGAGTTTTTATTATGGAACGTGATCACATACTGGGCTCAAAATTCCAACGATGCACAATATAAAACATTATAACCGATAATAAAGTTCTTTCTCACGGCCGATTCCGATACAAGTACAGATAAAAAAAAAATGTATATATAATTTTGATATAATCTGAAAATCTAGGAAACACTGATACAACTGATATTTTAGTAGTTCTGATCGAACTATAATAACAATCATTCCGACTCCAGAGATAATTTACTGTAAATTTTGATAAAACTTTTAAATAAAAAACTAATTAAATCACATGATTGTAATTAAAACTACAAACTTATCAGTTGTATTAAAAAGAAGCCCGAATATTATCAACCAAATCAACAAATGCATCAACGATTGTTTTCTTGTGTCTGACTTAATCAAAAGAAGCACAAATCCACCCAATCTGGCAACACTGGCTGCAATGACTTGCACATGGGGAAGCAGCTAAATCTCGTCTAAATCAGACAGACTGACTAGCGAGTGTACTTTATCCGATCTATTTATTGGATTTCATTAATTTATTGTAGCAATAAAAATGATGTCATTTTTACCCATATTGTCTGATAATTTATCTGTCTTCCCTACGATATTACCAATAAAATCACACTAGCTAAGCTTCTTTGTGACTTGTGTTACCTAAAAGGTCCTGTTCATTTTAGTCACACACCAGGCCGTAGATAAAAGATACCGGCCCCCCGTGGGCTCCTAATGCCCACGGGGGGCCGATGTGGGCTCGACGTTGGCTCCTAATGCCTGCGGGGGCCCTTATAACTGTCATCGCATTTTAGACTCATCTGGTTATCTTTTAAACGGGAAGTGGTAGTGCAGTGGTTAAAGTGTTGGACTGCTAATTGGAAGATCAGGGTTCGATTCCCAGCACCACTAAGTTACTACTGTTGGGCCCTTAAGCAAGGCTCTTAACCCCAATTGCTCAGTTGCACAAATAAAAACAAAATTGTCTGCCAAATGCTGTAAATGTTAATCTGGTATCCTTTTTTTATATGTGGGTGTAATTATATATGTCTGTGTCAATTGTGAAATTTAAAGAGGTGCCAGAACGGTTTGGACATGATGGGTGTCTCTGCGTCTCTATAATCCCGACCCCTGTGTGGAGCCAGATTCATTAGCCTGCTCACACACACACATTTTGTCATCCCTCTATTCTGTCTACAGCCGAGTCGAGTGTGTCTTTTCATATCACACACTAATGGACTGCTGAACACATTCGCACCTGCTATCTCTATAAATCAGCCAATGAGGACGAATGACTTGGGTTAAGAGTTTAACAAAGCCTCTTTAAGTCTGGTCTGTGTCGAGAGACGAGGTCTCTGTCTTCTTGGAAGAGTGTGCGGGTGCTTCGCTATTTTTAGCCAAACACTGTCTCTTTTCTCTAGCTGTCTTAGCTCTTCTCTCACTCTGTCTTGTCTCGAGGCTGCTTTCTCGCGACTGTTGCCCCAAAGACAAGTCTGTTCTGGGTGATAAGTTCTCCTGTGGTTCAGAATGGAGCTTGTGTTGCTATATTGTTTTAGCAAGTCCGTGACCTCACCGTGGCTCCATGCTGAATTGTTTCATTGTGGATTAACTTTTATTACCATGTCGATAGATAGATGTTTATTTGAGGAGCTCTAGAGCTAGAAATAGGACTTTTTTTTTGTTAATAACTTTTTATTTCACTCCTAAAACACAAAAAAACCCTCTATAGTGTCAGTCTGAGGCTGTTCTGCTGCTAACGGATTAAAAAGGGATTTCGCCGATGTTATCTGTTGCATCTTTTGGGTTTGTTTTTTTTTTTTCCCGAATGCGCAGGAGACGTCATGCTTATTTCCTTGCAAGATTCAGTTTGAAAAATTAAATTCAGTTGTTGAGAAACAATTGAATTTTCTAGCTGTCCTCATAATACCTTACAGTCCCCACGCAGATACAAAGCATGGCAGTCATACCCACCCGAATAATTACACACTGCCTAATCCTGTTTCCCAAATCCAGGTACCTACGGCTCTGTGGAGAAAATCCCATTGCTGATGCACATTTCTCCATCTGCTTAGCTCTTTATTCCAGTCTCTTAATTCCACACCCTCGCATCTCGCTGCGATAGCTCTATTGTCAGGCAATGATTATTATTTGTTAGGAAAGTCTTTATGTATGTGTATGTGTGTGTGTGTATATATATATATATATATATATATATATATATATATATGTATGAAAAAGAAGCATAAACGCTTGCACATACTTCGTTTTAAACACCAGGACAGCAAACCATACGTTATGCGGATGTGTCTGTGATTACAGGTTAAGGTTTGAGGAGGTGTTAAAGACATACGATGAGCAGATTAAGGAATGTTGTCATAGCCTTTTAACGGCTTGTGTGTGTGTGTGTGTGTGTGTGTGTGTGTGTGTGCGTGCGTGTTAATGAGATTGGTTAAGAGTCGTGCTGCTCGCACTCCCTGACGCACATGGCAACACCTCCCCAGTGACTGTCTCTGATTTTCTACTAACCCGACTGTACCTTTGATTGGATTGGTCTCTATCGCGTTAATAACTGTAGAGTTTATTTCAGGAGCTCCAAATGGTGCACACACACACACACACACACACACACACACACATCTATAAGGTCATTTAGTAGACGGAAAAAAATAATTATGATGAATTAAATTATTTACATTTGCAAATTAAGCGACTGCTTAGGGCCTCTGGGGCTACCGGAGATTCTGGTTATGTGGTTATGTTATTTGTAGTTGATTGTATAACATGTAACGGAGTTACGTAACTTAATTTTAAAAGAAATGTTACAGTAATTTGTTAGAAATGCTTAAAAATTGAAATTAAATTCTGATTAAAGATTACAAATACAGTAACATCAGAATATTTTCTTTTAAAAACTAGGATATATCAAATAATAGTCATTTTTTATTTTTGCGGTGATGTTCTGATGTTCTCTGGTTTAAATTCTCTGCACACCATGTCTACCAATTACATTAATTTACACTTTCTGCTGAAAGCTTTAGGCTCCTCCATCACTTATTTTCTTTGATAAAGTAACTGAAAAGTTATTATATTTAAAAAATAATGTGATTTTCAATCTGTAACTTATTTCCAAATTCATCTTCTTAACACTGATTTCATTACAATATTCATTTCTAACAAATTAAACTGGTACCTTAAACTGGTACCAGTAAGTCCATGTTCAGTACATTATATTCAGTGATAAATGAACACCTGAGCAGTCTTGGAGGCAGTGGTGGCTCAAATGGTCAAGGAGCTAAGTTGCTGATCTGGAGACCAGGAAGACCTGGGTTCAAACCCCACCACAAGCAAGCTAACCATGTAAGTCGCCCTGGATAAGGATGCCAAATGCTGTAGATGTAAATAAAAACCAGACACACTTTCTTTATTGATTGATTAATTGATTAATCAATCAGAAGAAAAGAATTATGCCGTATGTATGTTATTGATATGTTCCAAGTGAAGTGGTAGCTCAGCACTTAGGACAGTGGACTCCTTAAACCAAGCTGTAACTCCTGGGATCTTAAGCAAGGCTCTTGTATAAATCAGATGTATGTAAGTGGCTCTGGATAAGAGCATCTGCCAAATGCTATAAACGTTAAAAGATGGCGTTTAATTATCCTAACCTAAGACCACACACTGTACCTGCATTATTAATGATTAGATTAAAGTGGAGTTTATTTATTTAGTTGGATTTAGAGGGAATTTATTTCACCTGCAGTTCCTGAGGAAGAAATCCTCTAGAGAGCTTTGGCCTTGTCTGGGCAGGTACGACTTGTCTGTTCGCCCCGCCTGGACACGACACAGAGCAGAAATTACAGTAATGACACAGCACAGAGTCTTCCTGTGGATTATAGTCGGGTCAGTAGCTGAGCCACGCTGCACTATTACACATCTGAAGCAAACAAAAATGGCTCAGTAATGGGGGATGTGTCTGGAGACGCACTTTAAAGAGTGGCTTGAAACGGATGGTGGCAGCTCTATTAGAAAAATGGCCGCCCTCTGGAGGTTCTTCCCTTATTGAAGGGGACAGCAGCTCAGTGCTGTGTGTGTGATAAAGAAAAAGCCTGATGAAAGAGGGTAGGATGTGTGTATGCACTGCAGCCAGGTGAAGCTGTCTCGCTTTGTCAGAATGATTATGAAAAGTGGGTGGGGACGAATGCAAATGGTGGCACTGCTGGAACACAGCTGAGGGACGGCTCATGGGACTGCTTTACCTCCCTCACTCATCTTTAATGGATGATGGTGCAGTTGGGAACAGCGCTGGTTGTGTTTCGTTAGCTTCATTCACGGCTGGAGGATTTAGAGAAATGATCTACAGAAAATGTGCACTAATGCCATCGTCAACCGGACAATCATCTTTTAATTGCCTAGCTGAGGCTTCAGTGGTCAGAATTCTTTAGTAAAAACAGCAACCAAGTCAATAATCAAAAAACAGTTATATTATAACCTATAAAGCAGAAATATTATACAGTATCATGCTTATTGCATTAAATAGAATCGGGCTAAACTTTTTAGCAACAAGCAGACTAAAAAATAATTTACAAAAACACTGAACACATGCAGATGATCTCTTATTTGGTTTTCTTTAGTTAGCGAGTGATAGAACAGACAGACAAATACAGACAGACAGACAGATAGAGAGAGAGAGGGAGAGAGAGAGAAGAGAGATAGATAGATAGATAGATAGATAGATAGATAGAGACAGACAGACAGCCGGACTGAAAGACAGATACATAGATAGACAGACAGTCAGAGAGATAGATAGATAGAGACAGACGGACAGACAGAAAGACAGATATATAGATAGACAGACAGTCAGATAGATAGATAGATAGATAGACAGACAAATACAGACAGATAAACGGATAAACAGATGGACAGATAGATAAATAAAGCTCATAATAAAATATGTATAAATATATAAAAATAATTGAGATTATAAAAGCTCTGAATTAGAAGCAGGTATTTAGTCGCCTGGTTTTTATTTTTTCATGCTTTAGTCGCTGTTTGACTTATAGACTTCCTGTCTGTGTGGTTAGATGTTGCCATGGTGATGTCTGACTTGATTTGGTAGACCAATCGCTCATTTCCTGATTTTCTAAATTACAACACGGCTTTGATAGTATCATAACCATTCAAGCAATCAATAAACTCTGTGTTTGGTGGGTAAAACTGACAATTAGGAGAAAACAAAAACAAAAATAACTGATTATACTTTATAGTAGTGTGTTTTCAGTGTCTGCTAATATACCATGAAGTGTGTAGATCGAGAGACGGGACTAAATAGGTTTTCAGCATGAATTGACAAACACATCATATAATGGCCTTCATTCTGTCTCTTGGAATAAAATTTACCCCCAAGTGATTCCCAAATTTACAAATCCGCCATCCATCAGCTTCAGCTTCCAGGATGACAAGTCTACAATACAAACTATGCTAAAGCTGTGCTTTTCTCCTCAATCTATGATTAAACATAATTAAATGGATTCTGTTATTTGCTACCATCACCTGAGACTAGAGCAGCCTCCTTCTTCTTCTCCTCCTCCTCCTCCTCTTCATATGTCCATCTCAGGTCTCCAGAGATGCCCAAATGTGATTGATGAATGGTTTAGGTGTCTGGAATTCTGACCTTTGCTATAATGGGGTTATTCCTGTCCTAAATGTAGCCTAAACATTAACAGCAGAAGAACTAAAAAAGATTGCATTAATGTTGGTTATATTAGGAACCTAATGCATTAGTGTGGTGGTGTTTATACCAATGAATAGTTATCAGATAATTCTCACACTATAAAAACCTCTGGGTGGGTTGGAATCTTATTTCATTATAATAAAGGAAATAAATAGCTAATCCGTAAATTATTACATTTACGAGCATTTTCTAATGTTACTATTATTCATCCAAACTGCTGTTATTAACATGATATGCTGTGAACAGTAATAATAATTTCTAACCTACAGAAAAATCAATCAGATGGGCTCAGGCTGCTTGTTTGCAAGAGCTGACCTTCAGCACCGAAACAAAATTGTCATTTAGAGAGGCCATCTTCAGCACCCTGCTGGGCGGGAGCCACCTGCGTCCTGCTTATTTTAGACAAGGTAGAAAAAGAGGAAAATGAAGAAAAATGGATGATCTGGCCCAGACTGGAAATAGGTTGATACAATGAAACATTCATCACATAATTATTTTGGTTAACCATTCCTTCATTCATTCATTCATTCATTTTTATTTTTTATTCTTTTTTCAGGTCAATGTTGTTAAAAATTCATAGTCTGTCTAACAAAATGTCAGGAAGGGAAACACGCCCCTGGTTGGTCTGCCTGATTGTCTTGCTGTGTATCCATTGACTACAAAATTGTTCTCAGCTGGTTTGGTTTGCGTAAATATAGGTCAAGTACTTAGCATGAAAAAAAAAGAAACAGCCCAGTTTATCAGGCAAATAAGAAAAAAAAAGGATTGAAGTTCTTCCGTTTTAACATGCAGTGGTGGGCCGCCAGGGCCAGCAAGCTCTTCTCTGCTGTCTAAACACTATCAGAATCACTGACCTACAGTGACAACCTAAATTCTAATATTTGGTCCATGAAATGGTATTAATTTATTCCCAACAGTTTATTCTTTTCATTTCGTAGCGTTTCTCCTGCTGCACTGCTTCCAGTACGTGTATGTGGATGTTCGATTTTTTATCCAAACAGATTTCAGACTCTGTGTGCTGCCACGTTAATCTAATCTGCCCAAAGTCTTCAGAATCAGTAATGCTTGCCGATGCAACCTAAACTATATTAGCAATGGGACTGTTTCCTAAACCAATCAGATTTCGCCTACGTTTTGCAGCCAAAGAACCGTCTCATCCATTCCGCACACACCTCCCTGGGCACAGGTCACCCTGGGACCACCCAAACCCTCTCGCTGCTGAAAGATCGCTTCTGGTGGCCCGGTATGGCTTGCGACATCAGAAGTAATGTAAGTGGCTGCAGGGATTGTGTCATAACGAAAACCCATGTCATCTACCTTCAGGAAAGCTCCTTGTTCCTTCCCGTTCCCCAGGGATCATGGTCACACCTAGGAGTACCCGCATCCTACAGAATTCATCCCCCCCCCCCGAACCCAACCCGCCCATTATCTTGGAGGATGGTACGGAATACTTTGTAAAGAAAATCCTGGCATCCAGTTGTCGTGTTGGCAAATTCGAGTACTTGGTAGACGAGGAGGAATATTCTCGAGCCCAACCTTCTAACTGAGTTTCACAAATCCTATTCTCAAGATCCAGCTACACGGGCGGGGTCAGGGCCGCCCACCAGTTCGCTTTGCTTGTGAATAAATAAGAGTGTGTGTTTCCCACTAACATGTGCGCTGAGTCTGACTTCCCATTACACATCACTACGTTTTAATAAAAGCTATACTTACTAGTTTACTCTTTTAATCGGGTTGTCATGAAGGTATGTCATGAAACAGTGTTCCATTTGTTTTCTTCTGTAAATATCCGAGCAGTGAATAATCTGGTCTTAACTGGATTTACTGGAAAACCCCAAAACATCAACAACTCTCCTAAAAGCTCTTTAACTGATGTTAAACATTAACAGGTTTATGAAAGAAGTAGTTTTTTTGTAAAAAACAGCTTAGTCTCTTTAATGACTGTGAAAATAGCGAGAGCGTTTTTCTAATCCAGTTTCTGAATGTTGTTAAAAATGACTACAATTTTAAAAATGCTGTTTTGCTAACTGAGATTATCTTTCTATTTTTATCATGATGGTATGTACATTATAATTGTACATTCACACACTCCGAGCTCTCTCTCTCTCTCTCTCTCTCTCTCTCTCTCTCATACTCTATGCTAATCTTAGCAATAGACTAAATTGACTAATTCTAATACATTTTACAGGGATGTGGATAAAGTCTGTGATTTTAAACTGGATGTATCTACGGGGCCCAATAATAAACAGTCATTTTAGTTTAGTCAACCTTGGTTTAGGTAACTTGGTGGCTTAGTGGTTATCACTGTTGCCTCCCAGCAAGAAGGTCTCAGATTCGTATCCCATGCAGGGGTGTTTCTGTGTGGAGTTTGCATGTTCTCCCTGTGCTTGTGTGGGTTTACTCCGGGTTCTCCAGTTTCCTTTACCAGTCCAAAAACATGTATGTTAGATTGATTGTTGATTCCAAATTGCCCATAGGAGTAAGAGTGAGTGTGTGTGTGTGCGTGTGTGGTTGTTTGTCTCTATGTGGCCATGTGATGAACCGGTGACTTGCCATGGTGACCCCTGCCTTTTACCCAATGACAGGGACAGGGATAAACTCCAGCAGATCCTCGTGATCCTGATTAGAAAAAAAAATGGATGGATGGATGGATAGATGGATCAACTTATTCCTTTTGAAATTCTATAAATATATATAATGTTTTAAAACATTTCAGTCCTAATCAGAGTGATCTGAGTATCTAAGTAACAATGATCACAGCCACAATACAGGAGGCTTCACTAATTGATATATATATTACATGTTTTGGCCTTTACAGTAGATTTTAACCCAACAAAACACCTTTAAACAGAAACATATTATTTGTTCTCTTAAATTTCTTCAAACCTTTTTTCCTCATGTTTTAATGAAACAATAGTCCTTTGTAAGAAAAAGTGGGAAAGTGGTAGCGCATTGGTTAAGTTGTTGGACCAGCCCCACCAAGCTACCACTGCTGGGCCCTTAACCCTCAATTGCTTAGTTGTATAACAAGGAATATTGTAAGTCGCTATGGATAAGGGCGTCTGCCAAATGCTGCAAATGTAAATGTAAAAAACAGCAAAAACTCACTGCTGTCAGTGTTAGAAGGAATCTTTGCTTGCATAATGCATATTATGTATTTACTCGGCTTGGGGGAATGCACACCTCGACAGTGTTGATGCTTTCCAAGAGTTTACAAGCTCAGACAAAGCCCCTGCCATGCCAATCTTCCTCGTTACCGTCATGCTTTAAAGCTTACACCACTTTCGTTTATCCCGCTGCTGCACGCCTGCTATTTTAACAAGCTATTGCTCTCGAACTTATCATAAAACAATGAATAAAATATAAGGAACAGTGAAGTTCGATAGATTTAATAATACATTTAATCAAGTATACAACAACACATTTCTGCAGTGAATCCTGAATACACACCAGCTTTACGGGTGATTGTTAAAGATGCAACAGACTGACACCAACTACCACACCCAGTCAGCACCAAACATACTATTACACACAATTTTACTACTTATAAAACAGATTTCTGGGGTCCCCCAAAGAGTGTTGGAACCTTAGAACCATCAACTCTGCTGCCACTAATACAGGAATAAAAATACAAAAATGTTTAGTCAAGACAAGTCCCCTTTGCTTATTTAGCACTTTTAGTAGAACCGTGTGTCAATTAACACTTAAAAACACTCACTAAAACACTCCGATCAGACAAACCAGCGGGTTATTCCATCAGCTTCTCATGGTCTTGTCTGGATGGTCTTCACTAGGGATCTACCTCTAGGGATCAGCGTCTCTAAGTGCTGATTTAACAACTTGCCTGGATATAAACTTGATCTCGTGGCAAAGGTGAGAAAGGAAAGGAGAAAGAAACAGACTTATATTAGCGTAGCTGTCATTCTACTTACAATGTAACATGTCTCTAGCAGGTCCCATTACATCCAGTGAGAGATCCTGTTTACAGTAGATTAAGGCCTAATCTAATTTCTACCCCTTTTTTCTACCCATCTGTTTCAAACATTCATGTAAAGGGGTAGGAGTGTGCCGATTTTCTTTCGTTTGAAGGTGAAGGGGTGGGGGGAAAGGGGCAGATTTTTCGGGATCACACTTCAAACATAGGGGTATAAGAAATTTCCCAAGCTACGTTAGGTACAGCGGCAACATGGCTGCCCAAAAGACCAGGGAGATACATTCAAGTAATAAAAGTGATGTAGTAGGAGTGTCCTATTTCTTAGGGGAATATTTTCATGCCTACCCCTCGTCACTCTGTTTTAAGGGCTATTGGAATAGGGTAGGGGGTATAGAAAAGTACTTGGATTCAGTTTGACTGGATTAAGATTTATGCTTCTAATTGATACTAGACAAAATACAGATGTATTTATATAATCATAATCATATAATAGTAAACACTCACTAATATCTGTAACTAAGCAATCCAGAGGCTACAGCAGCAAGAAACCAAAACGCTATCTATCTGATTTCTACTCCTTTGTCCTACCCCCCTGTTTCACACAGTTATGTAAAGGGGTATAAGATATTTCCCAAGCTACATTAGCTACAGCGACAACATGGCTGCCCAAAATACCAAATAGATTTATAAATAAGTTTTTTTGGCATTAATAAGGAATTTAACAAGAAATAAAAGTGATGTAGTAGGAGTATCCTATTACTTAGGGGAATATTTTCATCCCTACCCCTTGTCACTCTGTTTTAAGAGGTATTGGAATAGAATAGGGGTATAAAATAGAACTGGGATTGGGCCTTAGTTTGGATTTAGATTTATGTTTCTAACTAAATTAAATTATTACAGTACATATGTTTTCATATAAACATTGTTTAAATGAAAGTTTAAGGTTTTTATATGCTTTCAGTTTGATGTATTTGTTGTTGGAAGTTTTGCACATTATTCCACAATGAATGATTCAATTAAAGCTGCACAATTGGAGCAAAGCTGAATTAGCCAAACAAGTAGAAGCAAGAAAAGTGTCAGCCGTTAGAGCATTCCAGCTTTTAGACTCAATCCCTTAGAATAAGGTTGGGGGATTACAGGACTAAGCCAGTTTAAAGATAAAAAATAAATAAAGGCAAAGGCTTTGCAGCTTTTGTTTGGCCAGGAACATAAAAAAGGAATGAGACTGAATGTAAACAACATCAATTCTTTTCTCTAGCTGGTGATTGCGTAAATAAATGGAAATAGAATTTAAGCTCTAAAATTGGTTTTATGTGCAAATGAAAATTTTAGTCATGCTATTAATAGAAATAAAATGGTTAAAAAAGCTTATTAGGAATAAAGCTGGTATTAGTTAACCTTCTGCAAAAGTACATACTAACCCAGTAAAATCATCTTATCATCAGTATCTTTTCATCAATCGTTCTTGTATATTTACTTTAATGTCTTTAATAAATGCTGGTTTTATACTTCTATTTTTAATGAGCAAATTCAGGACGTACAATAACTCTATAACAAATCAAATAAAATTCTTTGCTATCTCTCTGTAACAGCTAAGAAAAAAAACATTTTTTTACTTTAGGGTATTAAGTTGGATTTTTTAAGCGACTTTTCATTATGTAATCCTGCTATAAACTAAATTATTTTACAAATCAACCAAAAGACACAATGAGGAAAGAAAAGAGTTTAATGAACAAGTATGAAGAACAATATTTCTCCCGAAACTCTATCCACACTGCTGCCTCACCTCTGCATGTTTGTTGGCACCACCTCTGACGACTCACTTCACCGTGTCTCCTTTAGGCTCCAGACAGATCCTTATCTTCTTGTTTATTCATGGCAGGAGACATGACAAATTACCAATGAACGGTGCTTTTGTGTAAGGTGTTTGTGCTCACATGCTTAGATAAGCTTTTGCTGTCTTATCTACAGCTTGACTTTTTTATTATGTGAGGAATTTGCCAACACAGGCTAACTCTGACCTGCTTTTTTTGGTCCTTCATTAGTACAATGTGTCCAGGCTTATGCACGGATAAAGAAATTCTGCGAAGCAAAAAATAAATAAAAAACAAAAATAAAAACCTACAATCATTAATAAACAGTAAAACACATTCGGAAACACTTTGAGAACTGTCCATGGTTCTGCTGCAGGATCTTTCTCCATTGCTTTTATCTGCATGTTCAAGACAACCTTGATGATTTATTTATCATGGAGATCGTCCAAATTTTTTCTTCATCTCAAATAATTTTGTCTTGCTCTTTTCTAAAGACCTTCGAATAAACAAATCCCCAAATTTGAACAATTTTTGCATAATATTGCATTTGACCTTTAGAAATATTTCCAACTATTTGTGCGAAAAACACATTTTCTACATTTAATATAATTATGGACATATGTCCAAAAAATGAACCATGAGTGTCTGTGTCCATTTTATGAAGAACACCTGCAGTTTTCAATTGAGTTATTGTCTAATCATGTGATAAAAATGCGTGTAATCATGCAAATATTTTGGGAAACTGGTGAATTTTTTTTTCTTGCACAATCCCTCGGAAACAGAACAGACCATATTTTTCCGATCGTTAAAGGTTACAAAGAGCCTCTGTAAAGAAGCGAGTAGTTTAGAATCCAAGTGCAGTTTATTTAAACTAAAGTGACACAAAACAATAAACATAGACTAAACTTGACTTAAACCTAAACACAGACTCAGTAATCAGTGATACAGAAAACAATAACTCACTTCAAGTCAACAAAGATGTTATATATACAGTGGTTCCTTGACGGAGCTTATAACTCAAATTACTCATATGTTATTGCATGTTTTCAAATAAGAAAAATAAACCTATAAATAATGAATATTGTATAAAAACAATACAACAGGATGTACTGCAATAAACTGGTTTCATTAAGTATAATGTACAGCGTTTACCTTGGAGATCAGTCGACTCCACCTGCTAAAGCACATATCTGACTAGCTATCGAGTGAGACGTGGGATGCTGGGCGGATGTTACGGCGTTTACTGTGGTGTTCGCTACGCAAACTAGCCGTTGGGTGTCTGAAAGTGGCTCTTAACCCAAATTTTATTTCGCAACTCAAAGCAAAAAAACGGCTCGTATCTGAAAAACACTCGTAAGTCAAGAAACCGCTGTATACAGTAAACTAAAAGGGAACACATTAACTAAACAAGAGACACCTAAACACAGTGACCAAAACCAACCAATGACAAGACAGAACTGAAAGCTGAAAATGACAAGGCAGAACTAGGGAAAGTGGTGGCTTATGGTTAAGGTGTTGGACTACCAACCCGAAGATTGTGGGTTTGATTTCCAGTTCCACCAAGCCACCACCACTGGACCCCTGAGCAAGACCATCAAGTTGTATCAAGTCGCTCTGGATAAGGGCGTCTGCCAAATGCTGTAAATTTAAACCATTAGAAATTTAACACAGGGGACAGGAGAATCACATGACAGGACAAAGGACATGAACAAGATACAGAAACACAAAACCTCAACATAACAAACATGAAACATACGAAACACCAAAACACTTACAGTCTCATGTGTTTGTCTGTATAATCTTTCCACTGTTCCGTCAAAGTATTTTTCTATGTAAAACTTCCATTAGATCAGCACTTTGTGTAACAGATCTCAGATCAGCCCGCCTGCTAGCAAGAATCATACCACAATTGTTATTGTAAAAATTTCCAACTGAAGTTGTATTATTAACTGTATTATTCTACGCATTACACTGCTGCCTGTTGATTGGCTGATGTGTGAATGAATGAGCCGGTTTGTATGTTCTTTTTAAAACGATATAATTACAACATGAACATAAATAAAAAAAATTTGTGACAAGAATTTCAAATGATTTTTATTAGGCTTTTTTTTTCATTTATTAAAGAGAATGTCTTTACAACATACATTTACTCATGAATCAGATGTTAAAGAGGTTGAACAAGGAAAAAAAAATCCCTTGTGACAGAACAATATCTTACAGGTCTATAAACTTCAAGCGATTCTGGAATGCCAGGCTCTGTTCACCTGTTGCAGTGTGTAACAGACGGGGAAGGGGGGGGCATTAAAATACAAAAAGGCACACCATAGAACCTGCGATCCACAATCAGCATCAAAACCCACAGGACGGAATATACGTTCCTCGGCTAATCAGAGTGGCCCGTTCGCTACTGATCCGAGACGTCCGACGTAGTCTGAACTTTTGTTAGTCTAAGTAACATAAGAGGACAGGAAAGAAGAGGAAGGAGCAAATCCTCCAATCATCCACCCTGACTGATAAGTGACTTCGGTACGAGAAGAAACCGCCGAAAGGAAATTGTAGTAATCTCCAAATCTATTCCAGTCTAAAAAAACTAGCTCAGGTGAGTGCTTTAATCATTTGAGCTCTAAATTGTTTCAGGGAGGTAATGAAATCCTCAAATCTGATGATTAAAACCCTCTGATTCTACATAATGATGCTATCATTAGGAAAGTACATTAGTTGGCATCTGTCATAAACCATAAATCAGAAATCATTCAATTGTTCTAAATATCTAATATTATCAAGTGCTTTTCTTTAGTTTTCACAGGGTCCAGCCTGTGTTTCCTGCCTAAAAACTAGACTTTAAAAGCTTAAGAGTGTCAATAGAAATTAGGAATATGAATTTAAGCATACGTGGCCAATGAACCATTCAATTACACTGTACCAGCCAGAATCAGGGCGACTTTTCCAAGACATATGCAGTTCATCTTAAAAATGGTGGAATGGAAATAAGAACATCATCAGCCCCCGGAGGAAAAACAACAACAACAACAACAACAACAACAACAAGAACAACAAAAAAAAACTCCAAACAAACAAACAAACAAACAAAAAAACCCCACTGACAGCACTGTGAGCACAATAAAGGGGCTGCTTTCAAGTGTTTCATTGGCACAATAAGAAATCAATCACAAAATCTGCCGTGTGTTTAGTCCTGCCCACCCGACCAGAATGAACAACGAGAATACCTACATTCTTTAGTTGCTTTTTTTGTTGTTTTAAACAAACAATGAAATTACATCATTTTAAAGACTTCTAGGTAACAGTTAACAGCTAACAAACTCTTTACTACTCAGGGGGGTAAGGCACAAATTTACATATGGAAGAAACAAACAATGAAAGGCCATCAAACATGTAATTCGATATGAGGGTCTGTGTGAGGACCAGACTGAAATGTTATCTTTTAATACCTGCTAAATTAAAAAAAACAAAAAAACACCTTTTCTGTCCATTGAGCCGTCATCCATCCATCCATCCATCCATCCATCCATCCACCCATCCATCCATCCATCGGTTTGTAAATGATATCAGGATTTTGTTCTTCCTCGGCTCAGTCTTCACCTACTTTCATACAAAAAGTCAACCAGAATGGCACTGAGTGAAGTTATGGCCATTAGGATCAGAGGTTGCTGACAGAATCCACAGTGTGGAATGATGATGCACCTGGAGACGTGAAGGTGTGATTAAAGAGTTACAGTTTGAGGAGGGTTTTATTTATTTTTTTTTCTTTTCTCCTGCATTATTCACAAAGAGAAATTCTCCACTGATCTCCACTGGCAAAGTTCAGTAAATAGCTTTTTGAGGCTTTAAGTTCCCTCGATAGCTTATTTAGAAAACACCAGTGAAAGTGAACAGATCTTTGTTTCAATGAGTTGTACTGGCTCCAGTTGAATGACTTTAAATAATTGTACATAATTCATTAAAAAATGAAAAGAAAAAGTTCGTTCTCTGAGTCTAAAAAGAGTCGGTCTTTCTTCCAAAGCACTTTATTAAAAAATAAATACAACCTGCTATTAGTACTAACAGTCACGGGTTATTCAGTCACCTGTTACAGTAGACATTTCTTCAGACCTCGCTAAAGGCAGAACTCGATTGCTGTGTCAAGTAGCTGCAACACTGAGAGGCATTTCATTGTTTTTTTAACTCTTACTTCACAGTTTTCCGTTGTAAAGCAGCTGCTTGTTGTCTATGATTTGTTTGTTTTTTTTTGTTTTTTTGGAAACTAGGTATATCCCAGCTTTAGCACTATGCAATGACACGCCCCTCTGTTGACCCAGGATGTGCTTCTGTCAGGCTGCGAAGGAAACGTCAGTTTCGATGTAGTCGTGTTCCCAGCCTGACTTAATGTCTTCTTACAAATACTGAGCGAAATACCAAAATGTGGCTCAGTGTTGTGAGATTTAAGAGTCCCTCTCTTTTCGGTAGCAGGCATTTACATCTTTAACCATAAGGGTATCAGCAGCCTGAGTTAAACACGTACATTTGTGTGAAAAATGTTGTTTTTGTGTGTTTTCTTTAAAAAAAAAAAACAGTGAGCGTTTCCTGTACACAGCTGTACAACACAGATTCCATGTTCCCCTGCCCGAGCTGGTGCCGATTATGTCCCAGAGTCGCTGCACTTCACTTTGCCAGAAAGAGCGAACTGTGAAGGTTTGGGTGGGACGTCAGGTTTGCGGTGCCTGGAGCTGCAGCGAGGCAGTGAGCCATAGGAGCTCAAGCTCGAATGACGTGAAAGGCCTGAAGGAGAAGAAACATTAATGGAGTCAAGCCTCTGTGGAGCTGGGGGTGGTGTCTCAGCACGGCTAAAGCTGCGCTTCCTTGACAGGTGAGATGAGTTGGATGAATTGGTGTTATGCTGCTGCTTCTTCAGGCCCATTGGGTATCCACGGCAGTACATATCTAGCCTCTTGCCCATCTGAGGAACTGCTGGAGGTACCAGAGCTGCTAATGAGGCCTCTCTTTGAGGCACACGAGGTGGCACCCCATCCGCATCCACCATCACACTGTGACATGGGCTCTTCATTGCTTTGTACTCCAACGTGGCTGCTTGGTCATCAGGCAAATCTGTGCGATGTGGCTGCTCTACATACTCATGCTGGTGCTGGTAGATCTGCTGATGCTGGTGCTGTTGTAAAGGTAGCACCACCACACTGGAAATCTGGCCTGGAGATGCTCTCAATGGCAAATCAGTGCCTATCAAGACATTAGGTGAGCCCATGGATACCAGCTCTTTTGCGCAGGCGTTAATTAAGTTCTGATTTCTCTCCCAGTCCCGGCTGGCTCGGCTCGGCTTGCGGCGCAGTTGCATCGGCGTTGCTTCCGGTGTGGGAAGTGCCACCAGGTCCATGTGCTGCTGCTCCTCAGATTTGATAAGAGTCTTACCATTGTGCATCAGAGGAGCGAGGATGGCTTCGGGTCGGCCATCTTTGGTTTGCGTCTCGAAAAGGCCTGTCAGCTTGGTGACGCTGTTCATGGAGCCGCGTCTGGAGTTCACAGTCTCCTTGGTCTTTTTGCGTGCAGAACGTTCGAGATGGCGTCGGCGATGGTCACACACACAGTAGACCACAATACCGGAGAAGACGGCACCCATGATGAATGCCAGGACCACAGCCACTGCCAGTAAAGTGATGGGCACCATCTGATCACGGCCCTTCTGGAAGCTCTCACGAATCACACCTGCAGGTAAAAGGTGAAAAAATTCTTTACATGAAAAAATAGACACGAGAAATTGATTCAGAGCTACAACTTAATAAAACATCATCTATATAGCACTACTTATCAGCAACACACTGTGGGATGATCAAATTAATTATTTTAACTGCCAGTTATGCCTCGTTTTCAATAACTAGAGCGCTGAGTCGTTGATCGGAAGACCGGGAAGACCGGGTTTCAAGCCTCACCACTGCCAGTCAGCCACAATTAGGTCCTTGAGTAAGACCCTTAACCCTTCCTGCTTCAGGGGTGCTGTGTTATAGCTGACCCTGCGCACTAAACCCATTTCACTGCGCTGTAGAGTTTATATGATGAATAAAGACATTTATTTATAGCGAAAAGAAACAACAATTAAAGCCGAGTGTTAAGTGTGTGTTTGGGGTGTTTAAGAATACTTAAGCAATATAGTCCCAAAAAATAGGGTTTGGACTGTTGATAAGATCTAATATTTGGAATAATAACATATTATATTTAATTATATAAAGACTGTTTGAAAAAAAAACTATGCTGTATTTGTACCACATCTACACTGTGAGGCCAAAAGTATGTGGCTACCACACCCATCACAACACTACATTTCAAGCTCTCCCTCTCTGCACATCACATTCCAGAGTTTTTTTTTTCTTTATCCCAACCTCCATTCTTCTGGAAAGACTTTACATCTGGATTTAAACTCTGATTGTGGGGATTTGCCATTTTAGCCACAAGATTTTAACTGAGGTCAGACACTGATGTTGGGTAAGTTAGTCTAAAAGGTATTCGGTGGAGTTGAGGTCATAGGCGGAATTCCCCTGGGGGGGGGGGGGGGGGGGGGTGGGGGGGGGGGGGGGGGAGGGGGGGGGGGGGGGGGGGGGGGGGGGGGGGGGGGGGGGGGGGGGGGGGGGGGGGGACCTGCCTGCTTAACAAAATTTAACAAGATAATTGACTTTTATTAGTTGGTAAAGTATCAGGAAATCATCAGCTGCTGTTATTTTACCACATACTAATGTATTTGATTTGAAACGCTAGTACAAAAAAGAGAAGAGGCAATAAAATGGATAGTAATCAAAATAAAAAAAGAAGAAGAAGAAGAAGAAGAAGGGAAAACGGACACATAAATTTTGGGTTGAGTCGATGAAGTGGCAGTGACAACACTCAGCACACATCTCATCTGTTTCCTGTGGAGATTAAGGCAAATGGTTTCCATCATCCCCACAGATACACTAAGGTGCAATAAGTCATGTCTAGAAGAGACTGTGATCAGTTGCTCTGGCCTCATGAAATCCACCTGGCCAGACTGGTGTCTCTCCTTCCTCAACCTCAGAGACGAGGTTTAAACCTGACTCCTTCTCTTATCAGAGAAAGCATCTTGTTTTGTTTCTTCTTGAAACTTCCGTGAATCTCTATACATGCTTTATCTTGTGGCACGTAGATGAATAGCTGGCATGCTTTCTGAGAGCCTGGATGACAAAGTGGCCGGGTTACACACTACACATCTGCTTCTTCTCTGCTAATGGAGAGATCAGAGAATCCTTTCGTTTCAACCAGGTCTTAGATTTTTTTTTTCGGCTTAAGTGAACCATTTTCCCCCCTCGCAGCTCCGTATCTGATGTTTTGATGACTTTCCTATTCATAACTCTATACTGCCTAAAGCAAGATGGATCTGCCTGGAGGAGAATTTTAAAAGTGCCCACTTAGCGTGAGGGCTCTGAATCTAGATTTTGTATGTCTGACATTAAGCGCAGGTAACTAAAAAAGCTATCAGTGGGCTACTGTACGCTACTGCTAAAAAATAGGTTAAAACTAAGGCTGGGCGATATGACAGAAATATAATCGCAATATTTTTCTTCCATATTTATCGATATCGATATATATATTTCAATAAACAAATATTTAAAGCTACTAGCTTTAGAAGAGAATCCAAGCAATGACTGAAGCCACAAATATTTGTTTGTTAGTGTATATTATAAATGAAAACAGATAAAACTGATTTGGCTTTAAAAAAATTAAGAGAACTTACTAAAATAATCCCAACACAATATTACCATCTGTGCTAAAAGCTGTCGATGCTTTTAATTTGAAAACAGTGCCATGTGAGAAAGGGCATGACACCCAAGTGCAGCGGCCATTTTGTTTGTTTTGTGTAGCATATACCCTGTGTTAGCACAGACGTCACGATTCAGTCTCGCATTCTAAGCTTAGCTTCTGCTACATTGGTTAATATAATGTGTCTGGACTTCCTATTTCACCGGATTTGTTGGAATTTTATAAATCAACAATTTTATAGGTGAGGTTTTTTCTTTACAGTTTTATAAATGTATGTTTGGCTCTTGGCGTCAATACTAACGTATGTTGATAGTTAAACTTGGTCGTAACAATTTTGCTCTGATCAACCAACGGAAATATGCTGCTGTTATTGAGGGTGAGCAAGCTGTCACTGTGATCAGATTCAAAATCTGATTGGTTGAAGAAACAGTCCCATTGCTTATATAGTTTAAGTCACATGGGCAACACTACTGATTCTGAAGACTCTGGGCAGATTAGATTAACATAGAAACTGAAATCTGATCTTCTAAACCCGCTTATTCCCTAATTCGGGGTCACAGGGATCTGCTGGAGTCTATCCCAGCCGTCTCTGAAAGGGTGAAAGACAGGAGCGGGACACCCTGGACAGGTCGCCAGTCTATCACAGGGCCACACTCACACACTTACTCACTTCTATAGGCAATTTAAAATCATCAATCAACCTATCATAGATGTTTTTGGACTGTAGGAGGAAACCCGAAGAACCCGGAGTAAACCCACACAAGCACAGGGAGAACATACAAACCCGCCTAGGAATCGAACCCTGTGAGGCAACAGTGCTAACAATTTAGGTTGTAAATGTTGGTTAGTGCTTCTGATACTGTTTAGGCAGCATAGAAGGACTTGCTGATCCTGACGGATCACCACTGCAGTTCAGCCCTAGTTAAAACAGATAAAATGTGATTGAAATGTGATTAGTGTAGTTTAGCTTCTTGGAATATAAGTGTGAATGGATTTGTTGGAATACATGTGGATTAAACTACTCGTGAACTTTATTTGAAATATCCGCAGAGTGTAGCTCACTGCTGTGCTAAATATGAAATGTGAACGCAACCTTTTTTTCACCACATCCCATTAAGTGATATGATAAATAGCTAATGTGCTAATTTGTTCCTCAGCTCGTAATATGATTATTTATTGAAGGTGATAAAAACCATTTACTTTAGTTGGGCAAGCTTTTGAAACAAAATTCGGGGGTTAAATGTTCTCCGTCCTTGCTTTGCCTGCTGAATTACAGCCTACAATTCGGATGGTGCGATTGAGCTCCTTAGCCGTTTGTACCATTAATCTCCAGCAGCTTTTTGCATTATCTACTAAAAAAAATCAATCAGCTCCCCTGAAATATTGCACCTTTAGCGCAGCTGTGGTCTTTACATGTATACGTATTAAAACTTTCCATTAAAAACCCTGATCAGATGCTAATGCAGCATTTCTGAAAGATGACCAGGCATGTTTTTATTGATGGCTAACATTTTCTATCACCTTAAACTAAACTACATGATAAAAGATGATCCTGCAAGTCAGCCGCAGGAAGAACACACACAGCACTAAATCAATTCTGTCTAGCCAGTGAACACCGTTTGAAGTGGAATGAAAAGGGACAGAAGCTTACTCAGTCCCACAGAGGAGGAGGAGAAGTTAAAGTGTTCTTCTTGTGTCTCTGTGGGCCACTTGGTATGACCTTGACTCTGGACTGCTAGGCTATGAAGGGCCCCACTTAACGCCAGCCTCCGGGTTTCATCAGACCTTTGAAGATAGTCAACTTTCATGTATCAACGGAATTGTTCCTTGAATTGACTTCAAAGGATCTGCGGCTGTAAAGAAGTCTCGGTTTTAGGCTAAGTGAAGCTCTATTAGTTAAAGCCGTAAGATTGCCGGGTCTCGTCTTACTTTCTTTTTGAACAAATTCTTTTATACTTCCTTACGATTCCTTAACAAGCTTTGAGTGCAAACACATCCCTACTGACTAATTATACTTAAATAGTCTACTCAGCTAAAAAAAAAAAAACCCATTAGACTAAAACTAATTCATATAAGAGCCCCCCCACCCCCCACCCCACCCCCGCCAACAACCACCACACACACACACACACAGGTTGTTGACATAAAAGTCCTCCTTTATGGATTCGGATAAATTGAGTATCTGAAAATGCTTCGCTGCTTTCAGCCGATTAAAATCAAACACAAATCCTCCCACTAGGACCCTGATGAACGCTTACACACTAAAAAAAAAGGCAATTTCTGTTCCTCCTCTTTTTTCTTTCAAAGGCTTCGAGGTCTGTTTTCCGATCATGGAAGGGTTTGACACGCTTTAATGATCATGTCTATGGAGAAAGAGAAAAGACGATGTAACGTCACAGTCAGGAACGCAGGTGGGTGAACAGCTCGTGAAGGATTCCGAGTGTCTTACTGAAGCGTGAACGTGCGTTAACTGGCGAAGGCGTGTGAAGCTCCATTGAGGGCTTCAGTTCAAGTGATAAATGTTCCTGTTGATTCTGTTCAGAATCTTATGTGAGAAAAAGTGACATCTTGGATGAGCGACCGGCTCGGAAAATTGTTCTTTCACTGCATCTCTAATATGTTTATTAGTTCTGTAAGAAAATAATCGAATCCTCCTTCATTTTTTTGTGTGCACAGTAAACAGGGAGTCTGTTTTAACATCCCTGTTCCAGTTCTCTGATGTAACCAACAAAAATATGGATATAAATATAAGATTTTAGACCTCAGACTTAATTATAAACAAAATTTAACAATGTGTACTCGAATATTTCTGCTGTAGAATCTTTCTTCTTTTACTCAATAGTCTTGCATTTAATTCTTTTTTTCTATTCAAACCGTCAAAGTACATGCTATATAACTTGTTCTGATCTAGCTAATGACTGTATATCATACGTCAGATCATCAGTGCATTATTTTAATTTCAGCAATTTATTTAATTATTTAATTTAAAAACACAACATAAAGAATCTCCTGTGCCCTCCATGCTGCGGTGGACAAGATTTAACTAAGTAGGATGTGATGCTGGATTAAACATCCTTTGTTAAACAGGGAACGACGTTTCAACCAACCAATCATAACTATCTGATGTCATCAGCGTGTGCCGATCGAACTTGCCTTAATGACGGTGATATTACATCAGCGTTTCATTTTTTTTTTGGTTTTTATCCAGCTTTTTTTCTGCAGTACGTTAACACGCTGATAACAGGGTTGCCGGATAGAGTTAAAACTCTCCATTTCATGAACATGAAAAAACAGCAATCCCATTCGATTTCTGGTGTCATTTTTCACACTTGGGTTTTGTTAAATAATGAAACTATAAAATGTGCATGTTTCACAACTGTCAAACTGGGGGTCAATCTGGCAACCTTGTCTGATCACGTCTCCTGTCTGTGTGAACTGGGTGTGCAGAGATACGCAAATAAATATGTTGACAGACAAAGAATAAACTAGCATAATATAGTTTGATATATTATGCTACGCCTTCCACAGAATATATAAATAACTTATAAATGACTTTTAACTAGCCGATGGATTTTAATCCATTGGCTGGATGTTTTAATTAATTAAGTGATGTATTAATACATTAGTAAATTAATATTATTTATGTATATATAAATCTCCATAGTTATTGGCTGGTTGGATGTGGCAGTTATTTAGGTGAAGAAGTCATTACGACTTTTTTACAGCCCTTCATTTTGGACTCGTCTACAATTCGGGAGAAAAAGAAACACAGACCTGTTGTTCCAAATTCTGTTCCGTTTTATCATCATAAAAGACACATTTTCTATATTTCCTCAGTAGTTAAACCACACTAACACATTTAATATGGTTTACATGGATTTGGGAAGCACTAATGGCAGTTTATTTGCTTATTTTATTTATTTAGTAATTTGTAATTTTCCTCCAGACGTTCCAGTTGGACCTGGACGCTGTGGAAGGTTTATAAAGTGTTTATTGTCCCTAAATGATGTGTATGATTCAGATTTCTACATCAACATAGTGATCTGTGTCCAGTTTCTGATTTACAGACCATTAAATGCTTGTTTGTTACACGTGATGAGAAGATAATAGTTTCGTTTAAGGTTTAAGCCTGGTTTATGCCACAGTAAGCATCCGTTTACTTACATCTCTGATGCAGACGTCGCTTTGTTTATAAGTGCACATTTCTCTAAGTCGAAAATGTCAAGCTGGCATTTATATCGAATGAATACATCTGGGCTTCTAACGGTTTAATCACAAGTGATATTATGAAATGTCATTTATTTTAGATGTATAAAAAATGTAACTCCGATGTAGGAAGACTATAAATATGAAAAATCACATAAAACCCAAATAAAAAAAAAAAAGTATTGATAGTAAATGTCTCTGGTTGAGAAAAGGCAGAGATTCTAAAGCCAAATTCTGCACTGAATAAACGTCGCTTTTAACTACAGCCTCTAATACGAACATCATTAGGATACGAGTAGCTGAAAATAGTGATCTGGTCTAAATCCGCCTCTCTCCATAACTGTCAGCGTGATGGAAGACCTAGTTGTAAAACAGTGTCAAATGCGCTATAAAATTGTGAGCATTCCATAATGAAAGCTCACTTTGCAGATTTAACGTCTTTACCCACGGCGGCCCAGGAAAACCCCATTAGCAAATGTACACACTGGCTGAAATCCAATCTCTTGAGGGGGAAAAAGGGAAGATGTCATCCATACAAGAAACTTCTGCACTACACAGCACTTATCAATCTCAGCATTTTCATGTGCACAGTGGTTTCGCACTTGATCTGCACACGGCTATCACGTGTCACGTTTTCGTATAGCGAGCGGCTCCTGGCTATGCACGGTATTCTGGGGAAGCAATAATGATTATCATATATTTTGTGCTGTTAGGGCAAAAGACGATTCTGGGTGGAATATAGGGCGAGTAAACTCCAGAGAGCGCGATTTCTATCTCAGTATCTGTATAGCTTTTATAATTGACCTATAAATTCGAGATGCACAAAGAGACAGCCACAGGTTGGGGGTTGGGGTGAGAGAGAGAGAGGGAGAGCGAGCGAGAGAGAGAGAGGGCAGAAAAAAAGGGTGGGGCTAAGAGAAGCAATTCCCCAGATGAGTAAAGAAAGATACCTTTCCATTTGTTGAGAGAGAGAGAGAGAAATAGAGAGAAAGAAAGAGAAATAGAGGATGCGCTGTATAGAAAATTAAGGTTAGTAATTTGGTGGTGCCTACATTAAGGTCCAGCCTTGGAACATTCCATCCAGGGAGATGAAAGGTTCTAGGGAAGGGAGACTATTTACAATGGCAGCAGATGGTGGAGGTGCAGATAGGGTGGAAAGGATTGTGTAAGTGTGCACACACACACACACACACACACACACACACAAATGAGACCAGTAAGAGAGCGCTCGAATGTACTGCAAAAAATGTTCTGGCACAGAGGGACTACAGTGAACTCATAAATACATCCTTTTTTGAATAATCATCAAATTTAAATTTTGCCTGTCGTACTCATGTGCCAGACTACAGCGACATCACCAGCCTAATAATAAGCAGAAAGAAGGCTGTGTTCATAATCGTAATCATTTACTTTTATAAACTTTTTCCCCTTTACTGTATTTACTCTGTATTTCTCTGGTAAAATCTGAAATGAAATCATCTCCTCATGATCTCACGACAGAAACGGATATCGATGCACAGCCATTCTTTTTATCACTATGAAACAGATGTATAGCCCAGCCCAGCGCGAAGATGACTAGCAGCGAGCAGGAGTAAAGCGTGAAAATGAAGCTGATAATAATAATAATATCGCAGTAGGAGGAAACAGTCCTTATTACCGAAGTTCCACAGGAAATAGCATGCAAGAGCGAGAAGCAAACTACATGAAAGCAGCGTGACAGCCAGTGATCATCAATACTCATTTCGAATAATAATGAAAGCAGCTTAGGTGTAACTGACTATGATAAATAAGGCAGCATAATAATAATAATAATAATAATGATAATAATGATGATGATGATGATGCAATAAAAAGAAAAGAAACATCAGCAAAAAGCAGCATTCAGATTTTCACCCCTTGCCCATGCCACGGCACCACAGTGTTCTGGATGGCAGTAATGGGGCTTGGCAGAAGAGGCAGCATATACTGCAGTGATGCCAAATAAGCATGCCACCTTTCTGCCACCATTGTGAAGGTTCAACAGGTGTGCTGCTTCCAGTGACCATGCAAATGTCGGAAATAACTAAGAAAATGTCCTTGCGATTAAGGGAAAATGGGCGACAAACGATCATCTCCTAATATTAAAAAGGTATTTTAATAATCAGCTGAAGAAATAAAGGTCTTAATGGGACTCTTATAGTATTAAAAATGCATAATCATCCATTCATCAGTGTTAAAAATAGTACGGTTGATTTGTGATATTCGAAAAAATTATATATCAGCTTTATTCTTTCTTTTTTTTTCTTCCTAAAGTTCTGCACCTTTTACAGTTCCTCAGTTTTGGAGCACATTTAACACACTATTGTAGTTCCTGGATGAAAATATGACCCACTGCTCACCTATTGGCTAGAATCCAGCTAGACTGAAAGAAAGTATAAAAGAGGGAATAATTTGGTTATTGTCTCCCGACAGAATCTGGTTTGCACACTGCACATATCCTGCCATCTATAAATGATATATCTAGTGAAAGAAATGATAAGGTTTTAATATTTAACAGGTCTGTGCTATCAACACTTAAACAATGGTGGAGCTGTACTGCAATGATGCGGGCTTACTGTCATTAAATAATAATTGGAGGATGACGACACAAGCTGGGGGACGAGTTTAGTGTTTAAGACTTAAGTACGTTAGCACACGTTTTAGAAAAAAGTGAGTACGAACTGTGAACACTGTGAAACGTGCAGAAAAAATTGACCTTGTGTAAAACGCTAGAATTTTCCTTTGACCTAGTAGTAAGACCTTGAGAGAGGTGAGGTGGATTTTACTTTCAAATTGTCCATGTCCTAAGACACTACTTGTTTCATGCTGATCTAACGTTGTGTTTTTTCACCTATGACCCAGCACTACCAAGCAACCACAGCTGGGCCCCCTGAGCAAGACCCTTAATCCCCAATTACTCAGATGTATAACAGGTAATAAAGTCGTCTGGGCGTCTGCCAAATGCTGCAAAATGTAATGTAAAATGTACCAGGTGTGAATTTGGTGAATTAAATTTAAACTAAAACTTTAGAATTTTTTTTAGTCTGGTTTTATGGAGTAATTCCTGAAACAGAGAGATGCTGAGCAAAGACGACATCCAAATTATTGTTGTTTCTGCACAAGAGGAGGCAAAGATTTGCTATTTATAACTGCACAATATAATACTTTTAACCGATACCAGTAACCGATAATTAAGTCCTTTTTATGGCCGATTCCGATACAGATACCGATAAACAATAAGATCATTTTTTTTATTATAATTTTTATTTTTTATTATTTTATTTTTTTTATTTTATTTTTGTGGAAGACATCAGAAATAATTTATTGTAAATTTTTAATTACATTTTTAATTAAAAAATGTATAAAAATCACAATTATTTAGTTAAAACTAAACTTCTGGCAGTCGTATCAAAAAGTAGCCCAAATATCTTTAACCAGACCAATGCATTTATTTCCAGTCTGACTTGATTAAAAGAAGCCCGATTGAGCAGGAATCCGCCCAATCTGGCAACATTGGCTGCGGGCACTCGGTTCTCGGTTTAATCAGACTGATTGCTTTTATTCATTTATCGGAGCGATAAAAATGAAGTCATTTTCACCAATATCGCCCGACAATTAATCTGTCCAATAATATCGTGCATCCCTAAATTAACATAAAACAATTAAATTTACATTTACAGCATTTGGCAGACGTCCTTATCTAGAGCAACTTAGATTTTTTTTTTTTTTTTTTTAATGCAACTAAGCATTGGGGCCCTTGCTTAGGGGCCCAGCAGTGGTAACTTGGTGGTACTTAGAATCAAACCCTGATCTAACAATTAGCAGTCTAAAACTTTAACCGCTGAGCTACCACAATTTTTTGTCGCTTTTTTCCCCCGCCTTTTTCTAATGTAGCTTAACAAAACAATTTTCCAGACTTACTGTAATAACACTTGTAATGTCTGTGGTCAATGTGCAACCTATTAACATTAATTTGGAATGTACAGAATTGTGTCACTACCTTCACTATAAGCAGCAGTTTCAGTCTAACCTTGAAACATTCAGAATGGAATCTCGCCAAAAAGGAGTGTTCAGTGTCATGAGGACAAAATAAAGACCGTACCATTATGTGGATGGGCAAATAAACAGATTGCAATCTTCTCCTTTAAAACTGTAATAGCCTGGATATTGCCTCCACCCCCCTCGTGAGCTGTTACAGTCTTTGTTTAATATTTCTCTCTCTTCCAGGAGCACAATAATTTATTACGGATTTATTATAAGGGTGCCTCTCGCTTTGTGCGCTGGTTGACTGGAAGCAGCAGCATGAAAACACTTTTCCAAATTAGCAACAATGGAGTCTCCCATTCCCATTCCAAGGCTTACCGGTGGACTCGTGCTGGATTAGAGAGGGTACTGCGATATAAGGATCCCTCTTATCGGTGGGTTCAGGGGGATCTCTGGGCTTCACAGTGCTGAGAGAAGAAGTGGAGTGGCCTGCCAGAGCATAACACAGATTAATACACAATCATTATTAAAAAAAACAAAAATATCTGTCCTGCTTTGGGTTTGAATCACAACTCCTCACACAGGCAGAAAAGAAATAGTGCTCAACTCTCGCTTTCCTCGTTGCTGGAGCAGTAGCATCAAGCGAGAGTTATAACGGCATTATGCATCTTTATAATTACATTTAGAGTATTTGGAAGACGCCCCTATCCTGAGCGACTTACATTATTCTCTTTTTTTATACAATTGAGCAATTGGGGGTTAACGGCCTTGCTCAATGGCAACAGTGGCAGCTTGGTGGTAATGGGAATCGAACCCTGATCTTCCAATCAGGGTGCCACTGCGCTACCACTTCCCCATTTAATAGAAATCAATAAAACATTGTATGTAGTTTTTTATATCTCTTAATGGTGCCACCAGTCTGTGTTAACACAACTAAACTGGAGAAGCCTTTTTTTATTTAAAGAAACTGTAGCAACTTTTATTATCCTTTAACTTAAGTTAAAAAAAATACATAACAAAAGAAGATTTGCAAACAAATATTAAAATCTACAATGAATCCATTCATTTCTTATACCCGCTAATTCCTAATCAGGGTCACAGGGACCTGCTGGAGTCTATTCCAGCTGTCACTGGGTGAAAGGTCACAGGGTCACATACAGACAACAACCACACACTCTCACACTCACTCTTGTGAGCAATTTAGAACAATCAATCAATCTAAAAGTAAACACATACAAACACGGAGAGAACATGCACACTCCTGCAGGGGACACGAACCTGGAACCTTCTTGCTGTGAGGCAACAGTGCTAACCACGAAGCCACACAGCTATGCTATGCTACAATTAATTTAATTATATAATCAGATTGTTTTTTTTTTTTTTTTTAATGCCATAAGTAGTTTGATAAATGAAAAGAATACATTTTATATAAAGGTTTGGAAAGCACAGCTTTAAAGGTGCTTCTCGCTGCATCATCTTTGGTAGAAACAAACTACAGAGGGTTCTTTATAAAAAAAATGAAACAGGAATATTAAGAACCTTTTTTCTATAAAAGAACTTGCTGTTACACATAAAGCCTAAGTGAGTTTACAACAACCCATTTGTGAAGTTTTATAACGCGTAATTAATCTTATAGAGGAATAAGAACTAGGCAGCCATTTAAGTGCCCAGACATCCCATCCTTTTCATAGTATAAACGTATCCTAAAAACACGTCCGGGTCCAAAAAAAAACTTACAATCTAAACCCTACAATCTAATGCAATTTATTTTTAATATTTACAAAAAAATATTAAATTTATCATTCAGGAAACTACAAAGAAAGAAATATCTAACAGGAAATCCTTATTATTACTTATAATTGAGTCATTTCAAGTGATAAAGACATTAAAAGTTAAATTAGGCTATGACCTTTGGATAATTGTTATGAGCGGATTTACGTGCTGAGCGTTGTCCCCGTGTCCCTCGCCATGGCTACACTGAGGCCTCAAGAGGCCTGCGACCTCGCAGGACATATTCATTGTACCCACATCTTAATCAGGGTCTGATAAATTAGCTATTTATATTCATCTTCCTTTATCTTATAATGCCAGACCATAAATGGAGTAACTCATTTCTGTGGCTTTGCATATTTTGCTTAAATTTACACAAAAATCTATGAATCATAATGAACATTCTTTGAAGTCTGGGACTGGACAGAAAAAACAGGGAGGGTCTTATTTTATTATTTTTACTCATTTATTTCTACTAAAACGCATATGTAGATTAGGCGTCTCTACACCTTTCACGGGTACAATCACTCCTTAATGAAGATGTTACACCAAATAACAAAAAAAAAAACCCCAAAACGAAATAACTAACGCAAGAAAATGATGTCGGTACGCGGTTCTAAATATCGATTTCGATAATTTGTCGATTAATCGTTCAGCGCTAAGATTCTGTATCTTAATTAAGTGATAAACACAACCCCTCTTTATGCCTGTCTGCTATGGACAGAATAGTCTGATTTTGTCTTTAGCTCTGTGTTGTTCTTCGGTTAAGTAGCTCTTTGTTGTTTTGTGTAATTCGGTGTTGTTTTGTCTAGCTCCATGATCCTGGAGAAACCTTGTCTCATTTCACTGTGTGCTAAATCTGATATATATAGTTAAAATGACAATAAACCTTCTTGAACTTAAACTTTAAGCAGTTCATTCCTCTATTAAGATCTATTAAGGCTGGGCGATATGACCTAAAAATCGAAACCTTGATTAACTTCGATTACGATTAATAAACATTGTCTTCCCCTTATTGTTTACTGCTTTTTCTTTATTAGAAGCTCCTGCTGTTGTTCAGTTGACTCGATGTTAAAACTCTCCGCCGTGTCGCTTCAGTACCACTGACTGGATCATGTGACATCACATGCAGTACTACGTTTGTTATGTTTAAAGGTTGTAATTATTGATTTTGCTTACTTTTCGATGAATCGTTCAGCGGTAAGCTCTGAAGTATCATAATTAAGTGATTTATGCCTGTGTGCTGTGGACAGACTGGTCTAAATCCAGTTGTCTGTCATGTATAACAGCTTCATGATCTCCCAGTAGCGTTCATTAAAACCATTTATTTCCAAAATGTGCTGGAGGCTGAGCGATTAGCGTGACTGATCTATTTTATAATTTATTTGCCACAGAAAGTGAAATGGAAGCAGATCTTTCAAATTCCAAATTCATTACATTTTTTTTTTAGTTTTTACATAAAATAAAGAAAAGATTTCAAGTCCACTAATATTATAGATGCAGTTTCGGTAGAATAAGTTTTAAATGATAAAAGTAATACATTTTAGATGCATTAGTATGGAAATTTGTGGATTGATTAATGTAGATAAGGGATGTGGATCTCAGGGTCAATGCCCTGTGGAGTGTAGTTCTAATCCTGACTTAATACACATCATTTTTCTAAAAGAACAGGGGTCCTAAAAATAAAAAAACCTTGATGAAATGAACATTTTACCTACCGATTACGATTAATAAACGTTTAAACATTTTTTTGCCCTTATTGTTCACTGTTTTTCTTTATTAGAAGCTTCTCCTGTTGTTCAGTTGACTCAATGTTAAATCTCTCCGCAATGTCGCTTTAGTACCACTGACTGGACCAGGCGGAGTCATGTGACTTCATACGCAGTACCAAATTTTTTATGGTTAAGGGTTCTAAATATTACTTTTGATTCGATGAATCGTTCAGCGGCAAGCTCTGAAGTATCATAATTACGTGATAAACACAACCCCTCCTTATGCCTGTGTGCTGTGGACAGACTGGTCTGAAACAAATAACCTGTCATATGTAACAGCTTCATGATCGATGTTTGAACTCTTCGCCATGTCAGAGTCTTGGGGAAGTGGTAGCCGAGAAACCCCCTCCAAGAGTCTGGGGGGTTGTATAACCAATAGAGAAATGTAAGTCATTCTGTGTATGGCGTCTGCTAAACGGCTGGATTAGTTGTGTTTAATTAGGGTTGAAGCTAAATTCTGCAGGGCTGGACCCCCCCCCCCCCTAGGAAAATACAATAAGTTCCGTCCCTCTGATATAGTTGAAACACTCAAGCCCGACCTCCATAAACTGCTAACATTTTAGCATTCTTTATTTCTGTACCTGCGATGCAGTGTAATGCCAATAACAAGAGGACGCGAGCGGCGGAAAAGAGCACACCAAGATTAATGATTCCTTTTTTTATCATATCTGCTAAGGGTAATCAGACCTTTTCCATCCAGGGTGAGTAATAAAGTGATATGTAGGTCAGGAAGGTAGAGATTTTTACCACCTTCCTCCAACTGAATGGTTAACATTCCTTTCTCTGCTACAGTGAACGGCATCATAATACAACACCAATCAGCGTGTGCAAGTGGATGTGTGTCAGCATGTGGGTTTATGGGTGCTTGTGGGTGGTTGTGTGCTTTTGTGTGTGTGCTGCTGATGTGGCTCGCTTTTGTGGGTTTGTATTTCATGAATAATTTCTAAAGGAGCTTTGGAGAACACACCGCTGTTCATCCTCTGTAAACAGCTTCCACCATTTGCATTTGGCCATGACTCTAACCCACAAAGCCGCCTTCTATTAAGTAGCTAGATTCATCCAATTAGAAAAGCAAAGGTCAAAGCGAATCAATGGGACCAGTGAAGTCTTGCACAGAATAGTGGGTGGGTGGGTGCGGTGGGGAAGTGGTGTGTATAGGAGAGGGAAAAGGAGTGTAGCTAAGCTGCTACAGATCACTGCACATGACTAAGGGAAGAAAAAAAATATTATATATACATATATATTATATATATATATATATATATATATATATATATATTTTTTTTTTTTTTTTTTTTTTTATTTTTTTTTTTTTTTTTTTTTTTTTTTATTTATTTAGTAAAGAAAAGGTAATAAATTTCGAGGTATTTCACGACCCGGTTGAAGGTCTATAAAGAAATAATGCCACCAGAGGAATTAAATACTATATAATTTTTGTTCCGAACATAAAGAGTTCAGATCAGGGAAGAAAGGAAAAAGCTTAGAAATTAGTGGAACACAAAAGCAAATGCTCGTTAGAATTAATGAAGTCTGGCTTCATGCAGGTTGCTTCTGATTTACACCACTTACCATTTAGAGCCACAAAGGAGTCTGAAAAAAGCAAGTAGGGGAAAAAAAAGGTATTAATGTATTACAATGAGGTTTTTTTTATATGCATCTTGCACTAATTTAATGTTTCTGTTTAATATGAAATAAAACAAAACCTTAACATGAACATCAATCTCAGTGTCACAGTAACCAAATCTTTAATTACAACGTAAATGATTGTGGAATCGAATGCTAAGCAGTTTCACTATTCACAGCAGATAAAATGATGTAATAAATGAATGCCGTCCACTGAAAAACTGGCCTCTGTAAGGCTTAATGTAGCTGAGTGAATAGATTACAATGCAAGCTTCTGTTAATGATGTGTGTGTGTGTGTGTGTGTGTGTCTAAAGCAGGGTTTAGTGTGTTTCTGCAGCTGAGGGACAGGGTCAAGGCTGAGCCCAGATAAACAGAAGGGAGAAAAACAGAGTGAGGAGAAGGACAGGGAGACGCATAGTGAGAGGGAAAAAGGCTCTTGCTTACTTTGGCAGTCTCCCAGTCCATCTGTGTTGCCCTGCTCCACGTCCTGCTCAAACGGCCATCTGCATAATCAACAGAGACAAGACACACGGTGGTGAGCTGCTGCTGCTGCCCTGCTGCCTCAAACAAGCCCATGCGAGGAAGAGCACAGCTCGAACCCTGAGGCACACCCTCCATTTTCCATCTCCCATTAGTAGTTACTGAGTTATAGCCAAAGGCCAAGACCTTGTTACAAGTCGAATTGCACCGGTCAAATGTTACACACATTACAGTGAAGAATAAGATCAACTGATGACTTAATTAGTCATTTTTTTGTCAGCAGGAGTGTTTTATACATTCGTAGGCCTACTGCGAAAATTAGGTCAACTTTTAAGTTAAAACCAGGATAAAAATCATTTCGATTAAATCTGTTTACTACGATTAACCTGGCTAAAAGATTTACAAAAAAATTGGTTCATTTTTAACAAAGTTGAATATTTTTTTCCTTTTTTTAAAATGCGATTTTGACATTTAATTTTGTTGCTTTTTGAATAAATAAAGTAGTGATAATATAAAAAAAATCTTACTGATACAGATAACCAATAGTTAAGTCCTTTTTATGGCTGATTCCGATACAGATAAGTTGATCTAAAGAAGCTAAATTTAGGCTAATCTGGAAAGCCCAGTCTGGCAACCATGGGCTAGAACCTGCCCAATCTGGCAACGCTGGGCAAAAATCAGCCCAATTGAGCAACACTGGGCAAGAACCTTCTTAATCTGGCAACCCCGGGCAAATGGGCAGCCTGGGCAAACCTTCTTAATCTGGCAACCCCGGGCAAGAACCAACTCAGTCTGGCAGCCTTCAGCTAGAACCTGCCCAATCTGGCAACCCTGGGCAAAAATCCACCCAATTGAGCAATACTGGGCAAGAACCCTCTTAATCTGGCAACCCTGGGCAAGAACCCGCCTAATCGGGCAACACTGGCTGCAGTCACTTGAACTCGGAAAGTGGATAAATCTTGGATAAATCAGATTGATTGAATGATTTACCAGCATGCTTTACTTTATCAGATCTAGTAATCAGATTTTATTCATTTATTCCCCGATAATTTTCTGTCTGATAAAAATCTTGCATCATTAATATAAAGAAATGTTCTAATCAAAAAGTATAAATATAATCAACTGAGGTAAAACAGACATGTCTCACTGGAACTGATCAATCTTTTTTTATTCATGGACATTTTTTTTGGGGTTGTTTAAATTTTTTTGTCAGGTTGGACCTGTTATTCCTGATGGACATGTAGTCATGCAGTCAGTGGAGATTTTTGGGCAAATTGCTCTACTTTCTGGGACCTAATAAATCTAACTGCCCTTTACTTGCACATTTTCGTGAGTAGAAATAGTATTAAATATTATCAGTGTCACACCAAAACACCTGAACGATAGTATAATAGTATCAAGGTTTTATATAATACAAATATTCATAAATTCTAGTACATTCCAAGATACCTCGAACTCTGCCTCGGCCATGAAGTTTAGACATGTCTGTAAACCCTTTAACAAGTAAAAGACCAAATTGATCCAAAGTTATATTTAGAAAGTGCTTTCAAAGAACGGGCTGTGATCTACCTGTCTATAAAACTTTTAGTACAAAAAAACACTTTTTCATGAAGTTTTGGTGCTCAAGCTAAACACACCTGTCTTGACTAGCAATACTTCTCTTGTTTTTGTGATAACGGCAGTTTCTCAAGGTTTCTCAGGGTTTTTAATTTGATTTAAAGCTGGTGTAAATAAGTTTTTCCATTAAAAAGGCAATTATTATAATATATTTTAGTTTAAACTGATGTGTCAGATGGGTGTGTAGGTCTGTTCTATCATTCAGGAATGTGACGTTGGATTTTAGTATAATTACAGCTGTTATTAAATATAACTCATCGTTATTTCATTTAATATAATTATCATTTTCATTTCTTAACTAAAACCAAAAACTTTTACAGCCTAAATTATGGGTTAAACCTTTGTTGGGATTTTTAAACCCGAAACTTGTTCCTGTGTGACATTGAGAGTTAAGAAAGGCGTCCATAGAGAAGCTCCTTATGAAGCCAAGGAGATAAAAAGAGTGTTTAAAGCTTCAGTAGTAATTTAAAATATAAGACGCTTAAAGTGTTTAAATGGACACGGTATGATTCAAATGTCTTTTTCTTAGTGTCAAATTTTAGGGTTTGTGTCTGCTTACATTTACATTTACAGCATTTGGCAGACTCACTTATCCAGAGCGACTTACGTTTATCTCTTTATACACCTAAAAAATAGGGGGTTAAGCGCCTTGTCGAGGGACCCAGCAGTGGTAACCTGGTGGTGCTGGGATTTGAACCCTAATCTTCCAATAAGCAGTCCACTGCTTATTTAACCACTGCACTACCACTTCCCAAAGAGATTCGGAGATGTGACCAATTATTGACTGATCGTGTACAGCTGAGAAAGCACACGCTGTCGTAAACATATTTAAACTAATCAGACCTGATCTACTATATACAGTCGTACAATTTATTTACTTATTATATTTAATAAATTATTTAAAAACTCAACAAACGGAAATTCGTAAATTAGAATCCCGTTGATAGCCAAGGCTACTTCTGAGCTATCTTTACATTCTGGTTAATTTTTATTCTGGAGGAAGATTCCTTGTTTGTAATGTAATTCTAAAAAAAATAGATTTGAATCTGGTTCCTTATCTAAAAGCCCCCATTGAAACTGAGCGAAAAGAGGAAACACTGAACCAATCCAAGAAGATAGAACAAACATATCTCACGTGTTACATATACTAGCTATTGAAATTCCCTTGCACGCACTGGATTGTTACAGTGGCACCTGTCAAGGAACTGGGTGAACGGTCACTTCTAGAAGAAGACGCGTTCAGACAAATTGAGCCGTTGCAAAGGATCTGACTGACTTTAACAAGGTCCACTTTGTGACAGCAGCCTGACTGGGTTAGAACATGTCCATGTGCTGTGCTGCTGGAGTGCAGTTGCTTGTACCTCCCAAAATTGGTTCAAAGAAGGACAAACGTCGAGCTGGGTCATGGGTGCCGTATACATATTGTATAATTTCCGTGTGTCACACTGATTCAACCTGACTAAGTGTAGCCAACTGTACACCAAAGTACAGGCTATAAAGTAAAGTCATTCTGTGTTATTATAGCTTGGGTTGACATGAACAAGAAAGTGCAATAAACACATCTAATTTTAAAATAAAATGTACAATATTTCTTCAGAAGTTCTTCTGATGGCCGATTCTGATACAGATACCAATAAACAATGAGTTTTTTAATATTATATATTTTTTATATATTTTATAATCTGCATTTTGTGTATCAGGAGAATAGAAAATCTCAGACACACTGAAAAAAAATGATATTTTAGTAGTTCTGGTCGAACTATAATAACAAAAATGTACACGACAGCATGTATTTTCTCAGCTACACGATCAGTCAATAATTGGTCACATCTCTGAATCTCTGTGGGGAAGTGGTAGTGCAGTGGTTAAGATGTTGGACTGCTTATTAAAAGATTAGGGTTCAAACCCCAGCACCACCAAGTTACCACTGCTGGACCCCTGAGCAAGGCCCCCAATTTCTTAGGTGTATAACGAGATAAATTCCTGCGTCTAGAAATGATTTTATTTTTTGTGTAAAACAACAGGAATAATTTATTGATTACAATTTCGATTCAAAATTAATACATTCACATGTTTATAATTAAAACTAAACACCTGCTAGTTGCATCGAGAAGCATCACAAATATTATCAACCGAATCAATGCAATTATTTCTGGTCTGACTTGATTAAAAGAAGCCCAATTAAGCAGGAACCCCACAATCTGGCAACACTGGACCGGAAGCTGCCCAATCTGGCAACACCGGCTGCACTCGAAAAACGAATAAATCTCAGACAAATCAGACTGATTGACTAATTGATTGATTGACCAGCGAGACCTACTTTTTAAGATCTAGTTATCAGATTTCATTCATTTATTGCAGCAATAAAAATGATATAAATGCCCTGATAAATATAGTGCATCTCTATTCCTCGGCACTGCAGTAGGTCCCGACCGAGTATAAAAGTGTAAACTTTCAGCTCTTATTTTATATTGACACTTTTCATTAAATGTTGCACAAAGTGTTAAGCCAAATGCCTTTCAATCAGTAACCACAAAAGCCAACAGATCATAACTGTGTAATCTTCTACTCAGTCACTTGAGAAGCACCGTTCAGGCGGCGTGAGGTCATCTAACCTCGTAATGTCTCTCTCTACTCCATTTCCAAAGTGAAAAGCTCAATCACAGCCGACAAGCCTTTGGAAATAATAACAGGATCGAATAAAATAGCCTGCAATGACTGATTACTTTCCACAGGCAGGAAAAGACCCACTACTTGCATAACGACTTCATCTGGAGAATGATTCAGAACTGTTGGTCAGGAAGAAAACAGGGTTAATATACATTCGTCTGCCACTTTTAGTGGGTACATCTGAACATTCAAGCAATTATCATCGAATTTTCTGGTCGCATGATGATGCTTGGAATCATGTAGACCAACATCAGGAGACAGTTCATCTTTACATCAAACATCATCATAGGGGAGAAAGAAAATCATCTCAGAAATTGCTGATCTCTTTGGATTTCCACACTGAGCGGTGTCTAGAGTTTACAGAGAGGTCAGACTGATTTAAGCTTCCTGAAAGGCTTTAATACAGTTTAGTTACTCAAATAACTTCTCATTATCTCAACTGTGAGACCATTTCCATTGCTGCCAAACAGAAGCTGGGAGTCCACATTGGGAACAACTTTACTCAACGTTTTCTAATAAATATATAGTTTTCCTGTCTGTGATGCTACACCAGGTTTTTAAAACCTGTTTATTTCTCTAGAGATTTTTCTAGAACATTCAGAATGATACCTTGTGCTTGTGATTTCCCGGCACGCGCCTTCCGAAACCCAGCCGCAATAAGGATCCCTGGAGGCAATACAGGACCTGTGAGAGAGGAACACACAACTACTCAATTCCGAAGTCTTTAACCAGAGAATTACAGAGCTCCCTATCCTCTTTTCATTCTTCTCACATCTCTTCTCTGAAATCAAAACCCTATTGTTATTAATGCTGACAGCTTTACTGTGTGACTTGCTCACTTTTTGCACTTTCCATGTCGCTCACAGCGTGACAGCGGAACCTTCACCACGCAGGACGTGAACGCCACGAAGAGCGAGTGGCTCTTGCTGTCGATCTGCATGCTGATGATGCGTTTGTCATCCACACCATCTATACTGCACCTGCAAAAAATTCCGATTTTTTAAAATTTAATTTAATTAAGTCAAAATATATATAAAAAAGAAAATAAAAAACAGAATCAAATAAAATATAATGAAAATATACTGTGTGTATTGCAGCGGTGGGTTGTGTATTTGGTACCTGGGCTGTCAGTGGGGACCCGACTGATACAGCTCTTAATACCACTAACATTTCGCAATTATAGAAACCATCAATACTACACAGAAATGCAATACAACATGGCGTGGCATTACAGTCAGAGAGAAATCCTAGTATTGAGGGTAAAAACCATTTTTACTAAAGCAAGAAACCCTGTTAAGACTCCAATCCTCTACACTTCAACTGCAACTGTACCACATACATCATCTGGAGCAGTTCAGAATCAGTATTTATCTAATAACATGACAAAAACATTCAAAAACTTAAAATAAAATATATAATACATTTAAAGGCTGTAAGCCAGTGGTGGTACTCTTTTGCCAGGCCGAAACAAGCTAGTTAGCTATGGGGTTAGCCGAACTCTCCTCGCGATGTCTAACTTTTCTGAAAAAGTCTATCTTGAAAATGTATTTTTAAACACATTTGTCCGAGTCCAAGTTTCTCCTCCTCCGTCAGCCATTGTGGGCGTAAAAATTCTAATTCAACTGTATTAACGTGTGCAGATCGCTACTGACGTGTTACACTAGTTGAACTAGTTGAGCTGTAATGTAATGTAACTATGACCAATCAGAGGACATAAACATGCTGACGTTATTGAGGCGCCAGCTGGCCCTGTAAGGCGAACTCAAAGTCGTATAAAAAAAAATTTGGTTAACGAAACAGTTCCATTGCTAATATAGTTTAAGTTGCATTGGCAGAACTACTGATTCTGAAGGTTCTGGGCAGATTAGATTAACATGGCAGCACATAGAGGCTGAAATCTGATTGGATAAAAAATCTAACATCGACATACACGTACTGGAAGCAGTGCAGCAAGAGAAACACTACAAAATGAAGAGAATAAACTGTTGGAAAAAATTAATAAAACAAATATTAGAGTTTAGGTTGTGAATTTAGGTCAGTGTTTCTAATAGTGTTTAGACAGTAGAGAAGGTCTTACTGACCTTGACGGCCCACCACTGCTGTATTGTATATAAGTGTGTGTAGTTGTGCCCGTAGTAAAATGTCCAGGGGGTCAACTCAAACAGATTTTCGCAAATTGGAGGACTTAGAATTTGTTTTTATAAAACTAAAAAAAATAACCAAAAAAAACTTTAATATTCTAAAAAAAATGTAAATTAAAAAACATGCAAAATTTGGACATTTTAAGCAAGTTCAAAGAAAACTATTTAAATTTAACCAAATTTGTGCCGTGCTCATTTGCATAAAAGGTCAAATTTATATAAGTTTTGTCTTTTCTATTAAAGCTAAAACGCTAATGGATTTGATCAAACATGGATCTTTAGGTTTCACACTAACTTCTGTTCCAGCTCCAAGGCACACCATCGTCAAAGCAAAACGGGACATACCAAATACTAAAAAATACCTTTTACACTCATTTAAAAATATTTTTTACTTAGACTAATGCTAAAATTATAAACTGATTGCATATAACTAAAAAAATGCCAAACAAAAGAATGTAGACTTTTTGGTACAAACCAGGCAGTAAATGTGCATCCTGAAATAATTACACATCATTTAGCAATTAGCGCTTTAGAGAACTGCACGGTTGGCTTTGAGAACATAGATTCTAAGACTAATCCTCATCTTCCCACATCTAAAGGAGGTAGTTAAATGCTACTTTATGACAGCTGGGGTGTATTCATACAAACGATATTAAAAAAATCCACACACACTTGTTAAAACGGCAGATTTGGGGGATTTAAAAACAATTATGTCACACGTTTTAACACTTTTAATGAAAAAATTACAAAATATATATAAAAAAAAAAAACTTTAAGTTTAAAGCCTAAATGTGAGCAAATCTTAACTAAGCATTCTTAGTACAAAAAAAAATCCAGATTCGTTAAATCTCCTATATAAACTATATATAATCAGTACGTAGACTACGCTTGGTTAATTAAGTTATCTTCTATCCAAATCCTGATTTTTTTTTTTTTTCCAAAAAACTGACTGAAAGTTAATGATGAACACCCCACCCCCCCCCCCCCGCCACCACCCTCATTAAAAGTCCTAACTGAGAAGAGGCAGCCCTGAATAGTGATGCTGCCACTAGACATGCTGCACTGTGGGTACATCAGACCTTTAGTATTATCTTAATATATATATATAGATAGATAGCTGTTCGATAATTACTTTTAAACATAAGATAAAAGCTGATTGGTTTACAAGCACATCCCTGATTATAGAAATCGTAAGCACATTTGGACATGCAATTCATTTATTGTGCCATCTTATTATTCCTGTTTTTCCCTAAAAGGTTTTTGATCCTCCAGCCATCCATTGTCTATTCCTGCTTATTCCTAATCAGGATCACGGGGATCTGCTGGAGTCTATCCCAGCTGTCATTGGGTGAAAGGCAGGAGTCATCCTGGACAGGACACGCCCAGTCCATCACAGGACCACATACAGACAAACAATAAAACACACACTCACACTTACTCATATGGACAATTTAAAATAAGTAATCAATCTAACATACATGTCTTTGGACTGTTGGAGGAAACCGGAGAACCCGGAGTAAACACACAAAAACATGGGGAGAACATGCAAACTCCACACAGAAAGACCCCTGCAAAGGAAACAAACCTCCGACCATCTTGCTGGAAGGCAACAGTGCTAACACTGCAACTTGTAATTTCTCATTGAGAATGGAAAAAGATCTGACATCATTTATCTCGGATTCATCACAAAAAACAGACATTTTAAAAAGGATTTTATCTAATGTAGGTTTATCATTTTTATCTAATGTGATCTTCAGTGAGGATCTTTACTGTACAACTACTAATCTTTCATACTACCTGCCATATGGTTCACAGTTAGTAAACGAATGGTGCCATGCTGTATCTTTGATGGTTGCATTGCTGGTGCTCCAAAATCCCCAGTCTGCCTCTAAAACCTCTCCTCACCAGCTTTCATCAGAATATTTGCTTTAGCCTAGTTTTGTTGTTTATTCCATAGCAGCATGATCCAGACCTCTATTACATCTTAGAAAGGGAGAGAATCTTAGCTACGCTTTGAAACAGTCATCCAATTCTCCCGGGTTTGAATTCTTTAATCACTCGCCAAACTTTCAGCGGGGCTTCGGGGCAACGACCCAGCTGCAGAAGTTCCACTCTGCTCTCTAATTTTGCTCACCACAAAATTAGTTGGGACTGTAACCTGATCGATGGGTTTTAAATGATGTGCTGTGTGGTGGTGATGGTGGTGGTGGTGGTAAGTTTCTAATAGAACACATACTTCTCCGGGTTGTAGATGCTCAGCTCCTCCAGAAAGAGGCTGTCGTTCAGAAAGCCGCCGCTTACTTTAGCCAGGAACTTTAGGATGATGCCCCTTTCAGAGCCCAGAAAAACAATGGTGTAGTTGCGATAGGGGCCGGCGGCGTTATCCACTGCAATGCGAGTAAGGCGATATCTGAAAGAGTGAGAAAAAAAAAAGAGAGAGAGAGAGAGAGAGAGAGAGAAAGAATAACGTGTGAGGCAGCAGGGTTAAGATAATGAAATGGTCTAGTCATTCTCCGACTTAATAACGGTCAGCTCTGGTTCTTGCTATAGAAATGAGACTGGTGTCTGGTATTCCAATTACTGCGCTGACCTCAATGTTAATCAAATATAGGCGAAAAATTCGAATCAGTATGCAAACACAATTTCAATGTAATTAAAGCTGGTAAAATGAAAATTTTTGGATGAATAAGTTTTTTTTTTAATAAATATTGATGCTATATTATCACATCTAGAGTTAAGGAAGAAACTGATTCGAGGCAGCAGAATGCAATTTTCAAAAGTTCAGCATTATTTATGCACATTTGGGAACCTGGTAGTGCTCACAGTGGATACAAATCATATCCCCCGAGCACAGAACATCTGAATATACAACCTCAATGACAAGTGACACCATGCACACACACATTCACATACTGATTTACACCTAGGGGCAATTAAGAGTCACCAATCCACCTCCTGGAATGTTTTGGAAGGAAACTGAAGTAAACCCAGTGGGACACCAGACAGTAACCTTAGCTTAGGATTAAACTGGGAACCCTGAAGCAGTGACGCAACGACACTTCCTGTTGCTCAACGATGCCCAGTGCCACATTACCGAAACAAAAGGCTCTGTCCAAAATCGCATACCACTTACATTTACAGCATTTGGCAGATGTCCTTATCCAGGACATTTATCTTAGTTACACAACTGAGGGTTAAGGGCCTTGCTCAGGGGCCCAGCAGTGATAGCTTGGTGGAGCTGGGAATCGAACCCACAATCTTCAGGTTGGTAGTCCAACACCTTAACCATGAGCAACCACTTAACTATTGTATGTACTACATTTAAATAAGTGCGTTCTTCCCTACGAAATGTTCTATATAGTGCGGGTACATGTGGCAGGAATGAAATTTTGCACCGATGCCGGTGTGCAGTGGGTTTGATTTCGCCCTGGGGCTTTTCCGGTCCTACCCCACCGTCTCTTCTCTGTTTCACCTTTTTCCATTCCCTTAAAAAACGTCAAATGCACATCAAGTGCTAGATCCGCCATGTTGATATTGACACGTGACATATGACTTCACAGCAGCGTTAAGTGAAGTTGGACAATGTTTAACATTAATGATGTCATAAACAAGGAATAACACGTCGTTCTTTAAGCACATAACGCTTTTTAAGGCACATGAATAGTGCCGCTTGGCCGCTTTCTGCCACTTTGGCTTAGGGCGAGTTGCCTCTCCCACGACCTCATGGGATAATAAAGTATACACCTTATGCATACCACCAGGAGGAAGTTGTAGATCATCCAGGAACATTTAGCGTACATACTAAGGATTCGGACATACTACATGCCTTTCATACTCATACTCAAATTCAACCATTAACCCAATGTCAATTTGTGATTGCTCCGAGGGAACCCTGTCTAGCAGGAACATCTTTTTTTAATGTTTAAAAATGACCCCTGCTGCTCTGGTTTGTTAAAAAATAGAAACATGTGATTTGAGAAATCTTCCCCTCGGGCTAGAGAGGAGATAGAATCTACATTTCTAGCTTGCTTCCTGCAGCCGGCGCAGATATTCCAACCCCCTGCTCTACATTCTAGATTAATCTGTTTGACCCGGTCATGCTTCTGCATTGCAAATGCCCGGGCACCGTTGGTCAATTGAGAAAACAATTACCATGCTGAATAAAAAACATTAATTCATACATATCATTAGAGAAGAACCATTACAGAAGAGGATTTTTAAGCAACTGGAGTGCAAACATCCAAAATCCTTTTGCTCAATCCTTCCTTATTTGCTCTACGCTCTGCAGTTCTTGGTGTGCTATTAAAAATAATACATAATAAGCCCCATTAGCACGCGGATCAGATGCCAGTGCTTACCGAACCATTGTTTTGAGAAACCAGGGCCGGTTGGCGATAGATGGTACAGCATCATCCATCAACGGGTGCATCTTGATAAAGTTTAGTGTGTCATCTGGAAACTCATTGGACACCTTGTACTTCTCTGCTGATGGTGCTCCAGCACAGCAGCCTGGCCTGTAAAAAAAAACAACCCAAAAACAAGACAATGCTAAAGATCAGTACACAAAGCGACTGCTAGTTTTTAAGACTACATAAACCTTTAGTCTTTGTTAGAATGGTAACGTATCAGACTCTGTTAGCGCGCAATGATGAAAAGAACGACCCAAAAGAAGAGCAAGTGCTTTTGCGCTCATTAACACCTGACCTTGTTTTCCACAAACACATCATTTGATGCTAATCAGCAGCAGCGATACTCCTGTTGCGCTTGACACAATGACACACCATATGGATACTAGACGAGGCGCTTCATTGTTTTCTCCCAGATCTGTTTCGTCTTGTAAAACCCTATTTCTGGGGAAAACGCAGCTCTCTCTTGGTGTGATAATTAGAGGGACGGAGGACAAAGATTGACTAGGCTGGCTGGTGCTTTTGGAAAATTAGTCGGCCATCTGGAAAATGAGCTCATGCCTCATTTGCTGATCTGCACTTTTTGTTTTATTTTTTTTTACGTTGACTTTTTTTTTAACATGGCATGATAACAATGTTATTTAAAGAGAATAGCCCAGTGTGGCCATGATTTATTTATAAGACCTACATAATATCTCCCTAAAACAATTATAAATATTCATGACTGCAGTTGGCGCCATATCACAGAAAGCCAAACATATCGGATAGAAGAGCACAAAGACATTACTGTTTAGTGCATCGTTATCGATTGGCTGAAAGTGAAGGCCTTCCCATGTAAAAAAAAAAACAACAACAGAAAAAACACGTATGAATACCTGGGTTTAGGAACTCTTTCTTCAGGTACAGGCGTCCAGGTCGACTCGGGTGACTTTTGCTCTTTAAAGCGGCCAGTAAAAGCTGTGGCGATGTCCGCCATGTCGTAGGCGCACACAGCCGAGCCTGGAATGCTACAAAGGAGCCAAGAGACATGCAGTTATTTGCCTGCGGATACCCGCTACTGTGTACATAACAAAACTCTGAATCATTCCTCCTCGTATGTCTCCTCAAACCGGTCAGTTTCAGCAGAATACAGAGCACACGATTGTGATAATTACAGAGACGGGATTCTGTTATCCTCTGCGGCCAAAACTGTAAATCTGAGCAATAAGTTCTAAATATATGAACTGTCGAAGCAGTTGCCCAGAAACAATGACTAATGCGTCCCCTCTGTTTAGCTGGAACTTCCAGTCAATAGAGGTTTATTCTCCATGCTTGGATAAATTTTTGAATCTGGCCCTTATCGAAACTTTGTAGTCGTTCGGCCCATTACATAAGCTCGATTGCCCTGCCACAAACCACCACAACACTGGAGCTGTCAAATACTGTGAACACTATGCCAGCTCTGTGATTCTAATTAAGATAAAGGAATTAGCTGTCGGATCAAACTTTCTTGCTGGATTGGATTTGCACATACCTGTTAAATGGCGTGGAGAAGGTGGCCATGACAACGTCGCGGCCGTTGATGTGGATGACGTCTGTGACGGCCTGCAGAATGTTAAAGTAGAAGTGGGAATCTCCCGGGATGGAGCAGTTCAGACGAGCCTTCAGGAAAGATGTCCACTGTTTCTCTAATACGCGCTGCGAGCCACCGCGGTCGTTCTTACACACACGGGCCACTCGTGGAAAAACCACCTAATAAAAAAACAGATAATTCAATGATGATGTCCAGCTTTGATTTAACAAAAGCCTCACTCTTACTCCTATAATATCCTCCGATCTTCTTGAATGAGGGCAGCACGGTGGTCTTAGTATTTAGCACCGTTGCCTCACAACAAGAAGGTCGCAGGTTGGTGTGTGTGGTTGTTTGTCCGTAAGCAACCCCGTTGACCTGTCCAGGGTGACCCCTGCCTTTCACCCAGTGACGGTTGGAATAGAATCCAGCAGATCCCTGTGACCCTGATTAGGAATAAGCAAGTATAGACAATGGAAGGATGGATGGACCTCTTGAAATTAGATTTTGAAGCATAGCAGGTGGATTTTTTTACATTCACTTACAATAATATTATTAAGATCGGACACTTATATAAAGTGAGGAGGTCTGGGATGCAGTTGATGTTCCAGTTCATCCCAAAGGTGTTGGAGGTTGAGGCCAAAGTCCTTCCACACCAACCATAACGAACCCTGTCTCTTTGGTGTTCAGGGTCTGTGCACACTGTTTGGGCTTTTCAGCTCTACATGTACATATATGGCATTTGGCAGACACTAATTTACATCCTTTATACATTTGAGCAATTGGGGGTAAAGGGCCCTGCTCAGGGGCCCAGTACTGGAAGCCTGGTGGTACTGGAAATGAAACCTCGATCTTCCAATTACCAGTCCAACACCTTAACCCCATCATTTCCCCAAATACTTTTTATCCAAATGATATATATTGTACATTTGGCAGACCTCTCTTATCCAGCAACTTACATATATCTCTTTTTATACAATTGTGGGATTAAGGGACTTGCTCAGGGGCCCAATAACGATTTTACTTTATTTATAATAAAGAAACAAAAACTGTACAACCAACAGCTAATTTCACGTTTCTATATTGCCTGATTTTATATAGAATTATTCAGTAAATAAACATTAACATGAACATTCAGTAAATTATTTGTAAATATAATTGTAGCATCTGTCAGTAATTTTCAGACTGGAAACAACAGACTGTTCTAACACAGCGGGCATGTGTAATTACAGTACTCTTTCACATGCATTCATACTGTAAACGCAGAGCTTCATTCACAGATGGTGCTCACACTACAATTAGCACTGCACATGCTAACAGCATCATGTAAAACATTATGTACTGTACAAAAAAAATTTCCCAAACAATGTTGAACCAAATCAATTCAAATACTTGTGTGTTAGTTCTTCACTAAAGGGTGAAATGTTTTAGCCGAAATAGTTGTAGAACTTCAAACAATTCCAACAATGTCTGTGGTGCGTTTGTTATTTTTAGGTCCACCATCCTGAGCGTCTTCCTATGTTGAAAATAGCTGACCCTTCCTCAAAGCCTTCTCTAATATCACCGCCCCAGCCGGCTTCCTGTTTGCTTCCTACGACTGTTGATTTTTTTTGCATGTGGCGCTCAAGGAGATGAGGCTAGACGTTACATTTTTTTTTTTAAGCGCATGACGCGATTGGAAGTTCTTACCTTTCCCATGCTGTTGTATTCCATAGCGATTTCTCGGAAGAAAAAGTAAATGAAGTCTCCGTAGTCCACTGCCTGAACAAAGTAAGGCTCTGCGAAATGATCCAAGACACACAGTTGCATAACTAATCTAAATTTTTTATTTATTTAACCTGACGACTAAAAATAGATTACTTTATCTGGCACAATTTCACCGTTCACTCACCTTTAAGCCATTTGGAATCATGTTTTACTGTGCGTAGAGTCGGACTGTCTCCCAGGCTACGATAAATAACAGCATCGATGGCCAGGAAGTCAGTCACCGTCGCAGAATATAACTTTCCATCTACAAAACAAACATCACGCAACGCTTAAAAAAAACACACACACACACGAAAAGGTTCCATGCTGTAAAATTTGCTACCCAAACCAAAAACCAAAGCACCACCACCAGAGCTGAGACTGGCAATAAGTACCATAATGACTCATAGTCGAATGTTTGCTTTTTATTGGCAAAACAAATAGATTACGATGGCAATAATGTAATTAGCGTAACTAGGACAATCACATGAATCACTTTAGAAGACCTCAAATGGGACAGCCATTTCAAGCCACTAATGAAGAAATGAATCATCTGGGTTTTCCATCGTGGGGATATTTTAGAATTCCCATATTTCAGGGAAGACTCCACATTTTTTTTCTACTACCACAATAGTTTTATGTGTTTCCAAACTAAACACATTTGCCAAGACGTTTTCAAATACTGAGAGCAACTTTTGCAAAATGTCCAGCAGCTAGGTCCGTCTCGGAGTTCCCTCACATTGCTTTTTTTTAGTTTGGGTCACTATTTAAAAGCCAAATTGTTTCTTGCGGCTATTAAAGAGTATCAACCGTGTAGAAATAAACATGTTTATTGTAAGCGAATCCAGTCTTCACATCTGGGTTAGTGTTTTAGTCACATACACGTAGAACAGTTTATTAGATGCCTTACCAGCAAACAGGGCAACATTGGCATGCTTGGCATCATACGGGCAGCGGGCCATTCCACTAATCTCCTCCCCAAGTGCATCCAGTGTGTCTGCCTAGAAAAACAAAAGCCAAAGGTTAGAGGTCAACTATACTCAAGGGAGCAGAAGGGAAGCCCCTTCACTTGTTACAACAATGCAGCAAAGCTTAAATGTAAACTTAGACATGACAAAAAAAATCATCTGGAGATATGATTTTAAATACATAGGAGTTATTTTTAACAGGCTTTTTTTTTTTTTTTTGCTATTGACAATGAAGCTTGCCAAGAAGTTGAACTGCTTACGCCAGCATTTCTGGCTTCCAAACAGGCGGTTTAGTATTCTATTTTTTGCTTGAAGGAAAGAGCTATTATCTACCGAGTAAAAAAGGTCACGTCACGACGCATTTAGGATGTCTGAACAATCAGGAGTCCACACCAGGAGCCTAATTAACAAATCCTACAAAACCAAAAAATTAGTAAGTAATATTAGATAGAAGTTTTTATACTTTTTTTTTCTTGCCTTTCTCTTTTTGATAATACTTTCTCTTAATTTTTAAAAAGAGGAAGAGACTTCTAACCAGCAGCAGGATATATGGGGGTCGACCCCTATCTTACCGAGCAGACGCATCATCATAAAAGATTTCTTTCGCTACTCTGGCAGCCCGTGGTGGTCCCTTTAAGAATGACTTTGATGTATATATTAATAAATTCCATCAAAGGGTCGTCTTTGGCTAGAAATTTGAGCGTAGCCACAGACAATTCAGTAGGAGGTGGATCACTTTACACCCAGAAGACCCATCATTCACATGTTTCCGTAATTCACTAGGCAGGGCCCCTCTTCGAAATGGTTGAAGGGAGGTTTTTTTTTTTTGTATGCTGTCAGTAATTACATGGTGAGGGACATCACCTCAATGCCCCCTTATTTCCCCACAGCTCCATTCAGTGACAGGTGACATAATCCCCACCACCTGTATATCAGGAAGCTGAAGGAAGTTTTAACCAAACAAAGAACTGTTCAAGTCCGAGCTATGTGTGATCCGAGGGCACGCAAGTGTTGAGTGGGCTACAGATGGGCCCTTTGAGAGTAAGAGACGTGTGTGTGTGTGTACAAGGAACAGATCTGTCGTTTTGTCAGCTGAACATTTGTACCGTGCCCAGTGAACACCCTCCTCCCCGACTCGCTCTCTCTCTCTTTTTGCTCTTTCTCTTTGAGATGTGCTGATTAATGTGGGCTGAGTTTGGACCTAAAACAGAGGCCCCTTTTTTAGTAAGTCATCATGCTGCGAGGATAGAAAGGTGAAAGAGTGGCCAAGGTGGACGCACACATGCACAGCCTGACTCGGCTGTCACACAACTCAGTGAGGGCAAAATATCCCTGGGAGTGGGAAATCTGTGAGCAGTTACTGTAGTTCTAGGCAAAAAAGGATTTGTACAAGACTGTGACTTTTTGTAGTGACATTTATCACAGTGACTTTGTGGTTTAGTCACTAAAAAACATTAAACTGATGCTGATTTATAATGTAAATGAATACATCAAGGGAAACATCTCAAAGTGTTAACTACTTGCTTCAAAAGGCTAATTGTTCAGACTCTAGCATGTGTAAAGGTCAGAGTACACAAAATAAAAACACTAATGTATAGAATGTCTGTGTAAGCTTCGTGCAAAAGAACTCAAGTATCCTGAACAGACCCTTATCTCAACCCCAGTGGGATGAACTAAAATGCTAACTAAGCCCCAGGCCTCCTCAAGCCACATCAGTATCTGACCCCCCTAAAGCGCTTGTTGCTTGAATGAGCAAAAATCCCAACAATCAAGCCCTAAAATCTGGGAAAAAATAGTGTTATAATATATATAGTGGTTTAAATGAGATGTTAAAAAGCTACATATAGTTTTGATGGTTAGCACTGTTTCCTCACAGAAAAAAGGTTCCAGGTTCGTATCCCCTCCAGGGGTCTTTCTATGTGGAGTTTGCATGTTCTCCATGTGTTTGTGTTGGTTTACTCCGGGTACTTCCTTCCTTCTACAGTCCAAAAAGATGTTAGATTGACTGATGAGTCTAAATTGTCCATAGAAGTGAGTGTGTGTATGGTAGTTTGTCTGCATGTGACCCTGTGATGGACTGATGACCTGTCCAGGGTGACCCCTGCCTTTCACCCAATGACAGCTAGGATAGACTCCAGCAGATTCACATGACCCTGATTAGGAATAAGCAGGGATAAACGATGGATGGATGGTTTGGTCTCAACATCCTTTTGACCATGAAGTGTGTTATGTCAATTTAGTACATAATTTATGCAGGATAGTTGAGTTCTTTTTATTTAATCCAATCCAGAGTGACTTACATTTATCTCTTTTATACAACTGAGCAATTGGGGGTTAACTTGGTAGCTACAGAATTGAACCCACAATCTTCCAGTTTGCAGTCTAACAGCTTAACCACTGAGCCACCACTTTCCTTTACCACTTCACTTCCCTTTCTTCTACACTGGGGTTATTTTTTGCAAGGATGTCACAAGAACTGATATTATGGTACCAAGTCGGTATTAACTAATTAAAATCCTGCTGGAAGTTGTTTTTTCTTTAGTAGCTCAAGTACAGATGGTACAGAAATAGCCACAAAAGAGACTGCAATTCTTCCAGAACTGACAGGTGCAGTGTTTCAGTCAGTAGGTCAAAGGTTAAAGAAGAAGTTAAATATGGTAGTATTTTTTATATGTTATTATTAAGGAGTTAATGTTTATTACTGTTATATTTCTGTTCCTGGTATCGAGTATCGTGTCTTTTTTTTTGGTATCGTGTCATTACTAGTACAGTCACCCGCATGTTATCTAGCCAAAGACATCACTCAGTGATAAATATGTCACAACCTAAAAACAAACATCTGACTACTTGTTGCATTTTTCGCATCATAAAAGCAAAATCTCAGTGCACAGCTGGATGCCACTGTTTTTTTTCCTTCTCACTTTGAACCCACACCTGCAACTCACTCATGCATGAATAATCCATCACTGTTCATAGTTCCTTGGTTTTCCTTCTACAGTATGTCATGTTTTATTGAGCCTCCTGCATGCCAAATTGCTACATACTAAGTTGTGTGCAGACGGGCTTTAGTGAAGGTAGGGATACCTTGTAGGTTCGACAAGAAGGGTTAAACGCGTTGGTTCCACACACAAACAAGGTGTCATCGTTTTGCTGAAGGAGCACCTTGATGAAATTGTGGCATTCATCCTACAGACGAAAAGAAGAATATACATTTATAAATTTTGTGTAACTTAAGAATATGAGAATATGAAAAAAGTGAAACCTCCCTCTACCTTTATTACCTTTTATTACCTTTTATTTTCGTTCATTAGGTTAACAATTATGCCAAATACGGTACATAACCATGTCTCATGTTACTTTAATACGTTAATTATCCTCTTCCTAAAAGCCTTTATTAGATTTTGGAAAATTAAATTATCTAGATGAACAAACAACATCCCTGCATTAAGATGGCATGATAAAAATAATGATGGACCCTCGTGCACCTTGTGCTTTCCTTTCATTCGACAGGTATCCACATCTGGTTGCCTGGACTTCCATGTCAGTTTCTGTGGGGAGAAAAATCGATGATGAATCAGTGCTGATCCGCTTAGGCTTTACACTGAAGACAGACTTGTGCAAGGAATAAAAACACATTAGACTAGATTATGTCTGATTCTTCTACCCCTTGAGGTCGAATCAGCAGTCATGCTAACATACGATGTAAGCGTCAAGCCGCCTTTACAAACTGCTAATCGATTTAATCAGCGATGCTAAATTGCACCCTTTTATTAATCAGTCTCTCTCACCCTCTTATATCAATCCATTGCACGACTCAGAGCATCGGCATAATCAGGATAAGTTAAACGTACGCATAAATCTCCAGCCTAGGATGGATCGCACATATTGAGGAGTCACGATAGGATAATATGCTTAGCCGTGTCACAGGGCTAAAGTGTCTCATGCTTGGGTTTCACTGATGTCAGGTAATTACGACGGAGTACAGGATCGCATCCCGGAAGGTAGATCAGACACAGAGCACTTACCTTGTTGAAAAAGATCTCGTCCGTGTTGGCTGTTTCGATGTCAACTGTATATATGTGATCTCTGGAAAGATGTTAAAAAAAAAAAAAATCAAATTTAGATGTGGAATTAGAAGTCATTAATGCTTTTTTGTTTAGATGTGAACCCCATTTCAGGGAGTAGGTAGAAGCAACAAAGGTTGTGGCGTGCTTCAGTACCCACAAAGCTGCCTTTTGTTCTGGTTTCTTGTTGGAAGAGTGCCAAGTCATTCTGTGCTGTTCAGGTCAATTAAGTTCAGTACTCAACCACAGGAAATCGATACCAACACTCATTAAAATACAAGACAGAAGTTATGTGTTTCGACTGGTTATATCAAAATCACTACTGGCATGTGGTGCTGATAATAAGACCAGCTAAAAAAAAACAAAAAACAAATATGGACTTAACAGTGTACATTATGGGCAGACGAGCTTGCCGGACAGGCTGTACTGTAGACAGTTTAATATGTTTGATACTGCATGTAAATATGTGTTTAATCAAAGTGGCTCGTCAACATCTGCCGAGTTCAGTTTAATTATATCTAACAACCTGCATAGTGGCTTGCGTTCTCATTATACAAATTTAATAAAGTCTAGAGAAGAAGCCGTTTCCGAAATGAATCCACTTATACAGGTTTCCTGGGGCTCGGCGATCTCCAGCTGGATAAACTTCTTTCCAATTATGTTATTCAAAGTCTCAGTCAGAAGCTGATAATTAATCATACATGTGTGGAATTTTGAATAGATCAGTCCCCAGTCTCTATTAAACGGTGTAGCGGCTTTGTTAAAAATTAGGTATTCTTAGTTGCTGGGATAAATGCATGATTCTGAACCAGGAAATGATCTAGTTTTTAACAGTTTAATTACACGTGTTCTCAGGGCTGGTGAAGCTTATACAGCTGTGATGGTGAGTGTTTTCTCTGAACCTGCTATTATTTGCTTATTCTCTGCATGCTACCGGCTGAGTATACAAGTCTATGTTTAAATGCTACATTCCTGTGCTACAAAGATCCTCTATTATTGTTAAAGGCACTGAGCAGGGCTAGATTCCTTCACTGAAATGCAGTTGAAGATCACTGACACGCTTCTAGATTACAGAAAGTTAAACCCCAGGTGATCCTATACCATTAGTTTGGAAGAGTAACTGAGCTCCACTCCTACTGCATTTCAATTAGCATGGCTAAGGGTGTCATCTCACCTGACTGTCTTTAGAGTCCGTTGATGAAACTCTGTCCTACCGAATAATTACATATATATATATAATATATAATATAATATAATAACTTATAACACATATATACATATATAATTGAACATATATAATAAAACTTAAGTGTAGATCAAAGTACAGTACATATTCGAACAGCCCATTTCAATAATAACATCATGCCATTCAGTGTATGACATAAATTTCAAAAGAATAAATAAGGGTTCTCCTAGAGGTTCAACTCAGAAGGGGGCTCCCCATTCTGACCCGTATCCAATATCAGAATGGGGAACCCATAAAACTGACCCGTATCCAATATCTGCATTTACACTATACATGGAAAAACAACCCAATGTAGATCTACTGACCAAAAAAGGAAGTATAAATGGCATGATAGTCGAAGTTCGCAATGGACAAAGACGAAATGATTATTCAGTATTTTGCTGCTGCATCAGATTTAAGCAAAACAATGCTCTATTTAGGAGGAGAGCAAAAAAGAAAAGGAAAGCCATTGTTCAGTTAATTTTTTATACAAAACAGGCTTTAAATAAACAAAAATAAGAAATATCAAAATACACAGTTGCGCTAAGTTAAATATATTGCTGTTGGTGTCCACCTGACTTGACATCATGCGGCAGGTGAAAATCCGATCTGTCTGCCTACATGGCAGACGCTAATGAACGTATTCGATTTATTCCCACTCATGATTGAGACTTAAAAGTGATCTGAAAATATCGGAATCTATGTGCTTTTTTTCCTTCTTACACAATTGTGGGTCATATCCCATCTGTACCACATTGGAGGAAAAAAAATTTTATTCGGTCACTTGCGGTACATGCGGTGTAAATGAGGCGTAAGCGTATAACATAAAATGACCTTGCTTTCGATACCCAACAAACATTTTCTTATTCTCTGAAACGGAACCGCTCCTTATCTGTTTAATTCTCTTAGCTACAAAGCAAAAGATAAGAAAGAGATCAGCGATGCGGTAGGCATGCGTCCTGCCAGAGATATACTGCAGCGGTCAAACATGTGCAAACATGACCAGGTCAAACTCCAGCTGTACCTGTGGACACATCAGTGATTCTAGACTTCCAGCCTGCTGGATGAAGCTCCCCAGGCTTCCTATTATGACAGCCTTAAAGCTTTTGAACACTTTGGCTCTTCATCCAGCTGAAAAAGTAAGGAGTGTAACAAAGAGCGAGTTCCTTCCATGCTGCGCGAGTGCTAGGCCAACCAAGCAAACAAAAATCTCTGAAGCTTACCACAAGCAAACAAACAACGGCCAACTTTTGGCTTTATGAGTCGGGTGCCTTCTTTTATTTGCAGTGCCTGAGGTGTTACAAAACTTTGATATACTGAAAGCGTATCCGTTTGCTTGAAGATCTGATATCGGAGTGTGTTGTGCTTAGGCGGGGGGGGGAGAAGATTTGGCTGCCCACCCGGAGAACAGACAGGCTTTGTGCTAAGGAATGTTGTTTTCATAACACCCCAGTTTTTTTCAGGGGTGACCGAGAGCCACTGTGGTCCATCTGGTGGCCTTTTGTAAAACAAGCCTACTCTCTGACAGGAAGAATGGGGGCCTTCGTTAGTATTCACCCCCACATCTAGTAAAGCAAAGTTAATACCCACCCCCCTTCATAACCACATCCTGGACGGCTACGGCAACTTTGTATACTCTCTGGTTCGACCTCAGACACGACATATGCAAGTGCATAGAAATACCAGGAACCAGGCACCGTAGATAAGGTAGTATGAATCAAGTGCAGTTCTGCTCAGTATATCTGTACTGTTTATTTAGGGTGAGGGGTGAGATCTGGCTAGTCTGTTTGGTCTCTAAGACCAGCTGAAAAAGCACACAGAAGGAAGCACTATCCTCATTATAAGTGCACTTTTAATGGGATCTGAAAACACTGGATAAATCCAAAACCCCTGGACCTCATTTGCTGCCCTGTTTTGAAAGGGATGAACCTGAATACCTCATGGACCACTAGACCATTCCCAAACCATGCCAAAGGGCCTCCCAAAAGAATGATGAGAACAGGTTGTCCTGGCAAACGGCAGACAGGGAAATGGGAATGTGAACAATGAATCTGTACAAACTTTTCAGTAGCATTAGGGGCACAAAATTGCTTCTTCTCCCTAGATTCCTTTTAGATTGAGAAAAATGCTACTGCCAGCCAATTCTGATAGTCGGTTAGGTCAATTATAAAGAATTTAAGGGCTAATTTAACAATTAAACCGCCTCCATTCAACTTGGTCTGGAGAATTCATAATGGTATACAGTTCACAGTGTAAACCAGGTTAACCTCAGTGTTTTCTAAGTGATTATAATGACCATTTCAGTGTTTATTTATAATTACACCACTCCGAACATAAATCAGGCTGATTGAGCTACTAGACCATAGTCTCTTCTGGGATGTTTTGTTTTGGCTTCTTTAATTCAACTGATCAGGAAATAAGCCATTTTAATTGCCCTACAGTTGTGGTGTTTTCTTAAAATCAATTTTTTTAGAATGTAGAAATAATTTAAAAAGTGTTTTTTTTCACCAACACTCAGGAGTTAACAAAGACAGCTTGGCAATAGGTACCTGGACAAACTAAAATTTCTCAGAAGGTACATAGGGCATGGTTTGCATTCACATCCACAAGCATCATAAACCCCACCTAGGCCCCGTAGCGTTGGTCAAGATCTCAGGTGGAGAACCAAGCAGGAGGGAGGTATTGGTAGGGGTCAGGTAAAGCACCTCCACTTTGAAGCTACAATTGGCCACAGAGACAGCGATTTGACGGTATTATGGAATGGGCATCTTGTTTCCATGGTGTTGCGACGCAGCTCGAACAAGACGCTGCATCACGCGGCCATACCACTGCCATCCCTGCCTGAACTATTGTAGCTGGATGCTTGCCTTTGTACTTTCTGGTCAATGATTTCACCACACCTGTGACATGCCATGCTTGCAATGTTTTGCTTTCTGATTTGTGTGATTCCACACGTGCTTCAAGACTGTGGTCATGCAGCCGTGTTCCTATAGCGTTGCGATGTAGCACCTCATTCCCTTAGGGAACCAAGGTTACATATCTAACCTTGAAGACCTTTTTAATGCTAACTAGCCTGCAAAATAACAAGTAAAATACTGTGAAATAACATGATCTACATTAAATGTCCAATCACAGTCTTTCTGTAATCTGTAATGGTATTACAACGTCAAAGCACTACATAGCAACAGCAATGGAATTGTAGGATGTTTACAGTGATCCACATTTATTTACTTACTATTCACATTAAAGGACTGAGAGGAAAAAATACAGCCATCGAGTTTTTACCAGACGTCAGTGATCACTCCCAAGTAACCACCACAGCAAACTGACTCATACACTGCTTTTAGAACGGCAACCTACAACTCAGATGATCTGGGCAAGTTGCAGAGCCTAACAACAATCATGTAATTCCTCAATAATAAATAAATCCTAGTGGAGTTTTTACTTTAAAAACCCAGGAGTATTTTCAGGTTCACCAAAGATTAGGTGAAGGCTAGCTAAACGATACCGCAAGGTATTTCAAACCAGCTCATGGAGCATGTGAATCAAATTTTTACACTGTTCTCTAATTATGTAATAACAACCTTATTTCATTCTTTGTGGGCAAATATTTCCATCCTCCCACTAAAGGCTATTCATAGCATCTGCTGGTGCTTCCAGAACACATTTATATTTTTATATATATATATACATTTTTAATACTGTGCCATGTGACTACACTATCAAGCTGGCTAACCTTTTAATCACTGGACCTCATAATGAGCCAAGTGATGTAAAGCCATTCACAACTACCACCATACTATTTTACATACTAACACAATTTAAGCCAATTATTTTGACACATTATGTGAAATTTATTCATTTATTCATCTTCTATACCTGTTTATTCCCTAATTCGGGGTCACAGGGATCTGATGGAGTCTATCCCAGCCTTCGCTGAGAGGGCAAAAGGCAGGATGGGGACACCCTGGACAGGTCACCAGTCCATCACAGGGACACACACACACTCACAATCACTCTTATGGGCAGTTTAGAATCACCAATCAATCTAACATACATGTTTTTGGACTGTGGGAGGAAACCGGAAAACCCGGAGTAAACCCACGCAAGCACGGAGAGAACATGCAAACTCTACACAGAAAGACCACTGCTCGGGAATTATTATTTTTTTATTTCAATGTATTATTCCTGCCTGCAGCAAAACAAGGACAAACACCACGGCAATATGTAATGGCTTGCCAGGCCACAGGTCCCTTATCTCCTACCAGGCTGGCTCGGAAATAAGAATTGGAGTCTTGGTGCTGTGCGCGTAGTTCCCTCATCATACTCCAGTCTGCTGATATATTCCAAAGGTGATACTGGCACTGCTGGATAGAGTTTCATTTGCACAAGCCACATGAAGCAGTCGTATTTTCAATTCTGTACACCCCAGATATCAACCACACACCAGTGAAATTCCCTCCCAGCTCCATACATCCCTTTAGCCTGGATTTCTGTCCTCCTTTTCCCCTTATTTTTCTAGTATGTCGTTCTCATTTGTGTGATCGTACCATATAATTATTTCTGGTGGAATAGTGAAGTTGATTGATTTTCTGTATTCGAATTGGGTTTTTTTTCCAGATAGCTGCTTTACCGCAAAAGTAGAAGAAACGCTTGAAAGAAAATTTTCTGACATTTCTGTCATGCACACACGCATTGATGATCATTTAATTCCAGTTTTATATTCTAAATGTTTATTTTTTTGTGAATGTAACTTTAGTTTCTAGTCTCTTACGAATGTTTTCAGTCTGCATGAGCCTTTATAGTCTATAGTGTATGTATAAAGCATGTTTATGGAAATGCAACCCCCCCCCTTAAAAATGGATCAAGAGAGAGAGAGAGAGACAGAGAGAGAGAGAGAAATAGAGAGAGAGAGACAGAGACAGAGAGGGATAGAGAGTAAAAAAAAGAGAGACAGAGAGAGATAGAAAGTAAAAGAGAGAGAGAGAGAGTAAAAGAGAGAGAATGAGAAAGAAAGAAAGAAAGAAAAAAGACAGAAAATAAGAGAGACAGAGGGAGGAAGAGAGAGAGACGCAGAGAGAAAGGGCGAGAGAGAGAGTACGAAAGCGTGAGAGAGAGAGAGAAGGATTTTTCAGATAGCTGCTTTACCGCAAATGCAAAAGAAACACATGAAAGAAAATTTTCGGACATTTCTGTCATGCACACGTGCAGGCAAATTTCTGTTTTCAATTGATGATCATTTAATTCCAGTTTTATATCCTAAATGTTTAATTTTTGTGAATGTAACTTTAGTTTCTAGTCTTTTACGAATGTTTTCAGTCTGCATGAGCCTTTATAGTCTATAGTGTATGTATAAAGCACTTTTATGGAAATGCCGGCGACGGCGTGTGTTCCGTGAAAGACAGAAGCCGCAACGGTCCTGCAAGAATGTCTTGTGGTTTGCATTCATACACAGAAAAAAAGAAAAGTGCATGTGGACTGTAAGCAAACTGACCTTGCAGTTATATAAAGAGTTTGATTGGTTATGACGATCAGCTGAATATCCAGTCTGTGCCGTTGTGTGCTGTTCCTTCCTGGTCTGTGGCCTACAAACACTGGGTAATGCAATGTGTCTGCAATGGAGTAGAAATGAAATACAGGCGGAAATAAATCCAAGCACATAAACAAATAATATAGTAGGCAAGTTGGTTTTATCAACAAATTACAGCCTAAATCTTTTTGCCCCACATAGCAGTTAGACCCCAACATAAGACTCTAAGCCCCGGGCAGGGTAAATAAGGGATTATCCTCTGATGTTAGAAAGACTCGATTTCAAACAGCATCTAAAGTTCACATTTACTTTCACAGGAAATGAATCCTGTTTCAAACATTCAAACAGCTCAAGGAAAAAGAGAGAGAGAGAGAGAGAGAGAGAGAGAGAGAGATAAAGAAATGGAGAAGCAGGGAAAGAGACAGGGAGAGAAAAAGAGAGAGAGAGAGACAGACAGAGACAGAAACAGAGAGACGGCGAGGCAGAGAGAGAAAGAGAGAGAGAGCAAGAGAGAGACAGACAGACAGACAGACAGACAAACAGAGGAAGAGACCGACAGATAGAGAGATAGAGAGAGTGAGAGACAGAGACGGCGAGGCAGAGAGAGAGACAGACAGAGCAAGAGAGAGAGGCAGACAGACAGACAGAAGAAGAGACCGACCGATAGAGAGATAGAGAGAGAGAAAGAGAGACAGCAAAACAGGGAGAGAGAGACAGAGAGAGAAACAGACAGACAGACAGAGAGAAAAAAAAAGAGAGAGAGAGAGAAAGACAAAAAAACAGACCGAGAGAGAGAGAGAAAGAGAGATAAATGATGGGACAGAGAGAGAGGGACAAGGAGAGACGGAGAGAGACAGTCAGATAGAGACTAAAAGAGAGAGAGATATTAAAAAAGAAAAAGAGAGAGATAAAGAGAATGAGAAAGAAAAAGAGAGAGTATAAGAGAGAAAGAGAGAGAAGGTGAGAGTGCAAGGCAGAGGGGAATGTGTTAGGCAGAATGAGTGAGAAAAAGACAAAGAATTCTAGCAAAAGAAAAAAGGAGGGAACTTGAGAGAACTTGTGAAAGAGGTGGTTTATGAATAAAGCTATACCATCGTAGCATGAGAGAGAAGTATTTCTGGCAAAATGACAGAAAGCAGAGGGAGAGAAACAAGTTAGAGAGGAATGTGCATGGGAATAAGAGGAAAAAAAAAAGAGGGAGACAGAGAGGGAAAGAAATGTGAATGTGAGACTGGGGAGAATGAAGGATGTGTATGAATGATTGACAGTGGAAAAAAAAAAAGAAAGCGAGTGAGGCAAAGAACAAAGAGGTGGAGAGGTTTCTCTCGGCAGCTCCTGGTTACTCACAGTTGCCATGTGAAACAGTGATTGGCTCTGAGTCCTCTGGGAAGGCAGCCCCAGCCATCTGCACCAGGGTAAAATACAGCAACAAGCCCTCTGACCTCATTTTTACACTCGCTCCTCACTGAGTCGTTACTTTATCCTGCAGGAAAAAAAAGAGAGGAAAAAGATATGAGAAATAAGGAGAGAGTAAAAAAAAGAGGAAAAAGATAGAGAAAGAAGGACAGAAAGAGAAGGAAAGAGAGAGAGAAAGAAAAAGAGACAGACAGGGATAGATAGTAAAAGAGATAGAGAGAAAGAGAAAGAGAGAGAGAGAGAGAGAGAGGGAAAGAGAGACACAGGGGGAGAGAGCAAGAAAGATAGAGAAAGAAAGAAAGAAAGAAAGAAAGAAAGACAGACGAGGAGAGACAGACAAGGAGAGACAGAGAAAGAGAGAGCAAGAGAGATAGTAAAAGAGAGAGAGAGAAACAGAGAAAGAGGAAGAGACAGAGAGAGCGAGAGAGATAGTAAAAGAGAGAGAGAGGGAGAGACAGAGAGAAAGAAAGAAAGAAAGAAAGAAAGAAAGAAAGAAAGGGAGAGACAAAGAGAGAGAGCGAGAGAGATAGTAAAAAAGATAGTTTGACTTTTGAGTTTAGTAAAAGAGAGAGGAAGAAAGCGAAATAAAGAAAGGGAGAGACAGAGGGAGAGACAGAGGGAGAGAAGGAGAGAGAGATTAAGAGAGAGAGAGAGAGAGATAGATGAGAGAGAGAGCGAGAGATAAAAAGAGAGATAAGAGAAAGATTTTCAGATAGCGGCCCTACCGCAAAAGTGAAAGAAAGAAAGAAATTTTGAGGAAAAAAAGGAGGAAAAAGATATGTTTTGCGTTCCAGTTCCTTCATAACCGCCACCTGCAGGAACGCAGTACAGACATACAGGTCAGGCGCTGATTTTACAATTTTGCCTTGCCAGCGAAACAATCTGATTGGATTATCTTATCCCAGATCGATAGCTGAGCCTGAGGAGGACCAGACTTCACTCTTTTTTTTTTACCAGCGTACATCCCATCCAATCTGGTTCATTAATTGGAGACGCTCATATAATTAGATCGATGGAAGATATGATTGGTCCCCAATTGGTCTTTCTTCCATCTCTCCATTACTTCCTCGCACTGAAAGCTCCCCGTTACATACAGAGGAGATTTACAGCAACCCGCAGCCTGGCTGACATTTTTATTCCTCTGTTTTTGCTAGGGCAAAATGTAGCAAAAAAAAAAAAACCCCATCAGCTACTCAAAATCATGGCTGATAATTACTGCAGGGGTCAGAAGCGCAATCGGAATCGGATTCGGGCCGTCTGATTCTTTTAAACCCGTAGCACGACTGCTGGTTGTAAGTCCAGGCTTTTTATAGCCAGTGATTTAGTGCAATTCTTAATTCTTCACCACGTTCGCTAGCCATCTTGGCGACACACTGGTGCCAGAAACCCGGAGAGAGACGGTGAAGAAGAGAGGGGGAGGAACAGAGGGATGGAGGGAGGAAGGGAAGGCGACAGAGCGCAAGAGAGCTCTTTCCATGCGCCTGTGAATCCCATTCAGAGCGCTGTGAAAACACTATTCTCCACTCAGATTCCGTTAATAGCATACGGCATGCAGCTGAAATCCTAGGAAACAACCTTGATGGAGGAGGCAGTGGCTCTCTCTCTCTGTCTTTCTCTCTCTCTCTCTTAAACACACTCTCCATACTCTACCTTTCATGCATCTCGACAATATTATACAAGTATAAACAGAAAAAAAAAGGTTGTCGAAATGCACTTTATGATGAACCCGAGTTGACGGTTGCAGTTTAGACGTGGTTCAGGGAAACAAAAAAAAAAAAACTACGTGGCGGCTTGTTTTCTGATTGATGGCCTGGATGAAAAACAGAACCTCAGGCTAGAGTCTTTATTGTAAATAAAATCAGCGTCGCCAGCGTAGGCTGACATGACTAATACGGTCTCAATCTGACATGACAGCCTGTCACTAAGTATACAGTCGCGTTCAGTGCTGTTTATTTAATTAGAGACATTCTATTTCCTCCACCATGCGCCGTTTAACCCATAAATTAACCCACAGAAAAGTGTCTGTGATTTCTTTATCAATTCTGCATGCTCATGAAACAGCTGTATAACCGTAAGACCTATATAATAACAATTATTTCTAAATACTTTTTATTATATAAGACGTATATAATAATGATTATTTCTAAATACTTGTTATTATGTAGGTTTTATATAATAACAACTTTTTCTAAATACTTGTTATTATAAAGGACCTACATAATACTTGTTATTATATAGGTTTGATATAATAATAACTATTTCTAAATACTTGTTATTCTATAGGTTTTATATAATAACAACTATTCCTAAATACTTGTTATTATATAAGACCTATATAATAACAAGTATTAAGAAATAGTTAACGCTAATTTCCAGACGCCCTTATCCAGAACCACTTACAATTTTATCTCATTTTATAACATTCAGAAATTGGGGGTTGAGGGTCGTGCTCAGCAGTGGCAACTTGGTGGTGCTGGGAATCGAACCCACAATTGTCCGGTTAGCATTCAAACACTTTAACCACTGCGCTAGTAATTCCCTTAGACTCCCTTAATCCTTATTGTGTCACTGGGGTAAAACACAGACTTTGTTGATTTACAGTAATTCTGTAAATGAGATTTTGTTAAAAAAAATTTATTATTTTCAAGTATTTAAAAATTACTATTTGCCCAAAGATTAATGATTAACCCATTAACACAGCGCGTTTGTGTAAGCATATGTACACTTGCGTGTGTAAGTCGGTAATGAGGTGTAAAAATAGATTAAAAATAAGGGCATGGAAATTTCTCCTAAAAATAACATTTGAATGCATTAAAAATAAAAATAATGTCACTTTTAACACACCAAAACCAGGAGCTTGAGACAGAAACCACAGTGTTTCAGTAAGAAATTAACCCCAACACCTTTATTATTCCCGGATCCTGGAAGGAAATTTGTGGCAGGCAATAAAACTCGGCGGAAACGAGTCTGCGTCTGCAACGTCTGCACACTGGGACAAATTCGCACCTTAAACCGCCTGTTCATTGAGTGGAGACCATATGCCGGTGCAGGTTTACAGAACTCCCACAGTGGTGGAATGATCGTTATCAGACTAAGCAAACATTGTAACAGTCTTTAAACACTGACTCAAAGAGACGCAATACGCAGCCATGCAGCATTTATCGTCAAGCTGGATTCTGATCGTCACAGTAGAAATACATTTACATTTACAGCATCTGGTAGACGCCCTCCTCCAGAGCGACTTACACTTATCTCATTTATACATCTAAGCAATTAGGAGTTAAGGGCCTTGCTCAGGGGCCCAGCAGTGGTGGCTTGGTGGAGCTGGGAATCGAAACCCACAATCTTCAGGTAGTCCAACGCCTTAACCATGAGCCCCCACATCCCTTCTTGCTGATTAATCTGGAAAAAAAACAACAAAAGCCAACACGGTCTAATGATGTCATATTTGATCTCGTATTCACAAAAGTCGAGAAGTAAAAATTAAATTAAATGAAGCAACTCCTGCCCACATAACCTGTAAACGAAAGAATGTATAATTGAAGATTTTTGCTCCACTTTTAAAGAGGCCACGCTGGTTAATAACGCTTGGAGGCGAAGTCCAGAAAATGAAACGTGGCTCACATTAAACTCGCTCTTAATTAAGACGAAGCAGCTTTCAGATAAGAAAAGCTGAAACACAAATGCTACGTCAAGCAGCGATATCAGCATGCCAACTTCTGAAGACCTCCACCCGCTGCCTCCGTTAGTAAGCAGAGAAAAGAATAAAAGTTCAAAACTTTTTCAAGTTTCTGTCAGTCATCAGGGTCGGATGCCAAGCGCAGCTGTCAGACTGCGCAGAACCGAAATTTATTAAAGATAAAAAGGAGGCTGGCAACCATATCCTGTGTCACTTTGATCCGTTTATCATATCTCGTGCTCCATTCAAGACACTGCTATTCATCTGCTTTCAATATTTCACAAAGCACAAAGCAATGGACAAAATCGAATATTATAACGTGCATGCTAAAGCAGCTGGCCGCGTTGCTTATCCGTTCAATTTCCTGTTAATACGAGCAGAGAAAAAAGACTAGAGCTTCCTTATATCAGCTCACACTTCCATATATAAAAACAAAGACGGCATAACAAATACAGCAGCTGCAAAATTCTGGCTACTTTTCCTCAATTGTGGGATATTTTGGAGCCACTTTAAGTCAATCTTTCCTGGCATTAAGCCTGATTTAATTCTGAAGATTTTCGGAAGATTACAATAATTGCCTCAGAGTGATTACTGACTCGTTTTTTTTTCCAGACCTTTGGTGCAGTTCTAATAAAAGCATAACAGTAGCGCAATGATGTCTATAATGCGTTGAAATATTTGGAGTGAATTCATCCATCCATCCATCCATCCATCCATCCATCCATCCATTTTCTATAATAGTTTATTCCCTAATTCGGGGTCACGGAGTTCAGCTGGAGCCTATTCCAGCCAGCTCTAAAAAGGGCGAATGGCAGGAGGGGGACACCCTGGACAGGTTGGGGTGAATTCAGTTTTAGTCCATTAATTAGTAGAATCATTCAGATGTGTCAGACTGAGCTGTGTACGGGGTCACGGGTCTTACGATACATATCACGATACATGGGTCACGATACATTATATCACACTATATTACAATACAATAATTTGCAATACATTCACAAACAGCTAAAATATACAACCAATACAAAACCAGAGGCGTTCTTTATTTTTTTCCCGCCATGTTTGCGTCTGAAACAACGATCACGTGTTAGCGTCAATTACAGAAGCGAAGAAATAAGTCGTTTAACACACTGAAGGTTTTATTTAAATATTAACATAAACGTTAAAATATTATTTAAACATGAATCGATACTAGAGGTCAGGGCCGGGTCTAGGCATAGGCAGGGGTGGGCTCAGCCCACCCAAATGTCTGTCTTGCCCACCCAATCGGTTAATGTCAAACACGTTTTTGTTTCCACAATGCCAGTTGATTTCAAAAGCTCTCTAAACAATTTGATTGCCAGTTTGATTGGCTGTAAGTAATGACACGGTCTGGCACTCAATTCATGAAGTGTGGAAATATTTGCTTTCAAATGCAAGAAATTATTATGGTGCCTTTAAAAAAAGCTTGTAATGTGGACGCTGTTTCTCCAAGAAATCCTGTGTCAGAAACAATTTTGACTCCCTCCACGGGCATCTTCTCAACCCCACCCCCAAAAATTGCCCACCTGGGATATCTGTCTGGCCACCCTTTAAACTCTACAGAAGTGCATTTAGTTTTTATATTGTTCTAGTGTAGTGGGTTAAGGCCCTGGCACCCACAGACCCGAGTTCGATATCGGCTTGGGTTCCTTCTAGCCCCTCCCGATCTCTCCGATTTCATCTCTGTCCTATCGGTTTAATAAAGGGCAAAAATGCCCCGAAAGATAATTTAAAAAAATACATTTTTACAATGAACTCAAGTATTTAATTGTTAGTGTGGATACAAATTTATGATTAATTTTAATTCCCTGCCTACCTTTACTAGGTAAATTTTAACTTACAATATCCAGCCTTAGAAACATATTTTTGACCTTTTATGACATGGTTATGAAAAAAAAAAAGGTATTTCGCTGGAAGTGAAACCCACGAACTGAGCAAGTTTAAACAAAACTCTAAAGCCCTATACAGCCTTTCTGCAGCTTCCTTTAATCCAGAGACACTACTATCTTTCTATAGAAAACGCCCACAGTTCTGACACTTTATCTTCTGGGAGTGGATTTTCACACTGTTGCAAAGAACTTCTTGCCAATAATGCATACAACAACAACAACAACAACTAAATGCTCTACGTGCAAACTAGAGACCGCAGATATAGTGTGGACTGCAGGCAATGTTTTGTAGCGTATCTGAATGTACTATAGGGGTTTTTTTTTTTTCTTTTAAAAGCAACACTGCTTTCCATTTGTTGGATTTTCAAACTCCTGCGGTTCTGGTTGGACATCTGTTTCTTGGTCAGTAGCTCTCTTTTTAATCCGCTGCTTAACTTTTACGCTAGCCAAATCCATGGCAAATGTTTTTCCTGACAGACAGACAGACAGACTGTGAGAAAAGTCTTGTGTCAGTGCTGTCAGATTTAGTCCACTTCTCTAGGTGGGACATGACTGAACAGTTCAGTCATGATAATGTTCTGTAAAACCTCAGGTTTCAGTTACTGGATCCTTTCAGAGGTTTGATGTAGGTGGTACATCCATACACATGAAACCAGTGAATAAAATGTGCTCGTTTACACTTTATTCATTTTCTTTTTTTTATTTATGATCTACTCAGAATTTTCTTTTTAAAGACAGCGGTAAAAAAAGCATTATTATCTATCAAAATAAAGTAAAAATCGATCTATCTGTCTGTCTGTCTGTCTATCTATTAAAATAAAGTAAAAAATCTATCTATCTATCTATCTATCTATCTATCTATCTATCTATCTATCTATCTATCTATCTATCTATCTGTCTGTCTGTTCTGTCTATCTATCTATCTATCTATCTATCTATCTATCAAAATAATGTAAAAAAATCTATCTATCTATCTATCTATCTATCTATCTATCTATCTATCTATCTATCTATCTATCTATCTATCTATCTATCTATCTATCTATCTATCTGTGTCTTTCTATCATGAAAAATAAATAAATATCTATCTATCTATCTATCTATCTATCTATCTATCTATCTATCTATCTGTCTGTCTGTCTGTCTGTCTATCTATTAAAATAAAGTAAAAAAATCTATCTATCTATCTATCTATCTATCTATCTATCTATCTATCTATGTCTGTTGTCTATCTAAAGTAAAAATACTATCTATCTCTATCTGTCTATCTATCTATCTATATTAAAATAAACTTCAAAAATCTAATCTATCTATCTATCTATCTATCTATCTATCTATCTATCTATCTATCTATCTATCTATCTATCTATTCATCTGTCTATCTGTCTGTCTGTCTGTCTGTCTGTCTGTCTGGTAACCAAATGTTGTCTCTGGTTATCTAGTCTTAAAACATGTACTCAATGGAGTGTGTCCAAACACTGGCAGTTTGTGTACAGTAGGATTTCCTGTAAAACACAGATGCTTTGTGTCGTACACTTGACCGCACTGTAAAACCCTATGATAATGTACCCGCTCTTTCTGTAACCACCCAGAACACTAATTAAACCTGCTATTACCAAATCACATGCATGCAAAATAAACCCTCGATCTATAACCACAAGGGAAAAACACTAAAAGCTCATTCGCTAGCAGAGAAACGACTCGGTATCCGTCTGGAATCAGACTTCACAACTCATCTCATTCGCATCTTTTCCTCCCTCGGTTGCGAATCGCAGTACATCACTCCCCCCCCTGGACTAACTCCCCCTAAGGACCCATGACGGTTCTTCAATATCCAATTTTAGGTTCTTCGTCAGAGAACAGTTTTGATCCCTCCATCTTTAGATGAGTTGTGTCGTGCAATTTTTCTAATGGAACTTGTTCATTAATTTAGTCAGTAAAGCTATAGATCACTTCTATCTGTTTCTTTCAGAAGGTTATGGGTAAAGTTATTGTCTGGCTGAGAGGAAAGCAGAAACAAGCACCTAAATCGAATCAGGAGAGGGATTTACGTGAGCAGGAAGCCAAAGTTAAAAGAAGCTGACGCGACCCATTTATTAGACTCTGTAATTTAATTTTAGCCTTTGAGTAATTGGCACTAATTTGAAAGCTTATTGAAGAGAATAGCGAACACGTGATACCTACAGGCTCATTTATATTCCTCTCCCTTTAAAAGAAAAACAGTTCATTAAAAAAAAGTGTTTATGTTCGTTCGCTAAAAATTCTAATCTAGAGTTAAAAAGTGTGTAACACTGAACTACGTGCCTCCTGCTGCTCAGTCACATGCTCCAGAGCTTTCCAATGTGCAAATTAGTGGTTGCGTTGGTAGCTTTCGGTCATGCAAACATCTTTAGGGTGCTAATAGCTGTCGGTTTCTTGAAGCTTGTATAGAAAGTTCATCTGACTGGGGTGTGTGTTGGGGGAACAGAGTATGGACGGGGTAAATAGATGGCTATGCCCTGACGAGGGACGTATCTCTTCCAGGCTTGACTCCTGGTGCACAATGGAAACTGTCAGCAACAACTCAGTGTAAATTATATGGTTTGAGGATTATGGGATCCATCCATCCATCTATCCATCCATTTTCTATACCTTCTTCACTGAAGTCTATCCCAGCCATCTCTAAAGGGGTGAAAGGCAGGAGGGGTACACCCTGGACAGGTCGCCAGTCCATGACAGGGCCACATACACCAATCAGAATCACCAATCAAGTTTTTGGACTGTAGAAGGAAACTGGAGAACCCGGAGTAAACCCACAGGGAGAACATGCAAACTAAATACAGAACGGCCCCTACACGGAAATCGAACCCAGACCTTCTTGCTGTTAGGCACCCGTGCTGCGATTACGGGATCTTTTCAGCTAAAACCTACACCAGGTGCAACATTAGTAAATAAGCTTATACTGCACATACCACCAATTATATATGTCCAAAGTGGGTGTTTTCTCTTTAAAATAGATTGGAAGACAAAGTAGTCTTTTTTGAAGAACTCACCAATTATTCAGCCTCAAAGAGCTTCATTTTAAACGTCTTTTCTCTATTATAGTTTCAAAACTTTCCAGGATTTAGAACTAAATATCATTACCAGCCTTGATTGTAGTTCAATGTCCCCTTGCAAACATAACTCAATAATAAAGTTTTATTAGGGGGGCAGCAATACGATGGCGAATGATTAGCACTGTTGCCTCATATCGAGAAGGTCCCAGGTTTGTATCCCCTGCAGGAGTCTTTCTTTTTGGAGTTTACATGTTCTTTCCATGTTTGTATGGGTTTATTCAGGATACTCCAGTTTCCTCCTACAGTCCAAAAACTGTGATTGTTTGGTGATTCTAAATTGCCTATAGGTCAGAGTAAGTGTGTGGTTGTTAGTCTGTATGTATGTGGCCCTGAAATGGACTAGCGAGCTGCCCCTGCCTTTCTCTTAATGACAGCTGGGATAAACTTCAGCAGATCCCCGTGACCCTGATTAGGAATAAACAGGTCTAGACCATGGACAGATGTTTATGGATATAGGCATGAGACTAGCACAGAACACAGCTATGAATGCTAAAATATACTGTAAGAGGATGAAAATCCCAGCTTTGCAGGTATCCCACAGCAGAATACAAAACACTTTGGAGTAAAAAACAACATGAAGACTAGTTTACGTGTAGTTCCACAGCCCACTCTCACTTTCCAACCTAATATTACAGGCGATGTGATAGCATACTGTAGATATAAACACTATAAACACTTATCTTTCAAAACAAACCTTGCCACGGGGGACAATTTACCACAGCAGCCCTCCCTAAATGATAAGTGACCACCTTTTTGACACAGAATTTTGTTCCTATTCGTTCAGTCAAGGCAATTTGTCATCAGTGCCTTCATTTTCTATCTCAGCCTTCAGATAAGCAGAGCGTCTTTGAGACAGCTCCAGCAGACAAAACGTCTTCAAAGACCCGTCTGAGCTCTAACAAACTGTAATGAGTTCTGTTATTTTCACAAAAGATAAATCAAAAGTTTTGTCCTCAGCTCATTTTCGTCTCTTTTTCTGTTGGTTTTAGGACGTGAAGTGCTGTAAATTTAGGAGGAAATTAGATTAATGAAGCAGGTGAATAATGTACAATGCCTTAATGGAATTGAAGAGTGACTGTCTCTTAGAGAGTACTTAGGTTCAAATATCCACTCAACTAATGAGTCCAGCTGGAGAGCATCACCTGCTCTCTGGTCTCATACTGGTCTGTAGGGCTGTGTATTGGCAAGAGCCACACGATACGATACACAGGTCACGATTAGGGATGCAAGATGTGAAAAATTGTAATGGCCGATTCCGATACCGATACCGATCGTATTTCTATACTATAATTTCTATATAATCTGCAATGTGTGTATAAGAAAAACAGAAAATCTAAGATACACTGATGAAACTGATATTTTAGTAGTTCTGGTCGAAATATAACAGCAAACTGATTCCTGATTCTACAACTGATTTTATTTTTGTGTAAAACACCAGAAATTATTTATTGTACATTTTGATTAAATTATTAATTAAAAAAATGAATAAAATAAAGTTTTTAGATAAAATAAACACCCGCCAGTTGTATAAATAAAACAGCCCCAATATTATCATTCAGACCAACACATTTATTTCCGGTCTGACTTGATTTAAGAAAACTCCAATTGAGTGGGTACCACGTCCAATCTGGCAACGCTGTGCGGGAACCCACCCATCCAATCTGGCAACCCTGGCTGCAGTCACTTGCATTTGGAAAGCATGCAGTTAAATCTTGAATAAATCAGTCTGATTGATTGATTCACCAGCACTATAGTAAATCTAGTTATCGTATTTTATTCATTTATCGTAGCACTAAAAATGACGTCATTTTCACCCAATAATGTATCTGTTCGATAAATATCGTACATAACTAGCCACGATATAATATATCATGATATATTGCATACCAAAACATATTGCAACTTATTGCAATACCTTCAAAAGTGTAAAACAAATAGCTAAAAATACAACAAATATAAAGATAAAGGATTCTAATGATCAATTCACCCGTAAGACCTACACTTTAGACGAATCACTTAGCATCCCGTTCAAGTTGAATCTGCTGTGCTGCTGGTGTCAGAACCTCACCCATGCCTTTAAGCTGGCATCAATTCGATGTGACAAAGCAGCCAGAAGACATTAATTTTCATTGAGAGTTGGCAATGAACAGCAACAGGAGGGGTAGCAGCTGTTGGCAAAGCAAAGTTGGAGGGCCTGATGATCCAGAAAAGTTTGGCTTTATGCAAATAGGAGACAACATCATGTGACAAATACGACTACTATTGAAAACATTTTGTTCATGTTTTTTACCTTATGAATTTTACATTTGCCGCATTTGGCAGATGCCCTTCAGAGCGACTATTATTCAGATCCAGCGCGACTTACATTATTCTGTTATAAAACTAAGCAATTGGGGGTTAAGGACCTTGCTCAGGAGACCAGCATTGATAGCTTGGTAGCGCTGGGAAACAAACCCTGGTCTTCAAATTAGTAGTTCAACACCTTAACCACTGCACTACCACTTTCCCCCCAATTTTTAGTATTGGGGTTACAATACAAAGCAAAATATCAGCTTCTCATGTCAAAAAAAAATTCAAGATTCCACCTGGCGTGTGTGAAATTTCCCCCATTTTTCGGTCTTGCCCTCAGGTATTCTGGTTTTCTTTCCAGGCCATAGGTCTTGTTGACTGGTATCTATAAATTGTTCCTACTGTGAGAATGGGTGAACGAGTGTGTGTGTGTGTGTGTGTGTGTGTGTGTTTGTACTGAGTGCTAGTTTGGCACCCTGTCAAGAGTGTCTCCCGCCCCTGTTCCCTGGAATAATCCCCAGGTTCATGGTACAAAAACAACAGGTATATTTAGGAACGCACTGGCTTTTCCTTATTTTTAATGAGAATGCAATAACAATATCCAAGCTCTCTTATTAGATGCTGCTCTGATAGTGACTGCCAACTGTCCATAAGTCACTTGATCTGTTTTAAGACGATTTGTGTCCTCCTTGCTTTCATATATTGTAATCCCTGTCATGGAAGCCAACACCTTCTGTCAGATCTATACCATACCAATCCAGTATTTTGGGCTATTATCTATAATATATTTAGTACTATATGGTATGTAAAATTGCATTTTTTTGTACATTTGCAGTATTTGGTAGACGCCCTTTTCCAGAGCGACTTACGTTATTCCCTGTTATACAGATGAGAAATTGGAGGTTAAAGGCCTTGCTCAGGGGCCCAACAGTGGTGGCTTGGTGATGCTGGGAATCGAAACCTGGTCTTCAAGTTGGTCGTCCAACATCTTAACCACTGCGCTACCACATCCCCACCTGGAGAAATACTATATTGGCTGGTTTATAAACTTACGAAAACTAGTTTATATAACTAACCATATGAACCCTAGTGCTGATAACTGAATTCATTATTCTAAAGAAAAAAAATGAAACCATGGCAACCAGAGGCAAAAACACATTATTAATATATATTATTAATGTTGCCGGTCTTATTTATTTCCTGCTTAGTTTTACCATAAAGCAGTGAAACAGTGTTAAACATAATGCTTTTTGTCAATATGTATAATATGTAATATGTAAAGAAGTTAAGGTGTTGGACTGCTAATTGAATGATTCCCAGCACCACCAAGTTCCACTGCTGGGCCCCTAAGCAAGGCTCCTAACCCACAATTGCTCAGTTGTAAAAAAGAGTTAAACGTTAGTTGCTCTGGATAAGGACGTCTTCCAGTATGCCGCAAATGTAAATGTTAGTTGAAGTTTCCTTTGAGTATCTTTAATAGTTTGGTATTTACTTGCATACTGTACATATTTGTCTGTATTATTTTGCTAATTTTCCAAAGAACTACTTTTTTTGGAGTGTAACTATAAAACACATGTCATTAATCAAAATAGAGCTGCTAGTAAATTAAAGATAAAGAATAAAATATATATATATTATATATATATATATATATATATATATATATTATATATTATATATATATATATATATATACTATATATAGTTAAAATTCTGGACATACACTTCCAAACTAAATGGCTGTAGGCACGATTATGGAGTATTTCAGGTAAATACTCATTAGAGTGTCTCGTTAGGGATTTAATACGGCTTTAGCACTTGGAGGGGGGGGGGGGTCCTAAAAAACAGCTTAATCTCTTGAGGACTGATCCCCCACCCCCTAAGCCAGCACAGCAAATCCCAGTTCTGTTTCTTTCGATGTAATTAGGTGCACCTCTGTAGTGACCATAAACAGATAGCGCTCTACTGTTTGTGTTCTGTCCATACAGAAGCCAGTTACACTGTACATAACAGCGCTACGTGAAAATATCTTACACAACTTGACATTTTACCCAGTCAAGCAAGGAGAAATAATTGAGTCCATGGGGTGAAGGAAGTCAAATCTTTTCAAGTTGAAACCGCGCAATCTTGCTTGGCGTCCAGAGGGCAAATCAAAGGAATAGCGGTTTTAGCAACTGATCCTGATGGGAGACAGACGTCTGTGGCTGAGCAAAAGCCAGTCGAGAGAATAGCATGTGTTTGTGTGTGTCTATGTTAAGTTAAAGGCATCATTGTCCTTAGTGTCAGATTAAACCATTTCAAAATGAGGTGACATGGTCTGCTCCCTGAAGGAACGCCCGGCTTTAATCAAGGCTCACCGAGGGCTGTTCCGCAGCACAATCAAACCACATGCCGTGCACGAGCCAAACTGTAACGCGACACCGGCAGCAGCCCTGCTTCTGATTGGGACTCATTACGCCAGTCCGTATAATGACTAAGAGGGCAGGGGACATATTAAATTTAATGCTATGACATGTACACATGCACATGGAAGCCTCATGTGCAGAGCTGAGATAATCTATAAAAACACATTTGGGTAGCAATTACAGATCAGCTAAAATATCTGTGCAGACAATTTAGCAGCTGTCCTCGTGTGTGCAGCCGTGATTGTCTTGTGTTCAAAGGAAATCTTTTGAATCCTGTAAAATTGCCGACATCCTACTCTACTATAAAACAGGGAAGTATTAAAGGTGAGGCCCCTCGGTGGGTTTATGGCTCTCCTGGGTTTGTCACTGGAGCTGTTCTACTCAGTAGCAATTCCAAAGGGAAAAACCTAATTGAGCTTTACAAGGCATCCCTTTCAACCCTCACATTGACCAACATCAGTGTAAAAAGGCTACCACAAACCAGCCAGGCGACACAATCATTACTGGGGACAAAAATAACCGCAGCGAGTCTTGTATTAAAGTCGGTTAGTATGCTAATAGCGCACAGGATGTAATACAGCTGTTACACACCTGGCGCAAGGAAAATATAGTACCAAACATTTGAATTTAAACATTAATTAAAATCTAATCTGGAAAAGATGATACGACATAAATCGTCCTATTCCAGATTGTTTTACCCGCTGCGAAAAATATCCTTCGAATTCCTCTGGGGCAAATACATCCAAGGATCAGAGAATCGCTTTAACAGCTGATTTATGGAGACCACTTCTGTTAATGTTATTCAATATCGCCGTTAACTATTCAGTGCAACACATTACAAAGAAATGACTCATCGATTTGGCCTTTCTAATTAAGAGTTTCGGCTTTTCTAATTATGAGTTAGCATACTCTGCGTAGCTTTATAAAAATACTCAGATAACGAGCAGATGATTTTCTAACTTGTGCCAGACGGTCAGGCTTGGAATTAAAAGCACTCTAAGTTCTACTGATATTGGTAGGACATTATATCCCTCCCCTGGGTTCCTTCCGTTCATGAAAAATTTGCATTTTCACACCAGATCCACACATGCTATTGATCTCAGTTGAAGTAATGAGTCACCAACTTCTTGTTAAAGTGGTGTCTCATAGTGTGTGTGTGTGTGTATTAGGTTGCATGTGGCACATCCTCTTTAATCACACACTAACTTCATGTCCTCGTTTATTGCATCCATATACCTCCTCTTCGGTCTTCCTCTTTACCTTCTGCCTGGTAGCTTCATTTCTTACATCCTCCTACCGATATATTCAGTGTCCCTCCTCTGTACATGTCAAAACCACCTCAATCTGGCTTCTCTGACTTTCTCTCCAAAACATCTAACTGAGCCGTCCCCCTGATGAACTTGTTCGAAATCTTGTCCAACCTAGTTATTCAAAGAAAAAAAAAAGCCTCAACATCTTCAGTTCTGCTATTTCCACCTTTACCACCTGTTTCTTCCTCAGTGCCACTGTCTCTAAACCATACATCATAGCTGGTCTCACCACTGTCTCTAAACCATACATCATAGCTGGTCTCACCACTGTCTCTAAACCATACATCATAGCTGGTCTCACCACTGTCTCTCAACCACTGTCTCTACATCATGGCATAGCTGGTCTGTCTCACCACTGTCTAAACCTACATATACCACTGTCTCTAAACCATACATCATCCAACACTGTCTCTCTCATCATACCACTGTCTCTAAACCATACATCATAGCTGGTCTCACCACTGTCTCTAAACCCATACATCAGCTCTAAACCCATACATCATAGCTGGTCTCACCACTCTCATACTGCTTTCACCACTGTCTTGTACACCTTCCCCTTGATTCCAGCCAATATCCTCCTGTCACACTTCAGTCCTGGCACGTTTAGATTCATCTAAACTTCTACAAATGAAACCACGTAATTCATGCAAAAGTGACATGACGATGTGGTGTTTAGAATAATAAAACATTACGTGGCCAATTTGATTGGCAGGTTGTGATCATTAGAAATCTTAACACCTTTTTAACCAAGCCCACTCAAAGCTGCTTTGGCACAGCAAGTAAAAGAACTGAACCTGCCTTAATTCCCTTTAAGTCTTCATCCTACCTTTTTTTTTTTACTGAAGGTAGCCATAGCATATGCTAAATAAAAAAAAAATCTTTGGCTAAAATAAGGGTTGGAATCAGAGATGGGAGGGGGGGAGTATATTAAGGAGAAATAATCACCTCTTCTTGTCACCGTTTCTTAGAAAAAGATGTACACACTCGGGGAATCAATATCAAACTCCTGGAGCGTTACTGACAATGTCAGTGGCCTTGTGAAAATGTACAGATAGGACCGAAAGGACAATCCTCGCTTTGTGTTCCGACATGAACAACAGATCTCCAATGTGAAAAGCAACAGAGATTAAGTGTTGCAAGCCGGAGAATAGAAAATAAAAGGAAGTCTTCACACACGGATGGGTAAATGGGTCATGGATAACTTGGAACCCTTTCCACAGAGAAATTCTTTGAGTTAAAACCTCTCCACTTTGTAACCCCCCCCCTATTTTGGTGCCATCAACATGTGATCTTCTATGAAAAAGCTTTAGAAAAAGGGGCCCTAGTCTGAGCCACCAATTAGCCGATCCTCATCGGGTGGTAAGTCGTGTGAATAGAGCGGCTACAACGGACCTGCACCTACAACATCTTTACACAACCACAACTCCATGTTATCTGTCATGGTTAGGAGACAGTGTGTCTGGTAAACATACTGAAGGAAAGCACCGGCAAATAGTATCTCCTGACAACTCGATAAGAAGGTCACCGTGAGATACATTTTATACCTTGCTTCACTTCTATGAACTGTAGGCACCAAAGGGGAAGCAAGTTCAGCTGACCTACATCTCACAGTCGTAAATGACTGAGTGTGTCATCCGAAGGCAATAGGGCTGGATTTGCTCATTAACACACCAACGACAAGAAGAAGAAAATCACAGAATCAGTTGCACTTTAAGCAACACACAATTAATCTTACCAGTTTTACTGAAGAGCAGAAATGTGACAAGTACAGTGAATCATCCAGCTAAATATTAGGGTGTGTTCACACTTGTAGTTCGCTTCGTTTGGTTTATTTCATTCATTCATCATTCATTTATTCATTCATCTTCTATACCCGCTTATTCCCTAATTCAGGGTCACAGGGATCTGCTGGAGTCTATCCCAGCCGTCTCTGAAAGAGCGAAAGGCAGGAGAGGGACACCCTGGACAGGATGTCAGTCTATCACAGGGCCGCACACACACTCACAGACATATCTGGTCTGTGTTGCATCCATATATCAATCGAACCGCACCAGAGTTTGTTTGGAAGCAGACCAAGATCCATCTTTTTAGCGAGCTTTGTCTTTATTACTAATTACTTGTATGTCAAATCAATTTTCCCCATTTGAATTCCATTGGATGAATTAAAATGCTATTAATTCTATTAATAAAATCTATAATTCAGGTCCCCGAAAAAAACTGCATTTTTTCTGTTACATGGTTTTAAATATGAAAAATTTACTTATAAATAACGAATATTGTATAAAAAACACTACAGTAGGATGTACTGCAATAAACTGGTTTAATTAAGTATAATGTACAGCATTTACCTTGGAGATCAGACGACTCCACTTGCTAACGCACTTACTAAAGCACATGTCTGACTAGCTATCGAGTGATGCTGGGCAGATGTTACGGCGTTTACTGTAGCATTCGCTACACCATCAAGCGGTGTGTCATAAACGTCATATATATAATTCACATTTTTACAAAACACACTGAAAACAGCTTTCCATTCATACGTCACATCTCACTTCACATCTCCTGCCTCAAAGCTTGAGCAGATCCATTGGTGGTTAATGTTCAAGTTAAGGTTACATAAAAACAGCAGGATGCAGTTCCATTACAGGATAAAGACTAGCAGTTAAGAAGAATAAACACTAAGCGGGTGAATGTTAAATATCAGGATAAATTCCTAAAACCAAGTGGATCCTATGTGTTTTTAGGGTAATTAAAGTATAGTTACAAGTCAAAATGTTTTCGACTAGACAATTAAAAAGCCATTTTCGGCTCAGCTGGTTTAATAATTGAGCTGTAAACCAAAGCTTTAATGTAAAATTTACAGGAGTCACAAAATGAAGGACGCAGCCAGTTTCCCATATGACTCAGTTAAACTGTCGGAAAGTTGAAACAGACAGCCGTGTCCCTCACAGTCAGGGACTGTTTTGTCTTCCACTTAAACATTGTTTGACAAAGATTAATGACACCGATTTCGCAGAGTGAAAAAACAGCTTAAGACAGCAAGAATGACTGGTAGTCCAAATAACAGGAAATGTTTTAATCAGCAAAGGCTCATGAAGGTCTCGATAACGATTAAGCTGCTGTTCAGACAGGACTGGTCTTCAGTATTTCCTGTGACCTCTGGTTCTAAACAGATAAACGTCAGTCTTATTACAAACTACGGAGGTTGTCAACTCTCACTCTTGTGAATTTGAAAAGGAAAATTTTACTGTTTAAATTAACTACAATTCGATTTTTGATAATTACTGAAATGTGATTTTCTCAATAAAACACACATGATAACTTCTTTTTTTAAGTTATAAATTAGTTATAAATTCCAATTTTGTAGGCCTGAGTTAGATTACCCCCTTATTTTAATTTTAAAGGTTTCAGATTAAACCCATAAATAAGCAGTTAAACAGTAACAAACAAAAGTTGTATTTAATCAGCACAAATTTTTGCATAAATACGAAACCGTTGTGTCACTCACGTTAAAACAACACTCACTTTCAATAAGAAACCGTTTTGTCCATAAAAAAACCCAACCCAGTTTTACACGTTGCTGATTCATTTGTGTGGTTTTTGCCATCCATAGCAAGCATTTTTCGACAAATCACATTCATTGCATAGTGTTTTATGGTATATATAGAGTATATATACACGTTCACATTTACATTTGGTATTTCCAGAGCGACAAATTTCTGTCATACAACTGAGCAATTGGGGGTTAAGGACCTTGCTCAAGGGCCCACAGTGGTGGCTTGGTGGTGCTGGAAATCGAGCCCCGGTCTTTCTGGTATCAGTGCAACACTGTAACCACTAAGCCACCATTTCCCCCATATGTTGTTAATTCTAAAATTATTTACTTCATTAAAATAGAAGTTTAATTTTATAAACTGGCAGCATGGTGGCTTAGCGGTCGGCACTGTTTCCTTACAGCATAACGGTCCCGGGTTCGATACCCAGGCAGGGGTCTTTCTGTGTGGAGTTTGTATATTCTTCCTGTGCTTGTGTGGGTTTACTCCGGGTTCTCCGGTTTCCTTCTACAGTCTAAAAACAGTATGTTAGGTTGATTTGTGATTCTAAACTGCTCATAGAAGTGAGTGTGAGTGTGTGTGGCCCTGTGATGGACTGGTGACCTATCCAGGGTGTACCCCTCCTGCCCTTTCACCCTTTCAGAGACGGCTGGGATAGACTCCAGCAGATCCCTGTGACCCCGAATTAGAGAATAAGCAGGTATAGAAGACGAATGAATAAATTTCATTCATTTGTGTTTTTGCCTTTTGTTTTTTCAGTTGAATAAAGGGTCTAAAATTCTCGTCTCGCCTCATTCTCGTGAACCCAGTGTCTCGTCTCATCTCGTCTCTTCTTGTGTCTTGTCACACCTTGTCACATCTTGTGTCTAGTTCACGATTTAATTGTTTCACAGAAATTGGTGCTTCCTCTAGCAAATTGGTGGTATCGCTAGCAATGTATCGAACGGACTCACTGACATCCTAAAATAAACGTTGAATCTCTGACGAATTTTTAGGATAACAAATACAGGTAAAACGATACGATACGAAAAAAACGTAACTGCGATAATTGTAAAAATATCGAAGATCCACTTAACCAATTCAGCTATAAAGGAACGAATGAGCTGAAACATATTCTCATGCTTCTCCCCACCACGACCACTCATTTCGTCTCATTTAATCAATCTCGATTAAACACAGCGATCTAAACACAGCAGAGACACAATCCATTAGGAGCTGCGTTTCGCTTGCATATTTTCCCTTTTGCGTTTTAAAAGCAATTCGACTGTTTTCCACTTTTCTTGCTGACTAAATTTTATCGCATTATAGAAATTGGTCTTGACTTGCTATTCATTAAATAGAGAAAAAAACAACTCAAAATAAATTAACCTCTTGTTATCTGCCAAACCTATTAGACAATTCCTTTCGTATTAACACAATATGACAGGTCTCATCTCTGTCTCTCCCTGTCTCTCTCTCTCTATGTCTCACTCACTCTCTCTCTTTCTCGCTCTCTCTGTCTCTCTGTCTCTCCCTGTCTCTCTCTCTCTATGTCTCACTCACTCTCTCTCTTTCTCGCTCTCTCTGTCTCACTCTCTCTTTTTTACTCATTTTCTCTCTCTCTTTCTTTTTCTCTCATTCCCTCTTCCCCCTCCCTTTTTTCTCTCTGTGTGTCTCTGCTCTCTCTCTCTCTGTCTCTCTCTCTCTCTCGCTTTTACTCTTTCACTCTTTGTCTCTCTCCCAGTTTCTCTCTCTTTCTCTTTCTCTTTTTTCTTTCTTTCACTCTCTTTCTTACTCTTTTACTCTCTGCCTCTCTTTCTCACTCTTTCACTCTGTCCCTCTCACGCTTTCTCACTCTCTGTCTCTCTCAGTCTCTCTGTCTCTCTCAATTTCTCTTTTTGTCTCTCTCTCAATTCCTCGCTCTCTCTCTCTCGCCCTTCTTTACTCTTTCATGGCAGGGTCAATTAAGCCCCCTAAATACTACACCCTGTCACATTCCATATGAGGCTGCGGGACCACACATTGAATGACTACTTTCATTAAAGCAGCTAAAAGAAATAGAGTTCAGCAACAATTTCCATATGAAAACCACTGAATGTTTTAAAAACTCGAAAGGCCTCCCCCTGGTCTCCGGCGGCCTTCATTCAGCCCACATTACTCTGAAAAAGTACAGTAAACTCTTTGCTCTTAGCCAGCGACGAGAGCACAGGGCCTCAGTATCACAACGGCAGAGGACCGTCACATTTTTTTAATGTCAGGGCAACTGTGAGTTTGTCCCACTGGCACTGTGAATATCTTACACAGTGAATATCTCTCTCTCTCTCTCTCTCTCTCTCTCTCTCTCTCGCTGCCTCTCCCTGTCAGCTTTATTAATGCATTGCGTATGTAAGGTTTGGGAGTGTGCAGTGGCTCCTATTCAGCTTCCTTTCTTTACATTTCTATACAAAGTAAAACATACAGCAGTGCAATCTCTATCATGGCTCCTCGCTTGAGCTGCTGCATTCAGTAGTATCGCATTTATAAGCAAATCTGTCTTTCTAACTCTAAGGGCTACGAACGGTTTAGAACTGCGTCTCTGACTCATCCTGTTCATGTTATTCACAATAGATTAGCTCAAATATCAAAACTCCTGCATAAACAGAATAATCCACACTTCATACAGAATTAAGAGTTGGGAAAGTGATAGCTTATTAGCTAAGGCTGCTAATTGCTAATCCCAGCACCACCAAGCTACCTCCGCTGGGCCCCTGAGCAAGGCCCCTAAACCCCCAATTGCTCAGTTGTATAAAGAACTAAATCTACATTTACAGCATTTGGCAGACGTCCTTATCCAGAGCGAATTACATCTATCTATTTTTTATTTAACTAGGGGTTAGGGGCCCTGCTTAGGGGTTAGGGTTGGTGGTGCTGGGAACCGAACTCCAATCGATCTTCCAATTAGCAGTCTACCAGCTTGACCTTAAGAACGTCTGCCAAATGCCAGAAATGTATACGTAAGGATTTATAGAATATTTTAGTTTTCTAAAGAATCCAGCATAAATTGACCAATAAATGATGTATAAAGTTTAAATAGCAATCGAAATATATAATTAGTTTATATAAATATTTCTAAAATGCTCTCGTCCAAATGTCTTTGGTATTTTAGACTAAAATGAAAAGCAACCGCAGTTCAGGCTCAAATGTATATGATATGTATGACAATCTAAAATTAATAAGACTATTCATTTATTCAGGAAAGTCCTGCCAATTATCATCTTTTTTTTTATTATAATTATAATTTGTCAAATCCAGCTTTGAACACACACCCACAATAGGCCATATGCATTAAATTATTTGCCAACAGGTTGTGTGTGTGACGTCTGAGGCTGAGACTAAGTCCCTACCAAAACACCTGACCAGAAAAACCCAGGAAATCTGATCAGACCAAGATCTCCAAATCAGACACCAACTGGTCAAAGGGGACACTGGACCTGTCACACATGCGCTAGTGTCATATGATCTGTTATACCAGCATTAAGATGCCAGACTCGCAACTGATGCCACGTCCCACCCAGCATGGCACGCGATGTAAAAGTCAAGCAGCTGTCCAGCTATTGTATGTGCTGTGAGTTTCTACCACCCTGACATCCTGAAAGCATTATGTCATGCCTATGTAAAGATTTCAATTAAAAATGTTTAAAAGGTCAATTTTTTGCCCTAATACCAAATAATAATTAATGTTTAAGCATTAGTGATACATTTATAACTATAAGCACATTTAATTGTGTTGTGGTTATGTTTGTTTCACAATAACACTTGACATTACCATGTTTGAGAGGTAGTACAGAGTAGGGCTGTCACGATTATCAAATTTGGATGATGATTATTAATAGGACAGAGTAGGGCTGTCACGATTATCAAATTTGGGTGACGATTTTTAATAGGACAGAGTAGGGCTGTGACGATTATCAAATTTGGGTGACGATTAATTGTCAAAAACATAACTGCGATTATGACGATTTATTGCATGTTTTGGGGATTTAACGATTAATTGTTTATTTTAAAGCTTTGACAATTAATCATTTGTACGATACTGGGAGAAAATGACATTGCGATATTTTGTTTTTCTATGATTTGTATATCGCGATATAAAAAAATTCCCCAGATGACTTGAATCACTCTATTTGTTAAAAATTATTTAGAATGATTGTGTTGATTTTGTAAGGTAGTGAATTTGTGTAAAATATAATACACAAGTTATAATCATAGATAAATACAATAGAACAAACATAGAAATAAAATAAACAGTGTTTTATGTTTTTCTAGAGATTCAGATACAGAAATTAGATAATTCAATCTAAAATCAGGCTGTATCGACTTCACTGTATAAATTAAATTATATTATATATATTATATATACTAAATTAATATAAATTAAACACAGTTAATCTTTGTTAAAGCTATAAAAGTGATTGTTTTTTGTTTTTTGCGACTTTAAACTTGTTTGAAATGTTTACACAGTAACAGAACTTAAAACTATGTAAACTTTTATAAACTTTATAATTAATCCACAAATCACATGCGTTCTGAACTGTGGTGCAGTCGACTATAATCGTGACTGTTGCAGATTGACATAGTGCGATATCGATACTGAAACGATGTATTGTGCAGCTCTAAGTGCGAGTAAACACAAAAAAATGAGAGAAAATAGAACGTCTGTGACAACTTAATCATTCGTGCTGATTAGCTTTTTTTATATTTTTAAAAATAATTTATATAAGTGCCTGTGATTGGCTGAAACACAGAAGGTTCATGCTTTGAAACCTAGAATATCTAAACATCAGACCTTCTTCCGTATGTTTATTGAGTCTGCTTTAGTATTCAGTTCAGTCTGCTAGAACACTTTGCTGGGTCAGTGTCTGATCTTTAGTCTGGCAGTTGATGACCCCCAGTTTTAAAGGATTAAATTAATGCACTCTCACTCGGCTTATAGTGGCCATTTTCCTAAATAACCTTTCTGTCCATTTCCATAAATACCAAGTGAGAAATGAGCTTTTAAATGGAAACAAAACAGGATAAACAAAGTATTAATGGCTTCATTGATTTGAAACTCAGTTCTCACTCAATAACCTCCAAAATGTAATACAATGCATCTGTGGAAATAAATAACCGTCACCGATGGCTATAAAAAAAAAAACCCTTCATAGTCAGCTGAAGAAGATCAATACTGCCATAACCACAAAGTCTCCTTTAGCTTTAGCTACAGGAAGTCCGAAGGAATAAACTGGAAAAACTGCACCGCCTACGATCAGCCTAGTAAGCGGACAGTGTTAGTACAAACTGTGGAGAAAATACTGCCTGTGATGAATAACAAGCTTCAGTTTTAAAGGTAAAGACGTGGCTACAACTGTCAGTGAAGCCTGACAGATCAGACATGAGTAATGAAGCAGAGGACAGTCATGCCTAATTTCCCCTCGGACGGCATTGTCAAACTAGCAATAAAATTTCTCCTGGTGTGACTTTAGTTCACTTTTAATAGGGTGCTGCGCATCTTTCTCGTGATTTGAATGAAGGCACATAATAGAGCTTGTTTGATGGTTAAAACAAGCATCGGAATGAAAAAGAAACATGTGGAAAGCTGACAGGTTAAAGTAGCGGTTGTGCCAATCAAAGAAGCCTTTTCCGAAATTATGTATTACATCAAAATACTGACTAAGTCACATTAAATGTGCAACTAACTTGTGGTAGTTGACGATAGGGCGTATTGGAAAGGGTCTCACGATACGGTACAATATCCCAACGATTTATGGGTGACAGTAAAATATATCACGATACATACTTTAACAACCTTTTTTTAATTGTAAAACAAATAGCTAAAAAGACAACAAATACAAAGCCAGAGGCGCACTTATTTTTTTCACCATAGTTGCTTCTGAGACTACGATTGTATGTGACAACTACAACTACAGGAATGGAGAAGGGTTTTAATGAAATACTAACGTAAACGTAAATCAGTTTAAGATAGGGCTGCACGATATTGTCAAAAAATAGACATTGCGATATTTTGCTTTTCTGCTATATATATATATATTGCGATATGAAACAATTTCCCCAGACCACTTGAATCGCTTTATTTGTAAAGAATTCATTATTTTCGAATAATTCTGTTGATTTTATAAGGAAGTGAATCTGTGTAAAATATAATACACAAGTTATAATCATAGATAAATACAATAGAACAAAGACGTAAATTAAATAAACTGTTTTATGTTTTTTTCACGATTCAGATACAGAAATTAAATAATTAAATGTAAAATCACACGGTATCGACTTCGCTGTATAAATTAAACACAATTAATCTTTGTTAAAGCTACAAAAGTGATTTGTTTCTTGAGCTTTAAACTTGTTTGAAGTGTTTACACAGTAACAGAGCTTAAAACTATGTACAAATGATAAACTTTCACTCGATTATTAAACTTTATAATAAAAATAATAATTACATGTGTTCTGAACTGTAAAGTAGTCAAACTGACACTGAACATCCTGTAATGTGACTATTGCAGATACACACATTGCGATATCGATACTGAAACGATATATCGTACAGCCCTAATTTAAAGAATCATTTGATTATGTATCAATACTAGAGGTTAGAATATCGATACACTTTCGTAAGTTGACAATAAGTTTTGCTAAAAATGACGTCAAAGATTACAAGGCTTCATCACGACGCCAGCATTCGACCCAAACTAACCATTTTACTGGCTTAAGTGCAGGATATGTTGTTTGTTTTAGATACGCTCTCGGTCATTTGAACATGAAACAGGCCCTGGACAAGTGCAGCAACATATGGGGGAGGAAGACAAATCTATTCGCCCCCTGAGGGACAGAGATCAAAGTGAAACGAGGAGGAAATGCTCTGGCAACAATACACCTGGATCTCTCACGCGTTCTTATATAGGTCAGTTGTTACGGAGAAGCAACTGGATAGCGTTTCATTCCTCTCGATCCGGTTTCCTTGCATTAGCTGATATACGCTGTCCTGAGGTTGAGACAAGCCTGGAGACACTTAAGACAAAGGTGTTATTTCTTGCTTCTCTTTTTCTGATGCCTCTAATAAGAAGACAAGTGTTTTGAATTGGCCAAACATGAGTGGGGGAAAAAAAATCAAGCAGAATTCTTCAAATATTCTAAAACAAACAAAGCTCCAGCTATCCAAATAACACTACTTGATGTTTAATTCAGTAGTGCTGACAAATTATTTCCATACATGGTGCCCGGCAAATCCAATTAGACCTCAAACATCGATCCCTTTGGTACTTTTAAAAGAAAAACAATGTATATTTGCTCTGGCTGTCAGTCATCATAAGACGTGTTTATACAAAGTGCTCGATGTGCCAGACAGACCCATGAGATTATTAAATAAAAGAAAAAGCAAAATAAACATAAAAATTGTTCAACAAAGCCCAACTTGTTTTAGATCACCTCCTGATGGTTTCACGTGCGGTTCCTGTTGCAGCAAAGGAAGGAAACAATGTCGGGGCTGTTGAGCAGGTCCTCTGAGAGTGATGATAAGTGTGCCTGCCTCGTTTCTCAACCCCCGGCTGCTGGACGTGCCGGGGCTGAACACTGGAGGCCTTGTGGTCGCGCTTATGTTACCAGGCACACGACGCCACATGGCTGCAATTTGTTCATTAGATATGTAACAAATGTACACACTGACTCTTTATTGTTAAACTTTCTTTGACAAGGCTCAGAAAGTTAAAACCTCCCTAAGGTTGATTTTAGCGTTCGGCTAACAGCGCCAAGGAAAATCTGGAATGCCTTAAGTGTAAAACTTTAAAGAATACTAGCGAGTAATTCTGAACATAAGTAGTTTTGGTCCAGTAAACATCTTAGTGCTAACAACTGCTAAAGAATGATATACAAAAATAGATAACAAATATGGTGTCCAAATCAGATACAAACAGCAAATACGATATCATTTAACATGATGCAAAAACCTGACAATCGTCCAAAAGCCACATCGTTCTTTTTCAGCTCCACCTGCTGAAAGCAAAAGATGATGTAACACAACTTCAAAAGCATCAGGAAATCTCCAACAGCCTAAAAAGGAAAAAAAAACCCACCACAGCCCTTATTTTGTAACTGCTCTGGGTGGCCCATCCAAGCAAAGTCATAGATATGAAAGAAGGAGAGTGGAAATCATGCTGGCTTGGACTGCAGCCCAACAGTCCTGACAATGACACGGTACTTCATTCCGAACCAAAGCCACATAAAAGGCCCAGGAGAAAGACTTATGATTACAGTTCTTCTGTCTCTGCTTGTTCTGTGACCTAAAATACTTGCTATAAAAGCAACATGATGAGGAGTTACAGCGGATGGCGTGACCGTTAAAGCAGGGCAAGGACACCTCAGGATTACAAGCAGTGCCGTAATTACAATAAACTCAATTTGCTTCTGGAGTTGAGACCCTTAAACTGACATAGTGAAGAACAGGTATTTGGCTGAGTGCGGTATAAAAAAAAATGGTGCATTCCCAGCTCCAGATGTTGCACTGAATAGCTGTAATTATTTACTATTTACACTTTAGCTTTCTCGTGTCTAATCAGCAGGCTCGGTTAAACACTACTCTGAAAAGTTATGCACACTGTGTATTTAGAAAAGGCAATTTAGGCTTCATCATCCTGGCAGCGGAATCGAAAAAAAAAAGCCTTTCAGCTCCATTGGAGGATTTATTTTTCTCTTTTTTGCCATAGAATAATCTCCTTAACTAAAATGTCCCGAAGAAAGGAACCCGAACTACCCAATGATTGCAGTGCATTTGTGTCAGACTCCGAGATGGAGCTTCTCAATATACCACTATCATCTTAACAATAGCACCATCAGTGTCTTATCTGAGTTCTAGAGAGCAGCTTCATTCGCACATATCAACCTGTTGGATCAGACATTTTCTTTAAAAAGGGTTATTAAAAAAAACAGCACTTGTCCTATGTCTTCACTGCAACAACCCCAAATATTTTATTCAACCCATCTGTGGCATGCATACACAATAAGTCTCTGTGCAGTGCCAGCACAGGCCATAGAGGCCCCCTTTAAGCATACTCTCTCCTTGAGAGGCTGTTTGGAATTGCTGGCCCCTGCCATCTCCCCTCCAGCCCCGGCGCCGTCTCAGGCCCTGAAACTATGGCAACGGAATAAGAAGGCGCTCTCCATGATTAATAGATGAGCGAAGCCGTGCCAGTCACACTGGGTTTTGGGGATGGGACAGATGTACATGCTGTCCTCGGTGTCACACTTCACCACGGCATGTGAAAAGCCGGTGAAAATCTCGGAATACGCCGCGCTCTCTGGTATAAGCAATAGCACTTAATTAATACTGGCAACACATCAGTACAAACAGGGAAAAAAATAACAACAAAGCCTGATGCTATCAGTAATGCATGGCTGTGTTTTACCACAGTGTGATTTAATACAAGGGGATTTTCTTACTCACTGACATTTTGCCAAGGAGACGAGTAAATTGAGCTGTACTAAATCAGCTGGTTATATGATCATAAACGTGCAGGTGTTGGAGGACAACATACGTTTAGTTTTATAGCGTTTCCGAAGCGCACACACGCTAATAAATAACTAAATGTCAGGTAGCTGTAGGACTCCGCTGTGGCGCCAACAGCTTAAAGAAAACGTTATGAAATAACATCGTTAATCAAATGACATTTTTAAGGATGATTATGACCAAGAATGTGTGGCAATTTTATCACATTTTATCAGTTTAAAAATAGTTTTAGCTCATATTTCGGACAATATTGTTGAGGAAGAATCCAAAGAGTGAGTTAGTGTGATATAATCCTGCTATAATTATACTTAAAAATGCGCCTAAAGATTATGAGATCCCAAATAATAATTTCGGATTATGATAACATTATTATCACTGAAGGAACACAGTGTAAAAAATATCCCGCTTCTAAAAAAAAACATCTAAATGTTAAAAATCTGAATCTGTAACTTGAAAATACACACACACACAAAAAAAAAAAAACACAACTACACTTAGGCAGAATATAAAATTCTCCGTCCCCAATTATAAGGCGACTCGGCGCTACCATCACCTCCCCTATGTGCCTTTGTTAATAATACATGATCATGGAAATCGCATGAAGGGCCACCATCCATGTGACACATTTCCAGTATTAAGACTGAGTTGAAATCATAAACCCACATCAATTATTCAAGCTGAGCAAATGTACCTGTTCTTAACAGTGAGATAAAAAAAAAAATCTAAACACACCACACTACAAGCAATTCAAGCGCACCGGTGTGACAAATCCACATCAGTCACACACAATAGAGTCCTCACTGCCATTGTTGGGGTGTGAAGACCAAATGCCTCCCCAGTGTGTTACAGCTTGTAAAAAATACATTTTACTGGATCAATTGGTGAGAAAAATGCTGCTTATTATAGGAAAAATAAAACAGAAATAATTTCTTCTTCTGCGTCATACAGCATAAAATTAGGTGATTTTAATCATTCGATGTTTTTTTTTTTCAGATTTATATATAAATAAAAAATAAAAAATTTTTACTATCTTTTACTCGCTGATTTTTACTCTTTCTCAAGCTATTTAACACACACAGCCTGGTCACATGAACCGCATGTTCACGGAGCATGATAAGATTCCGAGTTCACACAGTACGCCCTTTTCAGACTCGCGGTATAACCATGTTGGTAGGTGGCGATGCTGAAAGCCATCTGGCGAGCTGATAGGTGGGATGCATCATCATCCCTGCAGGTTATGACCAAGAACCAGTTTTTATTTCTCCCCCCCCCCGGAAAAAAAATTATTTCAGGCCCAGAAACAAATCAATAGCACAGATTGTGATGTGCTGCTGCGCTGCGATGAAATTCCCAGTCAACAGCAAGCGTGAATGCAGGATGAAACATGAACCACTTAATCTGATATACGCAATTAAAGCCCTTGTGGTGTAGATATTTCCAACAATGCGTCTTTATAAAGAGGCAAAGATCAATTAATAATTGGGGGGGGGTGAATCCAGCTATTCTTATCCGATCTTATGTATAAGATTCTCTTATTTAGGATCAGACACAAGACTCTAACCAGCAACAGACACACACACACACACACACACACACAGATTACATGCAATTGCCTCAGGAAAAACAAATCAGGAAAAAATAAGAACCAACCACAAATATCACATGAATATAAATGAGTTTTTGGTATGTACTGTATATCTTGAGATATATATATTTTTTTTTATTAGAAGGACAGCAGACAGTGGTGTTAACAAGTAGCATTAATGTAATGACAGCACTGAGACATGAGAGTGAATCATGAGAGGTTGAGCGGTTTGGATCGGCTTCATCATTCCATTCGCTGTCTAGAAACAGATGCTCCGTATTGTTGTTCGGAGAGGGAAGCATGTGCAGACACAGCTGACACCGTCACACCCTACTTGACCTTAAAGGGTCAAGAGCACGGGGTCTAAATTCAGCCGGATTTCTTCCACCCTAGGCGCATTCTTGAGCTTTGCTAAGATGAAACCAAATGTAACTATTAAGTGACAAGAAAGGATACATACGATTCATAATAAAGGGCGGGGTTAGTGGTCACACCTGAGCCCAGTCCAATTACATCACACCAAATTTGTACTAATTCCTATGAGATTTGTTTTCTACTTCTGCTGGCGGATTATTAACACTTAATTAACTCATAGTGCTCCTTTGTGTCCGACTGTACGTGTCATTCAGCATTTGGGTTTTTTTTTTTTTTTTATTCCAAACCTTTTGTGTTGCCTTTATTCTAAGCCATATATCTATCTATCTATCTATCTATCTATCTATCTATCTATCTATCTATCTATAGAGATAGATAGATAGATAGATAGATATAGATAGATAGATAAACATCCTCTTGAATAATAGAAATCCTACAATAAACATCCTCTTGAATAATAGAAATTATATTATTTATATATATTATATATATATATATATATATATATATATATATATATATATATATATATATATATATATATACACTGAATTTCTAGTATTCAAGAGGATGTTTATTGTAGGATTTCTAGTATTCAAGAGGATGTTTATTGTAGGGTGGCTAAATATAGACTGAGGAGCTGAAGCCTGTTTGTATAGAAAAAGAAGAGCATTTTGCCCAGACTGATATAAAGACCACTGATTTACGGATGTAAAGAAATAGTCAGATGGTCAGATTTCATATGAGCTCATTAACCATTTCATAAAACTCATTGCCTTCGGCTGAATATTTAACAAGTGCCATTTACTTGAGAAACAAAGCCATCGCCATGTTACTGTAATAACTTGTGTGTAATCATCACATCACATCCCAGTTTCCTTTAAAGAGACTTTAAGTAATTTAAGCATGGGAATAAAATCTATACAGGGTGATTCTAAGGGATCAAATAAAATATATCCATACGTACACTGACGTCCGAATTAGGCAGCGTTGTATCCAGCATTGTAACACACACACACACACACACACTTGCTCAAGGTGTTAAATGTTACGAATCCTCAATTTCACTAATTGATAAATAATAATATGCAGTATAGAAGTTTTACAGGAGTGACGTCAGCTGAGACTATAGATCGCAACAGAAGCGCACTAATCTGCCCCACACACGCGCGCGCGCACACTCACACATACACACATATACACACACACACACACACACACACACGGAGCTTAATATCAAGGCAAGTTTTTTCCTTTCTTCTATTAAATAGCTGATAACGGTGATCCGATTATTAAATGACAGTTCACCCAGCACAGGGTTTTAGAACCCTACTTTGGTTCCCCAGCCCGTGGCTTTATTCGTACCGTGTTTACGCGCTCGTTCCTCACGCTGGAATATCCATTGGAAATCCGTGTGGTGTGGAAAGCAGTCCGCAAAGACAAACTAAACAAAGAAAAGCTCCAAAAACTAGCAGCGAATCGGTCCGGACCATCCGCGGTGCCACCAGCAAATCGGCTGCTCATCCTATTTGGGAGATGAAGCCTCCTCCACTAGTACACACACACACACACACACACACACGCAGCTGTCACTCGCCGTACACGTAGGGAGGCGCTAAGCTACTGACTGGAGCCCGTTTCATGGAACGGGAGCTTTTGTTTAATAAACTACGACTTCACTACGACTAGGATTCACGAATCGTAGACTTATTCGTCGGAAAAATTATCCGGCATGTGTGATTTTTTTTTTTTTTTTAAAGTGTTAGTTGTGTGTGTATGTGCGTGTGTGTGTGTTTTTATTCGGGTGAAAGGATGGGTAAAAGCGCACTACAATAGAGGCGGTGTCCTGCTGAAGAAAAAAAAAAGCTGTCCAGATGACCCCAAAGAGACGAAGACACTGAGACTAGAGACCAAATCTGAGGCCTCTCTGGCTTTGTCTCTTAAATATAACAGAATAGAAAGCCCACCATGGTGGTCCCGTCACTTGTTTTCTAATCAGATTTTCATGAATTCATAGTTGTGGGAAAATTGTAGCCTTCATTCTACCAATCCATCAGTTTCCTTTTACGGCATTTGGCGGACGTCCTTATCCAAAGCCACTTACATTTATATTTTTTTATACAACAAAGACATTTGGAGGTTAAGGGCCTTGCTCAGGGGCCCAGTAGTGGCAACTCAATTGTGCTGGGAATTATTAGCTCCTTTGGGGAAGTGGTGGCGCAGTGGTTAAGGTGTTGGACTTCTTAGATCTAGACTCCCCTGAGCAAGACCCTTAACCTCCAAATGCTCAGTTGTATGAATAAGATCAATTTAAGTAAATAAGGTTAAGGGTCTTGCTCAGGGGCCCAGCGGTGATAACTATTTGGTGCTGGGAATCGAACTTCTAGATCTTCTAATTAGCAGTTCAACACCTTAACCACTGCGCCACCACTTCCCCAAAGGAGGAATTACATTTACGGTATTTGCCAGGCGCTTTTATCCACAGTGACTTAAATTGATCTCATTTATACAACTGAGCAACTGAGAGTTAAGAGCCTTGCTCAGGGGCCCGGAAGTGGTAACTTAATAGTGTTGGAAACCGAATCCGGCATTGTGCGTTAACCCCTTTTGGATATTTAGTTAATAGATAGATAGATAGATAAATAGACAGACAGACAAATAGACAGACAGACAAATAGACAGACAGACAGATAGGTCGATAGATAGACAGATATACAGACAAAAAGACAAGGTTATGCCAGTATGTGAATAAAGAAGTATGTGCAAGTGGACAAATTGAAGTTTTCTTTCTACCAATACACCAGTTTAAACAGTAGCTGGACTTCCACCTGGAACTTATCATGGCTTACACCGTTATTATATGTTATTACAGTTACTACAAAGCTAATTGCCCGCTTATTACCGTTTAGCACTCGTTCTTCTAAAGTTCGGCTTATTAGTCTGCAATAGTTCCTCGGTGGTGATTAAAGGGTCTTTTAACCATATGTGGGGTACATTCTGTTTTAACCCCATGAAACAGAACTCATTTAAGAGGCCATCTTTGGGGCTATAGTTTTTCAATTGTACAGAACCTTGCACATAAGACACAGGACTGTAAAGCTGCAGTGGGATAAAGTGTACTGTAAAAAAAAAAAAAAAAAGCCATAAAAGCGCATTTGGAGGATTAAGGATGCTGCAGCTGTTCTGGAGTTCTGGAGCATCCCTAATACTGGTTGCCATAGTAATAGCATTTCTTAATAAGTGGCTCAAATAGCAACATATCGAATGAGATTAAAAAAAAATACGACATGTGCTTTTCGCTCCTGAACACTTTTACGTCACTGGACACGCCCACATCCTAGTCATCAGTGCTCACTTACGCTCATGTCACCAAGTCTGTAGCTCTTAGCAGAATAAATGAGTTCTCGTCATCTTGTCACTGTGAGTCACTGTGAATGGAGACATGGCACAACTCTCACCCCCGTCAAGCAATACAACAAAGTAGCCAATCTACGGTGTGTATGAGCTCATAAATTTCTCCAGTTGTGTTCTGCCATCCTGTGACCTAGCATAAGTTGGAGAAGACGTCATGAAGGACTTCAATGTTTTGGAGAAATCACAGACTGACATGTTTGCCTTCTCCAGCCCTGGTTGATAGCTGTCATATAACAGGAAAGGGGTGGGTAGGTAGTATGGGGGCTTTAGAAAATGATTAAATTAAGGTTTGAAAAAAAAACCTGAGCATCACAGGGAGCAGCTGATGAAGCTGTCATGGCGCTGGACAGGTTGGGACGTTATGGGAATACACTGAATAACAGTAAATGAATTTTAACCGTTTTTCAGTAACTATATATATATATATATATATTATATCAGTAAATGGATACCTCTGATATATATATATATATATATATGTGTGTACAAGTATATATATATATATATAGTTATATATATATATATACGTCCTCTACACCTCTTGTCGTACCCCTGACTGTTCGTATCAGTAAGTCTGTACGCTTATATAGATACCCCTGAGATAGATAGTAAACTTTTTCTGATCGATAGATAGATAGATAGATAGATAGATAGAGCTTTATTATCAATGAAAAGTACAGGACGAAATGCTATTTAGCATCGAGCTAAAATGAGTGCAGCTTAATATGTAAATATGTACATTAATAAATAAGGTTATGTCAGCATGTGCATAGAGAAGTATGTGGGTATGTTGGTGAACGTGGTAGCGTAGCATTGGACTGCCAACCAGAAGATTGTGGGTTTGATTCCCAGTGCAACCAAGTTACCACTGTTGGGCCCGTGAGCAAGGCCCTTAACCCCTAATTACTCAAGTCGCTCTGGATAAGGACGTCTGCCAAATACGTCTGCGGCATATAAAGGGTTAAGTGTAATTATATATACACAAAAATGTGTGTATATACAGATAGTTTTATGTCTGAAGATAGAGTATTCTTAAAATTTAACTATGTACATTATAAATTATATGACAGAGAGAAAATCTAGCTAAATGTACAGAAAGAAGCAGAACTGCAAGATGATGAAGTGTAGTGAGACATAAGTGTCCCAGTGGTGTAGCGTAGAGTTCAGAATCATTTCCGTTATTCTTCTTTTTTATTGTTACTGTCTTTTCAGATTAATGTGGTTTGGACATTACAGAGGAGGGACAGTGAATATATTGGTGGAGGGAAGTAAGAACAAGCTACCAGGCAGAAGGCAAAGAGGAAGACCAAAGAGGAGGTATAGGGATGCGATAAATGAGGACATGAAGTTAGTGGGTGTGAGTGAAGAGGATGTAGAGAATAGGGTTAGGTGGAGACAGATGATTCGCTGTGGAGACCCCTAAAAGGGAACAGCTGAAAGGAGAAGAAGAAGAAGAAGAAGAAGACTGTCTTTCCAGATTACACCTAAAAATAAGCATCAGATACAAATATGCGATATCCCGAAGCTGGATCTGCTTGAAGATCTTCAGTGTGGACTCCAGGTCTGTAAATGAAGTGGAGCAATGAATAAGTCAGGGACTTTTGTCTAATTGACACTAATAGAAAGTGACAGCTTCCTTAAATCTTTGGAGATCGATTAACGTCTGTCCACAACTAAAAAAAAAAAAAAAAAAGTGTGGACAAACGTCAATGTTCGAGGTTGTAAAGAAAAAATGATGTCTCATGTTTCCTTTTATATAAGCTGTTAAAATAGTAAGGTGCGGGTAAATTTATGGATTTTCGCCGCAGCTATATTCAGGTCCCTGCTGAATAAATCATTTCGTCTGCGCACACATATGATGCGGATTCATACATTTTTTAGCTGGTCCATTTTAGTTACTCCTTTAAAAAGAACAAGCCAGCCGATGTGTATGTACAGCATTATTTACCTCTTTAAAGCTTCTAATTCTTTTTTTTTTCATGCCTCCAGCAGCATGGTTGAGTCATTCATGCTCTCCCACTGGACTTCCCGGTCTGAGGCGGATTGTTGACTGCTTGATGAGTTTAAATCAATGCACAGTGGATTCCAGGAATAGAAACAGTAATGTCTTACATTAAAGGTACAATAGGTGATGGTCTTCAAAAACATTTTTTTGTTCTGCTAGTGGAAAGTCGAATCACATCCTGATAGCAAGCATTGAATTAAGAGGTCTAAATGTTTTTCTATGTATTTATATATTCTGTAGAAGGTGTCGGACCTAGAGAGGTTCAGTCCAAACGTTATGATGGGCTTTCCTACCTGCCTGTCAACATATGTATTGTTCATACAGTCATCTAGTCTGTACGCGTTCATGCGTTTAGAAGACATGGTTTTAGACGGCGAGGGTGAGATGTACCCTTTTAGTGCTATTAGGCTACATTTAGCATTTTCAAAGATGTCCCAGGGTGGATTAAACATACCCCTGAGGTATCAGTAAACGGCTTCCTGCTTTTTATCTCGAATTTGCCCGATCATGCTTCTGGACTGTGTTCTGTTCCATAAGAGTCCACTCTAATGGGGATCCATAAAAGTATGGAGCCGCCAAGGAGCCTCAAGGATGAACTGGGATTTACTCTGCTTCACGGAACTAAGACTACAGTTTCCATCGCATTTGATCACCGTTACCATAAACTGTAATTAACAGATATTGGCTGTCACCCAGATGGGGATGGGTTTCCTCCTGAGTCTGGTTCCTCTCAAGGTTTCTTCCTACTTTATCTCAGGGAGTTTAAGTTCCTTAAGAAGTTTTATCTCCTGTGTTAAACTAAAAAAATCCCACTGCAACTTTACCACACCCAAATATTGTACATGGATAAGACAAACAGGTTATTAATTTTTTTCACCACAGTCTTTACTGTATGTATATTTATTCATTCATCTTCAGTTACTACGTTTCTTTGTTGGTGCCGTGGTGATTAAGGAGCCTATCCAAGAAAAACTGCCCGTAGAACCATCTACACAGTACCTTATATTTTATCATATGCAACAGTATGGTTTTCTTCCGATGGGTTTTCGATGTGTCACATGTCTCAGCTATTAAACAATTATAACATAATAACATCAAGATCAAAGGAGGTAATGTTGCATCGGTGGTTAAGTATCTCTCATACACTACAATAAGCACTAGTAAACTGCTGGGTTCTTTACTCAAATACACATAACAGGGGCATTCGCAAGCGGTAAAAACTCTCATCTCGTTCTTTCAACAGGTTATAAAGACGTTACTTTATCTTTCTCTAATCGATATTTACATTTACAGCGTTTGGTAGACGCCCTTATCCAGAGCGACTTAAACATTATTTCTTTTTTTTTTATACAACTGAGCAATTAGGGGTTGAGGGCCTTGCTTAGCGGGCCCACTGTGGTGGCTCAATGGTGCTGGGAATCGAACGCTGGGCTTTCTGGTATCAGTCCAACACCTTAACTACCAAGCCACCACTTTCTCATATCAATGCACTGTTTAAATCATCTATAACAATATGGAAGCAACACAGAATAAGACGTTGGCCAAGATTTTTCACATCAATTGCATCATACAAACATCTGGATTAATTAAAAAAGACACGTGTTTCATTTATTCCCTATAACAATGTGATGGAATCCCAGCACCAACTTCCTTTTAAAGTGATAAAAATGATTTGTTTAGCTATTAACGAACACAGGACTGAACCTGTGTCCTTCCTTTTTCTAGGTAGACGTATAAGCAAATTTATTGCCAGGGCAAATTTATAGCTTTTTGCCCTTAATCCTTTGGTCAGAAAGTATTTCTTCTTGTCATTACAGGCTATTTAATCACTCTGTGTCCTGTATGTCAGATAAAAACAATTTAGGACACTCCTGGAATGGGCTGGAAAGCTATAAATTATACAGAAGGCAGTTAATACTACAGCGGCTTTATTTATGAGTCAGAAAATCGATATGTCGGCATTATTTAATGAACAAAGTCTAACCAACTAATAACCGAGTCTAACTATGAGCGGTTAACTATAAATCCGTGGCCTGTTGTTTAGAATAATACTTTAATACCTCTATGTGATTATGACAATACAGAACAGAAATCTGGTCAGTCTTAGTCAGAATTCTGATACAGTAATCAGGGATCAGACATTTGCACTGTAACATTGACAATGAAAAAATTACTTGTGGAACAACAGCTCTACAAATTAAGGTCGTTCTCATTATCTTAGCATATCCCATCTTAGTAAGTTGGGGTCAGAGCTCAGAGTGAGTGTAAGGTGGAGACAGATGATTCGCTGTGGCGACCCCTAAAACATGCCGAAAGGAGAACTTTCCTATCTTTCTGTTCATTTTGTCGCGCTCTTCCCCAAAAACAACGTTGGCTTGGACCAACATTTACAGAAAGTGTGCACTAAAGTCTGGCAGAGAAGTTCACCAGCAAATTAGGACACTCTACACGCTTGCAGCAAGAATGCACAAATGAGGGACAAGGGTGCGGGTGCGGATATTAGGACAAAGCCAATATGGAGTGAAGCAGGGTTTTCGATGGTGCCCTTACCCATGTACACATTATATACTGTATACCTAACAGTGGAACAGTAAAACACACTCTTTATAAAAAAAGATGGCTGAAGTATTGTTTTGTACAGAATAAAAATTAAACTTACATTTTTTGGTTTCAGGTAAAACCCTACAAAAGGATCCTTTTAGACAGGATTGTAAAACCCCTTTAGGGACACTTACCTTTCCAACGAGGCTTTAAGTAACCAGTTATAATTTAGTATATTTTTATTCTGTATATTAAAAATATATATATTTTATATACATTTATTTCATTTTTGATTGGAAAAAAACCCCCCATAAACTGTCACATAAAAAGCATTTTACTTCAGCTGATAGAAGAGTTTAGACGGAAATGGTAGCTTGACCTCCTCACTCTCTTTTTGGATGCTGCTGGAAACTTCTCAGGAAAAGGGTGCAGTGAATGGGATGGGATATCCTGGTACTGCCACTCCCTTTCCTTTGTGGTTGCATTGTTCCCACAGCCCCAGGATGCGACATGCTGACTGCTTATGCAGATTTTAGGGCTCCTGCCGGCGCACTACTGTTGAGACAGAGTGTGATTAGTGTGAGTCTGTGTCATGTGTAACTGCTCAAACAACAAATTTATCCAACGTCACATTACTACGCCTAAATATTGTTGGTAGATTGGTAATAAGTTGATTGCAGTAAAATATATTATGCATGTTTCCTACTACAGTGACTATTACACAAGTTGTTGCTGAAAAAAAATGATCATATTGTCACAAATATTGTAGGAAATGTAAAAAACTATTGGCAGCACGGTGGTTTGGTGGTTAGAACTGTTGCCTCACAGCAACAAGTACCTGGGTTCGATTCCCTCTCACAGTCCAAAAACATGTATATTATGTTGATTGGTGATTCTAAATTGCCCATAGGAGTGTGTGTGGTGGAATGAGGGACCTGTCCAGGGTGTCCCCCTCCTTCCTTTTCGTCCTTATATAGACGGCTGGGATAGACTCCGGCAGATCCCTGTGACCCCGAATTAGGTAATAAGCGGGTATAGAAGATGAATGAATGAATAAATTTAAAAAAAACTATCTTAAAAACTTGCTACAGCTAAAATGTAAGAAACTGCATCGCACATTGTATGTGTTGGCAAACATCCAGGGTGTTAATGTGATCCAGCGCGTTTAAGCGAATAAAAACGGAGCCGCATGGCAAACGTTACAGATGGTCTGTTAATACAAGTGTTCAGTGCTAAGCAACTCTGGTGTTACTTCAGCTGCATATGATTTGTGTGCCATTATGTGTCATTGTGGGTTTGGTACATTATACGTTGGTCAGAAAAAATTGTATGGCTATACGGCACATGTGGAACTTTCCCCTAACGAACATCAGAGGAAAGGCCTCACCGGAGCGACGATAGAACTCTGGCACTGATTTTCATCCTCCGTTCCTGTAATTATGGCCTGCCAGAGACATTAACCTAATAGGTCATTGGGACAAAATAGAATAAAACCAGATACACACTTCAAAAAGAGCTCAAGTCTCATAGGCAAATAAATACAAATCACAAGTATAATTGCATAAAAAACAAGTTCTGGCTTCCAAGCAGCGAGAGACGGTGGATTTAGATATTGTACGTCTTTAACGGATGTTCCAGAACCGGAAGATGTAAACTGACTTGGCTGACAGTTTTTTTTTTCCCTAAAACTCCATCCTCTATAAAGGCAATATGTTATTCTAAGCCAGTCATTTGTCAACCTGGATGAGCCTCTGCAAATTTCTTAAACGTTTCAATACTGCCCCCTAGTGTTGACTTGAGACTCTTGCTTTAGTCCACAAAAATTGTTTTTTACCTATTTAAATTCATGGTAAAAAAACCCCCCCCAAAAAACATATTAAAATAATATTTTAAAATAAATTAAACAATCTAATATTTATTTAATGAATATCTATTTTGTGACTCGCTTATCCTATACAGGGTCGCGGAGACTCATGGCACTAAGTGGAGGTCTGGCTGGTGTACCGGACCATCGCAGGACACAATCACGATGGTGGTGGTAAGGGGGAAGGGGGGGGGGGCCTGCAAGGCAATTTAAGCCACCATCAGTCTATAATTTTAATGGTGGGTTTATTTTAACAGCGAGAGACAGAATAACAACAAAAACATCCAAGAAACACATTTTTTTTTTTAAATTATACATTTATTTGCATTTTAATGAGTAAAATAATTAGCAAGATTTCTGAAGAAAAAAAAAAATAGAATAAAATAAAATCAATTTATTCTATACCCGCTTATTCCCTAATCCGGGGTCACAGGGATTTGCTGGAGTCTATCCCAGCCGTCTCTGAATGGGTGAAAGGCAGGAGGGGGACACCCTGAACAGGTCACCAGTCCATCACAGGGCCACACACACACACTCACTCCTATGGACAATTTAGAATCACCAATCAACCTAACATACATGTTTTTGGACTGTAGGAGGAAACCAGAAAACCAGGAGTAAACGCACACAAGCACAGGGAGAACATGCAAACTCCACACAGAAACACCCCTGCCTAGGAATCGAACCTATATATATATATATGTGCGGTTGTGCCTGTAGTGGGATGTGCGACCATGAATTAAACTAGTTTGTATGAACTAAAAAGCATTTATGTCAAAATTGAACACTACATTTACTGACAAAAATAACAAAGAAGTAAAGGGGTTGTATTCAGTTCAGGGCTTTTATATAAGTCTAAACATTGGATATAGTTTAAATGTAACCTGATTCTCCTTTCTGAGATTCCACTGCAGACAAATTGTAGGTGTGCTGCTGGGCCAGTGTTTGTAAGATTCCTCGACATTTTCTTTAACTCACTCTTCCTGGTTATTTAGGCTGCTGTTTGTTAGTTTCTATAGACGTACAGCTGGATTTACTTCCTTGTTGTTCTATATAATAACAATAAAACAACACCTGTTCATTACATTTACAGCATTTGGCAGACATCCTTATCCAGACCGACTTACATTATCTCATTTATACAACTGAGCAATTGAGGGTTAAGGGCCTTGCTCAGGGGCCCAACAGTGGTGGCTTGGTAAAGTTGGGAGTCGAACCCATAATCTTTGGGTTGGCAGTCCAACACCTTAACCACGAGCCACCACTTTCCCGCATTACCTTTAGTAATTACATTTCCAGTCTTTGGCAGAAGCCATTATTCAGAGCGAACTGTGCAAGTGGAGGTTAAAGGTCTTTCTCAGGGGCCCAGCGGTGGTAACTTGGTGGTGCTGGGAATAGAACCCACAAATCTTCTAGTTAGCAGGCACCTTAACCACTGAGCTACCACCTCCTGTTTATTAACCAGCGAGTCTGAGCTAATTGAAATGACACATCGGCATTAACTAGGCTGTAACCGGCTTTATTAATCCGAAAGACACTTTATTACTTTTTTCTACTTATGTTTCCGTTTATAGGACACAACCAACCTTATACATTACATGATGGACATCTTACCTGCACGCACAAAACTGCAGCTATAAATTTGGAATCACACAATTGATTCAAGATTCAAGATTCAAAAAACTTTATTAATGCCAGGGGAAAATTGCTCAAATTTCCAGACTGTCTCTAAAATAAGAAGACAATGTCCCTGACAATTTCAGGTGACAATGTCCCTGTGCACAAAACTCCTGACCCCCGTCAACACATGGTCCACAAAGACCGATGTGGAAAAATTCACTGTTCTTATGGGCAACAATACGGAAAACTAAACCAACAGGTAAGTTAATGAAGTCTCTTTCTAAGCTTTTATAAATTTGGGCTAAATTTACGCAGGATTTTGTGTTTCTGTAGGAATTTGTGAGATCAAGCACTGATGTTAGACAGGAAGGCCTAGATGGCAATCTTACTTCATAGGTGTTTGAGGGGTTCATCGGGCCATGTCGGCTCAGCCATTCTGGATTAAAGGAGCCTTCTGTTTAGTTTAGTTTAGTCTAGTTTAGAACTTTATTAATCTCCTATTAGTTATGACTTTTGTGGTGATTCACATATGCAAGAGTTAACACACATACCAATATTCACTTATCAAAATTCACTGACTAACAACAAAATATAAAAGAAAAAAAATGTTGGATGTGATTTTTACCAAGTAGGATGGGATTCTGGATTATTAACATCCTTCAACCAGTGGTGATCTGACAGGGTCAGCAAAATCTTCTCTGCTGTCTGATCTTCTCTGCTGTCTGAGCTGTCTGCTGTCTATCAGAAGCACTGACCTACAGTTACAACCTGAATTCTAATATTTGTTCCATGAAATTGTATTAATTTATTCCCAACAGTTTTTCACAGTCCAAAAACATGTATGTTATGTTGATTGGTGATTCTAAATTGGAGTAAGTGTGTGTATGAGTCTGTGGCCCTGTGATGGACTGGTGACCTGTCCAGGGTGTCCCTCTCCTGCCTTTCGCCCTTTTAAAGATGGCTGGAATAAACTCCAGCAGATCCCTGTGACCCCGAATTAGGGAATAAGATGGTATAGAAGATGGATGGATGGATGGATAAATAATTGGATGGATGGATGAATGGATAATTGGATGGATGGATGAATGGATAATTGGATGGATGGATGGATGGATGAATACATTTATAATATTACATTTGGGTTTACATAAAGAAAAAGATTCGAAAATGAATTAATGCGGGTTTGGTCGACGCACACTGATGACATCAGATAATTATGATTAATTAATTGAAATGTTAATGAACCCACCGGAGCACGCCACTACGCTTCACGTGCCCAATAGACCTGCCCTCCTCAGTGAAGCACCCACTGAGAAACCCGAAGGTACTCTGGTTATTGGAGATTCCATAGTGAGGCACGTGAAATTAGCTAGGCCTTTAGGGGCGCCAGCGGCAGTAGTTAGATGTTTGCCAGGAGCCAGAGCACCGGACATAGCAGATAATCTTAGGGCTGTAGGCCAGCATAGGTTTGCAAAGATAGTGGTTCATGCTGGTGCTAACGATATACGCCTTCGACAGTCGGAAACTAGTAAGGCTAACTTTATAGAGGTGTTTAAATTAGCGAAGGCGATGTCCGATGTCGTAGTATGCTCTCTGGCCCTATACCAATGCGACGTGGTGACGTAGCTTACAGCAGGTTATGGTCACTGAACTGCTGGATGTCCAGGTGGTGCTCCGAAAACAGTGTGGGCTACATCGATAATTGGAAATCTTTTTGAGGGCAAAGCTGGCCTGTTAGGACGGGACGGTGTCCATCCCACCCGGGAAGGAGCCGCTCTCCTGTCTTGTTGTAACATAGCTCATAGTCTTAGAATAGGACTAGTTAATCGCTGACTACCCAGAGCCCAGGCCAAGCAGCAGACCAACAGGCTAATCCGACCGTCTGCTAGCTGCACAGAGTCGTCACTCAGGGTCCATAATATTGAGACTGTGTCTGTTCCCCGAGCTATACAATATAAATATAGAAAAACCCCAAAAGTTTGCTTTAGTAATTTAATAAATATAGATATTCGTAACTCAGAGAATACTGAACACACAGCCTGCACCTCTGATCTGAAGCTAGGATTGTTAAACATTAGATCTCTTACTTCTAAAGCACTTATGGTTAATGAAATGATCTCAGATCTGGAGTTTGACATTTTATGTTTAACAGAAACCTGGATTAAACCGGACGAGTATGTAGCATTAAATGAAGCTAGTCCTCCAGCATTCAGCTACATACATCAGCCTCGCCCTAATGGTAGAGGTGGAGGCGTAGCAGTTATTTATAATAATAATCTAACTATTGTACAGAAACATGGACGTAACTTTAATTCATTTGAAGCTCTCTACAGTAACCTTACATCTGCAGAGACAAATATAATAAACAGAGCCAATCAATTTCTCTAGTTCTTATTTACAGACCTCCAGGTCCGTACTCTGAATTTCTTAGTGAATTTGCAGATTTTCTCTGTCTAACCTGGTTGTCTCCGCTAATAAAGCGTTAATTGCTGGAGACTTTAATATTCATTTTGAAAACTCGGACGACCCGCTGAGAACAGCATTTATGTCTCTACTCGACTCATTGGGAGTAAATCAGTGTCTAATGGGACCCACTCATAAAGCTGGTCACACGTTAGATTTAATACTATCTCTCGGAATAAGTATAAGTAATATAGTAACAACTCCTCAGTGCGAAATTATTTCTGATCACCATCTTATATCGTTTAAAATGCGTCATACTAATAGTGCATATTGTAGCGCCGCGCTACCGCTTTAAACGTACATTTACTTCAACTTCTGCTCAGAGCTTTATTAATTGTCTTCCAGACTTGTCTTCTGTCATTTGGATCGCCGTCTGATCCAACAGAACTCGAGCAGGCGACTGAATATATAGATGCCGCATTCCGCTCTACATTAGATAACGTGGCTCCAGTTAAAAGAAAAATAATTAAAGATAAGAAACTCGCTCCATGGTATAATGAACACACGCGCTCTTTAAAACAGAGCGCCCGTAAACTAGAACGTAAATGGCGCCGAACTAGATTGCTGCTGGTTTTCCAGGCAGCATGGAAAGAGGGAATTCTAGCTTATAAAAAAGCTCTTAGTGTAAATAGATCAACGTATATCTCTCCAACCTTATTGAAGATAATAAAAATAATCCTAGATTTCTATTCGATACCGTCGCAAAATTAACTAGGAATAAGACGTCCTCAGAAACCTGCACCATAACTGCGTGCAGCAGTGAGGATTTCATGAACTTCTTTGATAATAAAATTGCAAACATTAGGCAGAAAATTAACGTTTTAAAACCAGACCTTTCGAATGATTCTGATGATCAACTAACCGCATCAGATCAGAACTTAGAAAATTTTACTCCTTTGGAAGAGAAAAACCTAATCGCACTCATCTCTTCCACAAAAACCGTCAACTTGTGTGTTAGATCCGATACCAACACACTTTCTTAAGCAAATTGTACCGGCAGTATCAGAACCCCTGTTGAAAATAGTTAACTCTTCTCTCAGCAGTGGGTATGTTCCTAAATCTTTTAAATTAGCAGTTATTAAACCTTTAATTAAGAAACCTGACCTTGACCAAAATGAACTGTCAAACTATAGACCGATATCTAACCTTCCGTTTGTCTCTAAAATTCTAGAGAAGGTAGTTGCGCAACAACTGTGCTCATACTTACAAAGAAATAACATACATGAACTTTATCAATCAGGATTCAGGCCTCACCACAGCACAGAGACAGCACTGGTCAAAGTAGCTAATGACCTCTTACTGGCATCCGACCAAGGTTGTGTCTCATTGCTTATATTACTTGACCTTAGTGCGGCCTTCGACACTATAGATCACGATATTCTTCTCCGCAGATTAGAAAAATCAGTAGGAATTAAAGGAACAGCTCTTGCGTGGCTCAGGTCCTATTTAACCGATCGTTACCAGTTTGTAGATTTAAATGGTGATTATTCTGCGTGCTCCCGTGTAAAGTATGGTGTTCCACAGGGCTCGGTTTTAGTAGGCCCACTTTCTTTTCTCCCTTTACATGCTGCCTCTGGGAAACATAATCCGCAAGCATGATATCAGTTTCCACTGTTATGCTGATGACACACAGTTATACGTCTCATCAAGGCCTGATGCGAAAGGCCAGTTTAATAAAATTGAGCAATGTGTGAAGGAAGTAAGAGATTGGATGCTTTGCAATTTCCTCTTGCTTAACCCTGACAAGACGGAGAGGTTCTGGTTCTAGGAACCACAGGTAGCTAAAAGTAAGCTTCCTGATCACACCTTAACCCTAGACAGTCTTTCTGTTTCACCAAGTGCAACAGTAAAAGATCTGGGTGTGATTTTTTAGACTCCAATCTCTCATTTGAAGCCCATGTCGATAATATTAGCAGGATAGCGTTTTATCATCTCAGAAATATCGCTAAAATAAGAAATATCTTGTCGCTTACTGATGCTGAAAAATTAGTTCATGCGTTTATCACATCCAGGCTGGATTACTGTAACGCTTTACTGTCTGGATGTTCAACTAGGTGCATTAATAAACTTCAGCTAGTCCAGAACGCAGCAGCGAGAGTCCTCACTAGAACTAAAAGATACGAGCACATCACGCCGGTCCTATCCGCACTGCATTGGCTCCCAGTGAGACACCGCATTGATTTTAAAATACTACTTCTAACCTATAAAGCTCTAAATGGTCTCGCGCCGCAGTACTTAAGCGGACTTCTAGTGTCTTACGTTCCACCACGCCTACTTCGATCAAAGGATGCAGGCTGCCTGTCAGTACCGCGTATTATAAAAACTACAGCAGGGGGCAGAGCCTTTTCCTACAGGGCCCCTATGCTATGGAATAACCTCCCTATGTATGTTCGGGAATCAGACACAGTCTCAGTGTTTAAGTCCAGGTTAAAAACATATTTATTTAATCAAGCCTTTTGTATTGATTCCCCTTAGATAAAGGAGCAGATCCGGGGGACTCATGGGTGTTGAGTATTAAGGTGATCTGGTATGTTGAGATGCTGTCTTCCCCTCTCTTATTGATCACGGTGTTGATGATGAGAGCGGCCGGTTGCTTAACATATCAGGGAGCCCTCATGTCTGTGTTTCCCTCTGGTTCTCCTTTTAGTTATGCTGACCTAGTTAGTTCTGCCGGAGTCCATCCTTGCACTCTCTACATTTTTCACTTAATCAATCCAAACCGTGTGATTACATTGTCACTTAACTGTTTTCCTTCTTTTTGACTTCCTTTCACTCTCTCTCTCTCTCTCTCTCTCTTTCTCTCTCTCTCTCTCTCTCTCTGTTGAGCTACATACGCCACAACGGAGCTGCCGGTGATCCAGACCCCACCACCGGCCCGTCCTGTGGGTCCCTTCCCTGTGACCTGCCCAGCGGATGAGGCATCACCGGGCGATCTAGGACGACCCACTTCGCCATAAAGACGTTTCGGCTGCTCTAAGGACTAATGATTATAGTTGTTTACACACACACACACGATGTAACCTCATGATCCCTGCTACCTGTTTTCACCCAAATGAGGATGGGTTCCCTGCTGAGTCTGGTTCCTCTCAAGGTTTCTTCCTATCTCATCTTAGGGAGTTTTTCCTTGCCACCGTCGCCCCCGGCTTGCTCATCAGGGACAAACTGATTTATGTTTAATTCTGTTTTATAATTTCTTCAATTGTAAAGCTGCTTTGTGACAATCATCATTGTGAAAAGCGCTATACAAATAAAACTGAATTGAATTGAATTGAATTAATTTAGGATTAACAAAGAATGACCATAATCCAGCATCACATCCTACTTGGAAAAAAAAAGTCACGTCCCCTACGAGTCTTCAGTCTACCGTCAGCGTTATAGCCTGTCACTTCATTGCGTTTGTGAACTACGTCACCCACAATGCACCGCGCTGGAAACACCTTCCTAAACATTCTGTCTACACAAACGCCAAGAAGCGAGTCCAGCAGTGTTATAACGGATGAAATGTCCTCATATTAAACACGCTCGGATTTATAGCGAACGACATGGAGGTAGGAACTTTGCGAGAACTTTAAATGCTTTTGTGAGTTAAAATAAGTAAACGCGTTTTATTGTTTTAGTCAGTAGTGACGCTAATGTTAGCAACACATCATATGAGTCCAGCGGCTGAGGTAAAATGCTAACGCACCGAGTGGAGCTTGTGTGTTAGCAAAAGCTTTATAACTTGTTATAAGAGTTTTGTGTTGTTATGTCTGGGACATAAACTGGCTAGTTATCATGCATGTACTGGCTAAAATATTAGCTTAAAGCTAGCTAATAATAATAGGTGTAAGTTATATATGACTTCTTTAGCAACTGATAAACTGGGGCAGATAATCAGCGCTACTTTATCCAGTCTAATGGATATGTGTGGACATTGACAGCTAGCATGTCTTAGCACACTAGTCGGCTAATTAGCCTCAAGGTTAGCGAGTTAATTCATTGGCTATGAAAGTTAGCTTATGCTCTCGTCGCTAACCGTTAGCTTTGCGGAAGAGGAGGGGGAGGGGGGGTGTTTTCGGAAAGTGTTGCTTATTTCTGTAGTTTTGCGTTAAACAGACAATTTGCGCGGCTGTGTTACGACACCGAGAACCTCCACGTATTGATCACGTTATCACGTGAGGCAGTGCGCTTACTTCCGCTTTGGTTTGTGACGTGCTGAGTGTTAAAATGTGTTCCTTCCGTCTGTAAAATATGTTGGATAAAGTCTGTCCGCCTGTCTGTCTGCCTATCCTTCCGCCTGTCTGTCTGTCTGTCTGCCTGCCTGCTTGCTTGTCCGTCCGTCTGCCTGCCTGCCTGCCTGCCTGTCAGGATGATGAGTGGATGTGATTTTAGCAAGTAGGATGTGATTCTGAGACTAAAAATATTTAAAATTTTTGTTAATTCTGGATTGACATTTCAATCAACCAATCATAACCGCCTGATGTCATCAGTGTGTCGATCAAAACCCGCCTCAATCCATTTTTGAATCTTTTTCTTCTCGTGAACCAAAAGGTAATATTATAAATGTATCCATCCATCCATCCATCCATCCATCCATCCATCCCCCATACCCGCTTATTCCCTAATTCGGGGTCAGGGTGATCTGCTGGAGTCTATCACAGCCGTCTCTTTCTCTTTTTTTGTCTTATCTCTAAATAAGTAAACACTGTAAAATATCTGATCGTCTGCGACTGAAAATTCATTGATTTTTAGAACAATTTACTGATACTGACGATTCCCAAAAATTAACATTAAATCACAACATGAAATTAGACTTAAACTATATTAAAATAATTAACAATAATCCGGAAACAACATTAGTGAGTTTAGACTGTATTAATTATAATAATGATCTGGAATAAACATTAATAAATTTATACAGTGAATCATAAACAATCACTAATGAATAATTAAATGTAAAATGTTCTGAAAAGGTGAACCTGTAGAACCGCAATAGAGCAACATTTTTACTATAAAACAGGGTTTAACGTTATTTCATTACATCACAACCTTTTAACATTTAACAATCACAAGACAGATTTTTATAACCATAAATTTATCTTCTTTTTTATCTTCTATACTCGCTTATTCCCTAATTCGGGGTCACGGGGATCTGCTGGAGTCTATCCCAGCCGTCTCTGAAAGGGCGAACGGCAGGAGGGGGACACCTGGACAGGTCGCCAGTCCATCACAGGGCCACACTCACACTCACTCCTGTGGGCAATTTAGAATCACAAATCAATCTAACATACATGTTTTTGGCCTGTGAGAGAAAACCGGAGAACCCGGAGTAAACCCACACAAGCACAGGGAGACCATGCAAACTACACACAGAAGGGCCCCTGCTTGGGCTTAGAACCCGGGTCCTTCTTGCTGTGAGGCATTAGTGCTAACCACTAAGCCACCGTACTGTTCCTAACTATAAATTTTGAAAACAAAAATCTATGAATTTAATATGAGGGAAATGTTCACACAATAACTAAACCGCACATACATGTTGTATTTAATTGTTCAGTACAGCATGTGATGTACTACAAATGTTATTGAATTACTATTATTATTATTTTTTTATTTATTAAATACATTTATAATATTACATTTTAGTTTACAAGAAGGGAAAAAAGGATTGAGGCAGGTTTGATTGACAGACGCTGATGACATCATATGGTTATGATTGGTTGATTGACATGTTGATCCAGGAACAGATCCTGTCACGTCCACCACCAGGACGCGGCGTGTGTTTTCTCTGGAGCCGGTCTGGTTACCCTGGATCTACTGTTTTCTGCAGAAATGTTTTCTGCAGAAGTGTTTGGTTTAAATGAAACCTCCAGCCTGAAGCACTTTAAACATATTTATAATAAAATATTTGTGTAGGGATTTTTTTGTTGGTTTTATTAAATATTCCCCTCAAGATGTTAGTGTTACTATGCCTGCAACATTTAGAAGAACAGTTCTGTTAGGTGTTGGACTGCTAATTGGAAAACTGCTCCAAGACCAGTCATGCATGAAAAGACCTGCACTCAAAGTAATCGGAATAACACATTTAATAACATGTTTATACACATTTAATAACATGTTTATAAAGAGGTTTATGGGCTTTTTTTCTGATTGGGGTTTTTTTTTTTTTTTTTTTTTTTTTTGCATGAAGACTTTTCATTTAGTTTGGACTTTTTAACCTACAGTGGGTCCTGAAAGGACGTGAAGGTGATTCGGTTCATAAACATTTTTTGTTCTGATGGTTAAAAGCCTTTTCAGATCTCGATATCACTTATTAACTTAATTGGTCTAAACGTATTATGTGTATATATATGTGTATATATATATGTGTGTATGTATGTGTGTATATATATGCCTGTCTACATATTTATTCACATACCTCTGTGCACCCTGTTCACACAGGTATCAGCCAGGGTTGCCAGATTGGAAAACATCCCATCCTTTTAGGCAGTTTTAAATTTAATTGTGCAGGTAGAAAAGTTGGGATCATTTACATTTTAAAAGTTTAATTATTTAACACAAGACGACACTGCTGTTTTAACCCTATCTGGCAACCCTGTCATCAGGTGGTAGCTGGGAATCGAACCCACAACCTTTGGGTTGGTAGTCGAACGCCTTAACCACGAGCCACCACCTCCCTGTTGAGTAAAAGTGTCTGAAAGATGGTTACAGTATTTCTTTTGGACAGGTTGGATTATGGTGGGATTGGATGTTGGACGTTTATGTAGTTTGTGTATTTGTATAAATTAGTTAATCTACACCAGCAGCAGTGTGTCATCAGGGACTGTTATTATTTTAGTACTGTTACTAACTGTTTTACAGGTTGTTCTGATTTATTTTCTCTGGTCATTCTAGTCTGTGTGTTGTCATGCGTTCAGGAGGCGCGGCTTTAAACCGGAAGGGTGGGGGCGAAAACTTTATCAGCACTGCTATCAGGCTACAGTTAGCATTTTCCAGAATGACCGGCTGCACGTAGAGAACGCTGTATCATGGCTGACTCTGCAGTCTGAACCCAACTCTCCAACAGTCTGGAAGACCTGATGAAAACCATTAAACTGTGCTGTAATTTGTGTTCTTTAACTGTTAAAGTCAGCTCAGAATTATACTGCCAACTAAATCCTGAATGGCGGTAAAGATCACATGTTAAATCCAAAGATTACCACGTGAGTCGATCAGAACATTCCTATTGGAGTATTAATGCCACTAATGGGGCAAATATCTCATGAGTGTAATAATACTGAGGCATGTATTTTACCATGAGAACAAATTTTGTATGATCGTTATGTTTCTTCTGACGGTATCATACAAACACTTGTATGCATATATCCATTATGTCATTCTTTGCCTGCTATAACCGTATCATACTATATATACCCTTATAGATACTATATATACCATATATACACACTACTGCACCTGCTGTACATTATTTACCCTCACCTCTGTAATTACCCTTATTTATTACACTGCTATTTATTGTAAATAAGCCACTTATGCGCTTCTGGTTAGATGCTAACTGCATTTCATTGGCTCTGTACATGTACCTTACACAATGACACTGAAGTTGAATCTAATCTAATCTAATCTAATCTTTTTTATTCCCTGTGTTTTTATCTGTTAGGTGAATATCAGAGACTAAGATGTGGACATTACAACTTCTGTGAGATATTATGGGTTTCTATAGCATATCAGCTGTTCTGAAAATGGAAACTGAAATCTAGGGACACCAACCACCAACAATGAATTTACACCAAGTACTGACCGGCGCTGTTAACCCCGGGGACAACTGTTTCTCCGTCGGAAGAATAAACGACTTTCCGTTTACGGTAAGAAGGGACACACCAGGATCAATTGACATTTACAGCATCTGGAAGACACCCACATTTTTTACTTACATTACTCATCCTTACATTACTTTTTTTTTCTATACAACTAAGCAATCGGTGGTTGATGGCCTTGATCAGGGGCCCACAGTGGTGGTGGTGGTGGTGGGAATCAGTCCAACACCATAACCACTTAGCCACCACTTCCATATGTACAGAATACCTCTTTTTTTATTCTTTAGTAATTATAAAATTAGTATAATTACTTTACACGTTTTTTGTATAAACCCGATTTTTTTAGAAATGTTAATTCTAAGCTAATTTCTGTATAGATATTTTTTTCTTTCCTACATTTACTCTTATTTTTTCTAGATTATGATAATGATCTGGGGTTAAATATGATATTAAGCGTTAATGCAGACTCGATTATTAGAATCAATCACACCGTCTCTGTTCAACAAACCCCTGACCTGTTAGAATGTCTTAAAGAGACTCAAAGTACTCTCACACTACGGCCAAAGGTCTTCCGCTAAGCGTGCAATTTTAGAAGTGCACACTTAAGCCGCTAAGTGCGCAAGGGAATTTGTGCGCTGCCGTACAAAACTGGGACGGTTTAAGGTACGTCAAACGTCATCATCGCGACACCAGTCAAACAGGAAATACTAATGCCGCTAGTCGCGCTTTATGCACTGATAATACAAATAATTATTACATGAATAAACAAATAATTTTCTTACTTTCTTTTTGTCACGCTTTTTCTGCTATAACTGCTCCACCTTGGTTTGAAACATCACACCACCAATTGAAATTCTGGGTAATAATCTTTACACGATGTCTACTTGGACCAACATTTACAGAAAGTGTGCATTAAGAGCACATTTTTGTGTATTTTATATATATAGTCTGTCTTTTGTTATTCTGCATTATTGTGCTTTAAATACACATTTCTCTCCTCTCGGCTTGGACGTTAGGCCTACGCCTCTGGCTGTGACATTGTAATCTTAGGAAGTGACTTTGAGAGGCTTCAGATCATCCCTGGTGCCAAGCATGGAAACGTCCAAGTTGGGTGTGTGGACTGCTCTCAACAAGGACAGGTAAGAGTCTCCTCCTCAAACGATGTCTCATCTTTTCTCCTGGTTCAATACTTAGGATTATAAATCGCAACCATTCGAGTTTTTACTTTTGGTAAACAAAAGTGAAAAAAAAAACATAGGTTTTTTTCCAAGATCAGACTTAAAATCTGATTTTTTTTGGGGTCAGATTTTACTTTTACAAAGAAAACTACACAATATAAAGCAATTCTTTGTTTACGATTTGTTTGAGATTGCAGGTTCACAGCATCTTTATAGTAGAATCTAACAATGACCATGACAATAAAATCTTCACATGGACACCAAGATTTGTGTGGATTCTTTACAGTATCATTTTGTGCAGCGTAGCAAGTAATAATCTTAAAATATCACCATAAATGATGTTATAAAACATGAATAAATATCCAAACGACAGACGGTGTCATATTGATTCCAGTGGAACAGAGCATGTGAATGTAGCGGTGACATTTCAGTCGGAGTGGAGAGCGCTGACGATTCCGCTTTACTCGTCTGCTCAAATCAGCTCGTTACATCATAAAATTTAATTAATTTAATACATTAAAAATAGTACAAACTAAATGTCACCCTGAAACATAAACGCTACTTATTGGGATGTTTATTTAAACATTATCTTAATGAACAAGGACCAAAATTCCGATTAGGCCTACTAGAGAATTTTCAGGTCGAAGTGGGAACTGGTTTAATGGTGAACGTGAGCAGACACCACATATGTGGAGCTTCTGAGTCAGAGAGGAAGATTGAGCTGAGCGTCACACCGTTCGCTCACATGACCTGCAGTGGAAGTTTGTAGACCAGAGTTGCAACAGTGAGAGAATTTTCCCACCGGTTAGTTGACATGTGACAACGCTGCTAATACGGTGTCACCGTGGGGGGTGTGTTTGTTGGAGTTTTCCGCTTTTTCTCACTTTTAATTATTAATAATATTAATAATAAAAATAATTTTACCAAATGTATTTTATGTAGTGGCTTTAAGTAAATTCTCAGAGTTTTAGAGAACACAAAAGTTTGATCTTATTATTGTCTGTGTGTATTCTACTTTCACTTTCGAATAAGCGGAAATCGGCAATTCGGCAACAAAACCGATAGAAAGAAAAAAAAACACACACACAAAGTCGCTTATTCAAAACGCAAAACTTTTATAAAGATATTTTATGTGAGAGATTTTATGCGAAATTTGGCTCCTGCGGCTGATCTGTGATGTCATGTGACTGTCGCTCGGCACGATGTGTCAAAACGGTGATAGCGGTGGTGGTGGTGGGTTGCAATGATAGGCAGGTGAAAGGTGTTTGATTACCAACATGAAGGTTGTGGGTTCGATTCCCAGCTCCACCAAGCCACCACTGTTGGGCCCCTGAGCAAGGCCCTTAACCCCCAATTGCTCAGTTGTATAACAAGGAATATTGTAAGTCGCTCTGGATAAGGACGTCTCCCAAATGCTGCAAATGTAAATGTAGGTGCCATAGCCAGAGTTGCAGCGTAACACCATCAACCCCGACGATCACAGCAAGCCTACTGCAGACTGAAATACTTTAATCCATAAGTAATATTTATAAATATATCAGTTTCTAGTACTGGTGAAATTTTTACGAGATGTAAAACATTGTGCTGATCTTTTGTTGTAACAGGTTTAGTGAAGTTAAATATGGGTCTCGATTTAAGATGTGACTCGTTCCTGCATGATGATGGGTAATTGGGACTAATGCACATACAGGAAGGGTTAACGGTCTTGCTCAACAGTGGTTGGCTTGCCGGTGGTGGGGCTTGAACCCAGGTGTTTCTGGTCTTCAGATCAACAGCTGGCGGTGGTGGGGCTTGAACCCAGGTCTTCCTGATCTTCAGATCAGAAACTCAGCGCCTTAACCATTTAAGCTACCACTGCCCACTGTTGCTAGCATATCCCAAGAACTGTTCACTGGGGTAAAGTCAGGACACAATGGGGTGGTGCAGGTGTGGTGCTAGGGGAGATTCCTTGCTGAAAATCGTATTTGCAATTTAAGCCCGAAGAATCTTGCCATTGTCACCGTTGAATATGTTTGTGCTGTCAGCAAAAAAAATTCCATCCCTTGGAACACCTGGTCATTCGGTTCATTTACGTTTTGACATTATTTTATGGCAATATAATTCTGATGGGATTAGAACTGAGCAGATTATACCACTGCCTCCAGAGATTTGTAGAACAGGTAGCAGGCATAATACCTTATTTCATGCGTTTCCATTTTTTATCCTGATGCACACATTTCTTTAAGATGGGGTAAAACTTGCCTCGTCAGACCACATGACCTTTTTTTTCCATTGCCCCACTGTTCAGTTTCGCACACTAAAGTAATTTTATTTCCAATTAACCTCACTGAGAAGAGGATTTGTTGCGTATGTTCAGTTATAATCTGGTCACACTGTGCACGTAGGAATGTTCTTACTATTACTCTTAAAAATAGCGGAGAGATTTATTTATTTATTTTTTTTTTTTTTTGTCCGAACCAAATTCCTACTGCAAGTTAGTGTCCATAAACTCCAGGTTTAACCAATGGGGTGGTCAGTTCTAAACCCAGTTCCAGTAATGTTCCTACTTGTTTTCTTTGCCTGATGCAGGACAAAAAGAGAAAGAGAGGAAAGAAAGAAAGAAAGGGAGGGGGAGAAGGGGGGGGAGGGGAGAGGGGGGGAAGGGGGAGAGAAGGGGAGAAGAGGAAGGGGGAGAAGGGGAGAGAGGGGGAGAGGAGGGAGAGAGGGAGAAGGAGAGGGGGAGAAGGAGAGAGGGAGAAGGAGAGAGGGAGAAGGAGAGAGGAGAAAGAGGGGGGGGTGGGGAGGGAGAAGGGATGGGGGGGAGAAGGGGAGAAGGAGAGAGGGAGAAAGGGAGGGGGAGAGGGCGAGAAAGGGAGGAAGAGAAACGGAGAAAGGAAACTGACCAATCAGTAAATTACAGCTTTACCCAGTGTATAAAACGAGTGACCCTTAGCAGACCCCCCCAATGTATACACATGCTGTCCTAAAGGCCTTGATCGCTATCAGCACCTCTGGTACCTTCAGCCAAATGGCCCTTTTATTACCCATCGTATGTTTTTGGGGCAGGAAAGCAGAAGTCTATTCTAAAATTCAATTAGTTTTATTTAAAATACAAACTTTTAATCAGTCAGTATTAATTAACACCCAGTTTTCCATCTGCTAACAAACGCTGTTTGTCTGTTTGATGTCCCATAATTAGCAACGGTTTGTTATTATCAACAGTGCAACCATTTTGTCATTCACAGATTGCCGCGTCCTACGGAAACATCATTTGCATATTCGAGCCTGTGCTGATGAGACCAAAGGAAAAGACGCTTATGGTAAGCGTATATTCCGACACCCGCCCACCCCAGTTGCGTTATTTCCAGCGGTGTCATTGTAATCAGATGTTGTTTAATCTCGACAGAAACCAAACTATCACTGGCAAACAACAGGCCAGTTCGTTCTACAGTCTATAGCACACAACCTTGCCTGGAGCCCCACAGGTAACTGTATTTACCCATCGAGTCAGCGGTTGATTAGTCAATTGATCTAATTTCCCCTGTGTGTGTGTGTGTGTGTGTGTGTGTGTGTATAGGTGCTTGTCTTTTGACAGGGTCAAGTTGTCTACAGTTATGGTCCAGTAGTGGTGCTGCTGAGGAGGAGATGGGTACTGACCCTCTGTCTTCTTGGACGTGTATATGGCAGTGCAAGTAAGATTTTTTTTTTAACGTAGCAAAGCAATAACATTGATTTATTTATTTGTTTGTTTATTTATTTATAACTGTTTAAATTGTAAATTATTGACAAGTGTCACTTAAGAAAACGTAATATTATGTGGGATTTAAAATAGTTTTGGATATTGAACATTAGAATTATTATTATTATTATTATTATTATTATTATTATTATTTAAGTTATTTTTTGTCCATTTTATTGATTTTATTGATAAGACAAAATTGGGGGGGGGGGGTTCAAAACCTGGTTGGTCTGGTGCTTAACCCACTTTACCAAATTTACAACTAATTTATAAATAATCTAATTTATATAATACTTCAAATTTTACACAATTGATTGTTTATGGCGTTTCTTGCAAATGGGACGTGTCCCCACTCCCCACCCGGCACGAACAGATCTACTTTAAATAACAGAAACATAAGAAATTCGTTGGTCTGCGTTGAAGAGTGGTGGGAAGTGGTGGCTCATGGTTAAGGTGTTGGACTGCCAACCCGAAGATTCTGGGTTCGATTTCCAGCTTTACCAAGCCACCACTGCTGGGCCCCTGAGCAAGGCCCTTAACCCCCAATTGCTCAGTTGTATAAATGAGATAAATGTAAGTCGCTCTGGATAAGGACGTCTGCTAAGTACTGTAAATGTAATGAACAGGCGAGTGCTTGTTGCCGCTGTTATCAGTTCTCCTGGTGCACAATACCCACTCTTCATAAAGACTTGCTATGCGCTTGCTAACGTGACTAGCTAACGAGTGAGACACGGGATGCTGGGCGGATGTTACGGCGTTCACTGTGGCGTTCGCTACACCAACTAGCGGTTGGGTATCTAAAGCTGACGCGAAACGCGGATTTTTGCAAATAAAATTTAAAAAATAAGCCGAGAGACGACCCGTATTTCGAAAAACTGGTTAGTCGGGGACACTCGGTATTCAGTGCTATTTAAATGCCACGTAATATTCAGTTTTGTTAAATAAGATTTGTGGATAATTGCAATTTTCACAATTGAAATCGAAATATTTTTAAGCTCCGTATCTGTAGTCATGGAGTTGATACAGTTTCTCCTCTCTTTATTGTAGGACTGCCTCGTCTGTTCACCTCATTAAGTTTAGTCCGGATGGAGAGTTTTTTGCCACTGCAGGGCAGGTTAGTGACGGTTACACTACTCGATTATGTTTATAACTGGTTTCATGCTTCGAATACCAAATGTTTCAGAATATAAGCATGATGGTGTGTGTGTGTGTGTGTATGTGATCTCAGGATGACTGTTTGGTCAAAGTGTGGTACAGCATGAGCAAGTGGCAGTCAGATGCCACCAAGCTGTTCTCTCCACCTGAAATCCACTCTCCAGGGAAGCTGGACTTCTCCTTTATCTATCTAGCTCATCCGCGCTCAGTAACTGGCTTCTCCTGGAGAAAAACCAGCAAATATTTACCCAGGTAAAGTTATATAGAAAGGGTAAGTTTTAGTTTTAACCACCGACATGTGATTTTATTCATTTTTAAATCAAGAATTGAATTGAAATACAATACAATAAGTTATTACTGGTGTTTTAGACAAAAATAAAAAAAAAATTCTGACTTTCTATTCTTCTGGTGCAAAAACTGCGGATTATATAAAAATTATAATAGAAAACTATGAATTTATTGTTTATTGGTATCTGTATCGAATCGACCCTGAGAAGGACTTATCGGTTACCGCATCTCATCATTTTTTTTATTTATTTTTTATTTATTTTTTTTTTTTGTGATCACTTGCTTTTATCTTCTTTTAAAACTGACCCATATCCAATATCTGTATTTACACTATACACAGTAAAACAACCCAATGTAGACGTACTGACCGGAAAAGAAAGTAAAAAGTAAAAAATATATATAGTATATGATATATATATATATATATATATATACACACACACACAAAATATCAAAATACACGTTGTTTGCACTAAGTTGTTCCATGCAACCGTTGCTATAAAAAAATCCAACTAAAGCAGCAAGAAACTAAAACCCCATCAGTGACAAAATGGAGCAAAAAACCTTGGGAGAAACCAGGTTCAGTCGGGGGGTCAGTTCTTCTCCGACCAGACAAACCAGCAGGCAGGTTATTCCATACTGCCAGCACCTTAACCACTGAGCCACCACCTCCAAAAATACTTTAGTCGAGTCTTTTACAAACTGCAAAAAAATAATACAATTATTAAAATAAAAAACAACATGCAAAAAAACTTAAAAAGTAGATATCATCAAAAAAATTCTACAACCAAAGAAATAAATGTATTTTTTTTATTGTTATATTTTCTTTTTTTTTAAGAATTAAGAGAATCTTGGTAAGCATTGTTTCGGCTGGCACATTTTATAGCATTTGCTCCATTTTACAATGCCAATATTCGAGAAAAAACACATCCCTCGCTCTCTTTCTATTTTGTAGTTGAAGTTGTTCTACTTTCCAACAGATTCTTGTTTATACTGATATACTAGCCTAGTAGCCTTAACTACTGTTAAGCTAAGCAGTACTCGTTAGTCATTTTCTTAGTATTTTTCATTTAAAATGGTCAACACTTAGTCAGGGAATGATTTCATTTTCTCCTTTCTCAGTTTCTTGGATTTTTTTTACTTGCATAAAGGTGTCCGATATGTAGATTCTCAATAACGGGTCTAGTCTCAAACATTTATATTTAACCTGCTGTTCAATGTAAGATCATGTAACAAAAATGGTTTTAGAAGGAAATGATATCATAATAATAGGGGGCAGTGGTGGGCTCAAATGGTTAAAGGTGCTGATGAGTTGTTAATCTGAAGACCAGAAACTCCTGGGTTCAAGCCCCACCTCCGGCAAGCCAACCACCGCTGGGCCCCTGAGCAAGACCCCCAACCCCTCCTGCTCCAGGGGCGCTGCATCATAGCTGACCCTGCGCCCTGACCCCAACCCACCAAGATGGGATATGCGAAAAATGCATTTCATTGGCTCTGTACATGTACCTTACACAATGACAATGAATTGAATATTATTATTATTATTATTATTATTATTATTATTATAATAATAATACATGTACGGATTTAGTAAAAAAAAAATAAGATTTTAAATATTAAAAATTATTGTATAATCCTATAAAATTATAAATATTCATTGAAAAGCCACTATACATAGACAAAAGCTGACCAGACAGAAATGTCTGTTTCAGACACACTTCCCCTGAATATATTAGCTCTATTGTTGAGTCTGAGGTCCGAATACATGTGATATTTCGCTATATTAACTGATTATCTATGAGTAACTCGACTCGGAATACAGCCCATAGTCCTCGTCACTCAAACGGTGTCTTGTCTGCTTCCAGAGGTGCCGTGTGTAACGTGTTACTGACCTGCTGTAAAGACAGTGTGTGTCGGTTATGGGCTGAAACACTACTGCCCAGTGACTGCCTGCTCTCTGGACTGAGACAAAATCACATCAGCAGCAACAACGACGCACTTAAATCCAGCAACTCCAACAAAAGATCTAATCATAAAAACAAAGTGCAAAGCCAGAACGTGTCTGAGGTGAGTAACGGTTCCGCCATGATGAAAAGACAAACAGTGCAAACAGACTGAAACGTTGGATTGTTTTTGAGCAAACCCGTGTCGAGGATTTGATGTGTATGGCTTGTCTAAATATACCAGCGCTTAACAGAGTAAACATGAAATGACATGGACATTAAAGTACTTTAGTAATCAGGTAATAAGTCAGTTTATTAAACACACCAGTTGTGTGTTTGGGAACACAGTCATTTTATTGGGTAGAACATATTAACTGTAGTTTGTAGCGTATTCCAGTCTTGTGTAGGTCTACAAGCTTGTCCCTGACATCCTTGGACGTCTCTTTGGTCTTAGTCATAGTAAAGAGTTTAAAATCCAGTTGATCGGTTGCTTCTGTGGACAGGTGTCGTTTATACAGGTGACGAGCTGAGATTAGAAACGGTTCCTTTAAGACGGTCTCTTTAAGACAGTCTCTTTAACTCGGTCCCTTTAAGACGGTTCCTTTAAAAGAGTGCTCCCAATGTCAGCTCAGCATCTGTATAAAAGACACCAGAAATCTTGCTGATTGATTGACGATCAAATACTCGTTTCACTTATTGAAATGCAAGGTATCGAACCCAGAGTTTGGGAAACACTGTACTAATGGATTATTAGAGCATGTGTGCTGTTTTAAGTGTATTATTCCTGGTGCACCTTTTTAATTTCTCTATTAAAATGGCAGCCTGCTGAATTCTATTACTGTTTATGTTGTAATCGTTTCTCAGCTGAACCTGTCAGAATTGAGTCGGGGACCAGTCAGAGGTTTGGCTCACGCAAGGCTTCTCCCTCAGCATCAAAATGAGCATTATTCCCATAAACCCACCATCGCTCATGCCAACGCACTCTGCCACTTTCACATTGCTGCTAGCATCAACCCAGCTACAGGTAATCATTTCTCTCTATTCACTTTTCTGTAGACTTTTCTTTACCCACTGTAGTCGCACAGACATTATGTCAGCTGTCTGTAAGTTATGAGAAAAAAAAACTCATTTGCTGTATATAAATAAAAAAACTGTCACTAGCTTAGTCTTACCACTAGGGGCACCTGTACGTCTGCTTTTTTAGGCAATTATCTACTCAGCTAATTGTGCCTAAAATCACACAGAATAAATTCCAGAGTCTCAGCAAATGCACTTATCAGCAATGAGAATTAAGAAAAGATCTGTGCATTAAGGGTACAAGTAGACGTGGCAGAGAAGCTCACCAACAATTTAGGATACCCTTTGCACTTGGACGCCTCAGCGGGAACGTGCAAATGAGGGACATAAGGGTGCGAGTGTGGGTATTAGGACAGGCCCATTGTAAAGAAAGTACTACCATTACTTGTCCGGGTTTCTTGCATCATTAAAATCACGTGATTGCAAACCAAAAATCTATGGTTTGATCTGAGAGAAAGCCTTGATAGATTCATCCAACAACGGACTGTGCTATTCCAGATATTCCTTTGCTTCCCTCGATATCATCTCTGAGCAGTTCCGATGATGAGGAGCCTGGTGGACCCTTTAATGTTCACTGGCTGAACAACAAAGAGCTGCATCTAACTCTCACCATGGAGGTGTTTCTCCAGCAGCTCAGGAGCAGTTTGGAGCTTCGGAACCCACCACAGACTAGCCAGGCTGATGATGATGATGATGAAGATGGTACTTTTTATCTTCATCTTAAAACATTTGAAAGCTTTCTGACTAATTATGAGTATTTAAATGTTTATATTATTTAAAAAGTATCTACAAATAAAGTATATCTTTTTTTTTAATCCAATGACACAGACTATGATGAAGAAGGTGATACCGTTAGCCCTGAAAGCTTTAAAAATGGAGCCTCAATTCCTCTGCCTAAAGCGGCAGTAAATCACCAGGTGGATGTGTTACTAAATGACTGGAACAAGGGAGCAGACATGCTTTTTAGCATCCATCCCATGGACGGATCGCTACTGGTGTGGCATATTGATTGGCTGGATGAGTACCAGCCTGGAATGTTCCGACAGGCACAGGTAGACACCAAATTTGCCATGGGTTCTACCAAAATAACCCCGTTGATGCTATTAAATGATCTTCCACAATTTAAAATATTAAAATTTCAACAGTTATGTAATATAAGGACAGGCCGGTAAAGGTAGTCTGTCGTCAAACGACTTGTTTGGTATCACCAGAATAAAAAAATAAAAAAAAACAAATAACAAACCTATAAAATATAATAAGTCATAGAAAAAAAATAAGCAATTGGTTTGATGATTATGACCAATTGATTATCTTTTTTGTCACAGGTGTCTTTTGCATCCCGAATCCCTGTTGCCTTTCCTACGGGTGACGCCATCTCCCTCAGCCGCAGTGTAGTGATGTATGCTTGTAACAAAAATGTAGATTTGGCTATCCAACATGGTCGACAGCGCCCCCAACTGGTACCACACACTTCTTCAGTCTTAATCGGTATGGGACAAGGCAAACAGTGTCCAAACGGGCTGCGTCTTAGTATCTTCACACCCAGCGTGCTAATGATCTCTAAGCATTCCGATGGCTCGCTCAACCAGTGGTCAGTGAGCTTTGCTGAAGGTTCCGCCTTTTCCACTGTACTCAGCGTGTCACACAAGTCACGCTACTGTGGTCATCGCTTTCACCTCAATGACCTGGCCTGCCACTCTGTACTCCCCCTTCTTCTCACCACCTCACACCACAATGCCAAGGTGTGCAATCCCATTGGTCAGTCAGGTCTCAGGTCAGGTTCCTCGGGCCAAAGAAGCCGGTCATCCCTCGGTGCCGTTTCACAGGACCCTAACGCAATTTATAGTGAACTAATCCTATGGAGGGTGGACCCAGTTGGACCTCTGTCATTTTCAGGAGGGGTGTCTGAGCTGGCCAGAATCAACTCACTCCATGCGTCAGCCTTCTCCAATGTGGCCTGGCTTCCAACTCTCATCCCGAGCAGCTGCCTTGGTAAGGGTTTATATTCTCTGTACTGACTTTGGATCAGGCATGTTTTCTTTTTTGTTTTCGTGTTATTTTTATTCATTTGACTTTTTCCTTAAAGGTACATATGGCAACTCTCCAAGCGCCTGTTTTGTTGCGAGCGATGGCCATTCCTTAAGATTGTTTCAGGCAGTTATTGAAGCGAAGAAACTGCTCAGTGAACTGTCCAATCCTGAAATATCGGTAAGTGGTTTTAACATAACTCCTTTCTGTCTTTAGATATAAAAAAAAAAAAAACGTAACACTTTTCTGTATTTGCGTGGCTCAGAAATATGTGGGCGAAGTATTCAACATCATAAGTCAGCAATCTACTGCGAGGCCAGGCTGCATCATTGAGCTTGACTCCATCACAGACTTTGTAAGTAGAGTAACATTTCGGGTAGCCTATTAAATGTTGACAGATGTTTCAGGGCTTTGAACATCTTCTGACTGCCTTTACTTTTAGCAAGGAAAAGAGACCCAGCTGTTACATGTGTTCGAGGAGGACCTGATCTTGGGAAACCAGAAAAAAGATGATTCGCAGGATCTCCCGTCTGATGAGAATTGTATGGTCACTTTTTTTATGAAAGTCATCTCATTTGTCGAATTCTACTGTACATCTGATCAATGTAACGTTCCCTTTGTCCTCCGTTCTATTAGCCGCTGGCCTGACACTTTTCCTGGCTCGCTTTTTTCTGGTGGTGATTGAGTTTACCCAAAGCAGGAGATCAATCCTGCATTTGTGGCATCTGCAGCTGTCAGCAATACCTGTTACAGTGGGTGTGTATCTGATATTTCCTGATATATATGTGTGTGTGTGTGTGTGTGTGTATATATGTGTGTCTATATGTTGTGTGTATATAGTGTGTATATATGTGTGTATATATGTGTGTATAATGTGTGATATATATGTGTGTATATTATGTGTGTATATATATGTGTGTATATATATGTGTATATATTTATGTGTATATATATATGTGAATATATATATATATATATGTATATGTATATATGTATATGTAATATGTGATATAGTGATAGATATAATATATATATATATATATATATATATATATATATAATCTATAGTATGTGTATATATATATATGATATATATATATATATGTATATATATATATGTATATATATATATATATATATATAGGTATATATAATAATATATATATATATGTATATGTGGTGTAATTATTATATTATATATTATATATATATATATATAGAATATATGTGTATGTATGTGGTGTGTGTATGTATGTATTATGGTATATATATAGTATGATTAGATATATATATATAGATATATATATATATATATATATATATATATAGATAGATCTACTATTTTATAATATAATAGAGAGAGAGAGAGAGAGAGAGAGAGAGAGAGGAGAGAGGAGAGATAGATACATACATAAACATAACATATATATAGAGAGAGATAGAGATAGATAGATAGATAGATAGATAGAGATCACCATACGCAGGCTACCACATTGTAAATATACTATACTTCACTGTATAAATTAAACACAATTAGTCTTTGGTAAAGCTACAAAAGTTGTGCTGCAGTCTATATAAATCTATATAAATATAATTGTACATCCTGCCATGTGACTATTGCAGACACATATTGCAATATCGATGCTAAAACGATATATTGTGCAGTCCTAGTGTGTGCTATAGTTGTAAGAATATCAAATAAAACCTTTGTTTAGCAAAATTTTAACAAAAAAATGTGCGGTTTAATGTCGGTACAGATGTCGTGTCCGAGGTGCCTGGGTTAGTACGTCCAGTCCGTCTCTGTAATTTGTACTTCAATATCTCGTTAAACCTTTAATTTATTTGTAAATTATAAATATTTAAGCCGTTATATGCTGCCATAAGTTTGGGTATCTTTCTGTTCGCTTATATTTTGTTTCTAATTTTCAGGAGACGCCTCAACCCCTGCTGAAAAAGACGCAGTGGATTCGTCCTTCATTTGTGACTTACAAAATATATCCCCGTCATCCCATAAATCACCACTCAGTAGGTCCAACCTGCAAAGTGCCTGTCGCCTCACCTTGGCCAAAGAGAGAGTTTTTAGTCAAGAGATGAACCTTCCAGAAGGAGTGGAGGTTATATCTGCCACACCAGCTGCAGGTGGAATGCTTAAAGACATTTATATGCTTGCTATATCCAAGAATATAAAAGACAAAGCACAACATTAATTTACATTAATTATTTTTCTCGTTTACATGTGAGTGTTTAATAAAATGTTCTATTCGCCATTTCCTCTTTAAATCTGTGCTGTGCAGGACACTTAAGCTCATCATCTCTGCAACCAACTGGCCGGGCCCCATATCTTCTTGCGACGTCCTGTACAGATGGAACCGTGAGGTTCTGGAGTTGTAAAGTAGTGTCTGATGATGAGAAAACCCTTGAGACACCTTACATCTGGGAGGAATGGCCTTTGCTAGTGGAAGAAGGTCTTGCCAGTAGCAGTGCAGTGAACATTCCGGACAAACCTGTGAGCATTAGCTGCTGCCATACTAGCCGAGTAGCTGTGGCATACCAGGATTCAAAACCTTCCAGACTTGCCAAGAATCCCCTTATTTATGTAAGCGTGTTCCAGTGTGAATCCACCGGAGGGTCTCAGTGGATGTTGGAGCAAACACTTGAACTGGATGTTTCAAATAGTCTACCTAACAGTGGCTCAAATACACACATGCCCAGCTTCCAGGACGGCTTAGCGAGCACTGTGGATTGTTTACGCAGCACTGGTAAAAAGTTTGTTCATCTGGCCTGGGTTTCTAGAGAGGATGGTTCTCATATATTGACGGTAGGTTTTGGCTCCAAACTGTACATGTATGGGCTGATTTCAGGAAAACCTCCTGAGCTGGGGCTGTCAGACAAAAGCAGGGAACATTTCTCTTCACGGTTTGTTCTCTTGCGTGTTGTGGACCTGGTCTCCTCAGTTGAGGGCTCTTTGCCAATCCCAGTCTCTTTGTCCTGGGTTAGAGATGGCATTTTGGTTGTTGGCATGGACTGTGAAATGCATGTCTACTCTCAGTGGCAGCCTGCAGCATTATCCAAATCCCCACTGACTGCAGGTGATGCAAATGGTGGAAGCACATGCTCACTTAACACAGCTCTGAAGCAAGATGGGCAACTTCTTCAACCCCCTAAAAAGACTCTTACCAGGTCCATGACCAGCCTAGCTCAGAAACTCAGTGGTAAGAAGACAATATATGACCTTCCAACTGAAATGGAAGACTGTGGCTTATTTGAGGCTGCACACCACTTGTTCCCTACCCTCCCACAGTATCATCCAGTGCAGCTTTTGGAACTAATGGACCTGGGCAAAGTACGACGCGCCAAAGCTATTTTGTCCCATCTGGTTAAGTGCATAGCAGGAGAGATTGTGACTCTAAAAGACACCAGTGTCAACCAGGAACGTCGATTACGATCCCTCACTATTAGTGCCAGTGGAAGTACTGCCAGGGATCCCAAAATGTTCAACAAAACCGAGAGCCCAGACTACACAGAGATCGACTCCATCCCACCAGTGCCCCTGTATGCTCTGCTTGCTGCAGATGATGATGCAACCCTTTGTGCTAAAGCCAAATCATCCAGTGTTAGCGGGGACAGTGGCCATGGTTCCAGCCGAGCAGACACCTACGATGAGCTTTTCCAGACCAGCCCTGTAAGCTTGGACGACATGGATCTCTTAGACGGAGAGGAGGAAAATACCAAATCTAAGGTCATTGATCTGTCCAAATACAGTCCCACTTTCTTCGGCCCTGAGCACGCTCAAGTTTTGTCAAGCCATCTGCTTCGCTCTAGTCTTCCTGGGCTGACAAGAATGGAACAGATGTCACTCATGGCCTTGGCTGATACCATTGCCTCAACCAGCACAGACATCAAGGAGAGTCAAGGAAAAGATCACGGTCGGCTTATTTTGCTTACCTGTGTCTTTCTATGATTGCTTTTATTCATTCTGTAGATCTTTTAACTGTCATTTGTAACCAAAATTCAGGTGGAGAGACATTGGATGAATGCGGCTTGAAGTTCCTGCTTGCGGTTCGTTTACACACTTTCCTCCTGACATCGTTACCTCCAGTGCATCGCGCGCAGCTTCTCAGTCAAGGTAGGTTTACATAGCACAGTAGCATGCAATTTAGCACAAGTATCCATGTTTACAAATATGGGCTTTTATGTTTCTTTGCTTCTGTTTGATCCCATTTACAGTTTTGTTGGTTTTCTTTTTTGGTTCTGTGAGTTAAGTAAAGGCTTTAATTCTGCTTTCTGGTCTGCAGGACTGTCTTCATGCCACTACGTCTGGGCATTTCAGTCTGATGCTGAAGAGGAACTGCTTAACATGTTGCCTTGCATGCAGAAAGGAGAACCCACCTGGCCTGAACTGAAAGCCATGGGTGTAGGGTGGTGGTTAAGGAGCACCAATAAACTTCGCAGATGCATAGAAAAGGTTGGTGCAGCTACATGTTGGGGGGGAAGTGGTAGCGGAGTGGGTAAGGTGTTGGAAAGGTCGGGGTTCATTTTCCAGCACCACCAGTGTACCACTGCTGGGGCCCCTGAGCAAGGCCATTAATACCCAATTGCTAAATAATATATATATATATAATATGTAATAAATAAATAAGAAATATATATATGCATTATGAGCTTTCTGCTATTCATTTATTTATTCTGTTGTCAAATATCAGGTAGCAAAGGCTTCTTTTCAGAAGAATAACGACCCCCTGGATGCCGCCCTGTTTTATTTGGCTATGAAGAAAAAAGCTGTGGTCTGGGGATTGTACAGGTACGTACTTCTACATCTTACATTTTCAGATGTAGGATTAAAAGCAATTCTCTGTATATAAGAACTTCTGTCATCTGAAGGTCCCACAAGAATGTGAAGATGACGGCTTTCTTCAGTAATAACTTTAACGAGGACAGATGGAGAAAGGCTGCTTTAAAGAACGCCTTCTCTTTGCTTGGGAAACAGAGATTTCAGCACTCGGCAGCCTTCTTTTTGTTAGCAGGTTCCATCAAGGATGCTGTTGAGGTAACTGCAGGAAGTGTTCTATATAACATGATTAATGTAATTTTATTGTAATTCAGGCTGAATGAGTTTTATTTCAAATTAAAGGACATTTCGCCGTTTTGTTGAGCTTTTCAACCTTGAACATTTTTTTAAGAGCATTTATCACAGAAAAATATTCAGTCGGTTTTTGTATTTTTTAAAGAATCATGGAAGAAAATATTAAGAAACACCAGTATTGCAATATTTTTTAGAAGTTGGACTGTACTGTGCTTTTGCCACTGTTCACTGGGTCAAAATAGATCACCTGTTACGTTATACACGCAATCACTATAATCATTTTGGTAACATGTTTAGCGTTATTTATATTTACATTTCACTATATTTGGCAGACGCTCTTATCCAGAGAGGCTTACATTTATCTCTTTCAGAAAGCTGAGCAATCGCGGGTTAAGGGCCTTGCTCAGGGGCCCAATAATGGCATCTTGGTGGTGCTGGGAATCAAACCCCACCCGATCTTTTAATTAGCAGTCCAACACCTTAACCACTGCGCTACCACTTTCCTATTATAATTTCGGTTTCTCTCTCAGTTTCTTCTTCTGTCTGTTTTTTGAAAAATGTACAAGTAGTCAATTAAAATCAGCAGTAGAAACCATGAGAGGATGTTGTAATAAATGAACATTCGGTGTCGCCCAAATGAGGATCAGTTCCCTGTTGAGTCTGGTTCCTCTCAAGGTTTTTTCCTTACTTTATCTCAGGGAGTTTTTCTTTGCCACAGTCGCCACTGGCTTGTTCGTTAGGGATGAACTTACACTTTTTCACTGTTACTGAATTCTGTGTAAAGCTGCTTTGAGACAGTGTCCATTGTTAAAAGCGCCAAACAAATCAAATTAAATAAAATTGTTATGAAAGTGGTAGCTCAGAGTTTAAGGTGTTGGGCCCTTAAGCAAGGCCCTTAATCCCCAATTGCTCCGTTGTAATAAAGAGATAAATGTAAGTTGCTCTGGATAAGGACGTCTGCCAAAATGCTGCAAATGTAAATGTAAATATAGTTTAAGGACTAAATGGTGGTGGTGAACCTGTTCATGTCCTTGGTGTTGAGATCTACATGTTATTACATGTTATTTATTTGTACTATTGAAATGCTAATTCTGGTTATGCATGCATACATTAAGGTTTGTCTGGAGAAGATGCAGGACCTACAGTTGGCTTTGGTGATTAGCAGATTATATGAGTCTGAGTTTGACACATCCTCCACTTATAAGAAGATTCTACAAAGGTATGTGCTGGGTCACGATCACCAGATTCCTATGCATCAGGATCCCTTTCTGCGTAGTATGGCGTACTGGGTCCTGGACGATTACAGCAGTGCATTGGACACTTTACTTGAGCAACCCAACCCAAATATTGATGCTGTACACCGAGGTAGAATGTGTTGCTATGTAACTCGTATGTAATTGTAGATTTTAATATATAAAATAGTTGATCATGTTTTTGTGGTCATCTTGCAGGGACCACAGAATCATCTTCGTGCAACCCAGAGGTCTTTAACTTCTACACCTACCTCAGAACCCATCCACTGCTGCTTCGGCGGCATTTTGGATCCTCCGATCAAACCAAAGTGGGGCTGACTGGACAAGGCAGCATGGCTGACTCTATTAGTCTCACAGAAAGAAGACTGTTTTTCACTACTGCTTATGCTCACTTGGAAGCTGGATGTCCAATGTTAGCTTTAGAAGTTCTTTCCAAAATGCCCAAAGTTATTAAGAAACACAAGATGTTGCACAACCAAGAGAAGCCCTCACCCACGTTTAGCAGAAGTGGAATAGACCAGGCCTCTACACTTGACTGGTCTCAAACTATGTTAAACGGCTTCGGGTCTGCCTCCGACACCTTATCTTCTCCTCGAGAAGACCACAGCCACTCAGACTCGGTTTTGAGCTTAGACTGGAGTCAGCCTTCTATGACCTTGCAGGATGAGCCTTTGGAGCTAAAGTGGGACAGTGATAAAGAAGAATCTGAGGATGAAGAAGCTGGCCTAGTGATAAAGAAAATCGAACCAGAGAGCCATGCTGCCATTTGTGAGGCTGCTGACTCGACCTCCATGTCCACAGATGTCACTGCAGACAACTCGCTTGTTCTTTGTGAGGATATCTTAGCATCGCGACTCAAATTCATTTCATGCCTAAAGATGCTGACCTCCGAGCTGCGGACTCTCTCCACAGGTTACGAGCTAGACGGTGGCAAGCTGCGCCACCAGCTGTGCCACTGGCTGGAGCGTGAGGTGGTGGCCCTTCAGAAGTGTTGTCGGTACAATCCTTACCTCCAGCAGGTGGCTGGGAGCATCTCGCTCGATCTTGGCCAAGTCAGTAGTTCCTCTGGAGATGAGCAGGAGTTTCACGGGACCATGGAGCAGGTCAGAGAGGTGCAACACAGGCGCAGACTGTGGCTTCAGAGGAACCAGCCTCTGCTACGTATCTTCCTAAGCTACTGTAGTCTACATGGTTCTCATGGTGGAGGATTGGCTTCAGTCAGGATGGAACTTATTCTGCTTTTGCAGGAATCCCAACAGGTAACTGAACTCAGCAGGAAACGACAGAAGAACTGATATTATGGTGAAATAATATTAGTAATTATATACTAATAATATTAGCTAAAGGGTTACGTTTGTTACTTGAAAGAATTAAATGTAGTAAATTGATCTTAATTAAAAAAAACAAAAACATCCCTGACATTCCTGGGACTGACTGGCAGATGGAGCTGAAGCACAAGGCTCCTGGTCTTGTCCTCCTTTCTACAGATCTTTAGACAGACACAAGCGTATGAGTAAACACAGCAAAAGGTTATCACGGGAATCGGTAGCCCCCTGTGTCTAATCTAAGTTCTGATTCTGCCTCCTGTTTCTAATGTTATATTTTGTTTAAATATGAATTGATTTTCTTTGGTCATTTTAGTTGCCAGATCTACTTTTAATGAATGAATGTTTTTAGGGCGACAGTTCCCAGATTCCCGTGCAGCAGCGAGCATCAGTTCCTCTTCTTCTGGCCTGCACTGCAAGCTCCAAAACGGTTGTGGCCAATCCTCTAGTTCACCTGACTAACCTGACACATGACATACTGCACACTGTTAATGCACTGGACTCTCCTCCCCACCCAGATGTCATCAACAATGAGGTAGGCTGACTTTCCACAGGATGGGGTATTTAATTGTGTTATAATGACGTATAAATATATATTCAGTGATATTTAACTCAGTAGTGCTGAATTTTAGCCTGCTTTCAAGTATGTGTAGAAAATACAAGTTTTATTATTCGTTGGCGTAAATTACTCTTTGGTTGTTTCGGTAGTTTAAGGAATATTACCATTCTTGTATTTTCTGTTCTCCCTCTGATTATATACTGCTTTGCACACAGATCTATGTGATGCACAGTCTGGCGGCTTCTCTGTCTGCCTGCATATACCAGTGTCTCTGTGACTGTCATGGTTACAGGTAGGTTGGACAGGTTATATGAGTACTTGGGGGCAGGGGGTATGTATAAATGCCAATCAGTCATTGACTTTTAACCCAGTTTTACTGTAAGATTAGTAGACATATAAAGTGATAGTTCAGTGGTTAAAGTGTTGGAGGTTGTTGGTTCGATTCCGTGCTCCGCCAAGTTGCCACTGTTGGGCCCCTGAGCGAGGCCCTTTTGATAAATGTAAGTCGCTCTGGATAAGGGCATCAGCCAAATACAAGAAATGTAAATATAAATGAAGTTGAAACTCATGTAATGCTTAAATTGGTTCTTAGTGTTTTTATCTTTATAGATTCAGAATAATGTTTATATAGTTTTGCTATGAGGACGGCCTAAGATGGCCTTCAACAAAGAAATATATTAATATAACATTTAAAATAACATTTAACATAACATACAACATAACATATAACATAAAACACACACACACACAATTGGTTGGTTCAGGTGTGCCCTCCAGGACCGAGAATGCCCACCCCTGTATTTTGTGTGATATATATATATATGAATATATATATATATATATATATATATATATATATGTATCTATATATATAGAATAATATATATATATAAATATATAAATATATAAATATATATATATTATATATATATATATATAATCTATATATATATTATATATATATATATATATATATATATATATATATATATATATATATATATAAATATAAATAAAAACTACTATACGTACTATATCTATACCTACTATAACTTCTATACTAAACTTACTATAATGTTATGGTATAATTCAGGGGTGGGCAATTTTGGGCCTGGAGGGTCAGGGTGTCCTGCAGAGTTTAGCTCCAAACCTAATCAAACACACCTGAACCAATCAATTAAGATCCTGCTAAGGTAAACTTGAAACTCACAGGTAGGTGTGTTGAGACAAGTTGTAGCTAAACTCTGCAGGACACCGGCCCTCCATGACCGAGATTGCCCACCCCTATAACATGACATGACATGACATGACATAAACATATACTATGACATGACCATTATAACATATATAACCTACTTTTAAGTTATGCTATAATATGTTATATGGTATATCATACTATAACGCAGATCATACTGTAACATAATATTATACTATAATATACTATAACATATACTATAACATATTATTATAATAAATGTATATATTTATATTGATTATTACTATAGTAACTTTTAAGCTTCAGGTTTGTAATGTTTTCTCCCAACAGTCATATCAACCAGTTCACAGGCACCGTCTATGAGAGCATCCTGCTTTCCCATCACCACCCTGTGCGGACACACAGTATGGATGAAGCTGTCATTCCTAACACCTCTCCAGCACAGTGGCCAGGTAGACTCCAACCATAGGTTCCTTTCCCCTTTTATTATAATCATCATCATTGTTATTGCTGCTTCTGCTGTTCTACCGTTTTTAATGTTTGTGTTGCAGGTATCAGTACTTTGGTTCGTCTCTTTGGTGCAGCAGCAGAGGAGAACCAGCCCAGTGTGGGTGTGCTTCTGTGTGAGATCCTTACAGCCATCTTCCTCAGCTTGTTTGTTCATGGCCTGGCCACTCACTCCAGCAACGAGCTATTCCACATCGTTGCTCATCCACTTAACAGCAAGCTGTGGGTGGCTGTGTTTGGTGGCGGGGCTCGCCTTCCTGCAGGAAAATCCCGCATGGCATCGAGTGAGTGTTTTTATTACCAGAAGTTGGCAAATAAACTTTATGCTTTGCTTACTGACATCATAAGCACAGTTTATCACTGTTAATTGTATGATATTTTACTGTGTGTTTCAGCCTCAGCCATGATGGAGGACCAGGAATGGAAGCAGCGGCACTACAGACTACGTTCTTCCAAAAGCAGCTCCAGGGAACTACCAGACAGTCCAGTAAGCCCCGGCCCTATAGTAGAGCAGGAACCATCTATTTTTAAGGAACGCTTTGTGCCTCCTGAGCTCAGTATATGGGATTACTTCACTGCAAAGGTAGAAAACAATAGATGTTTTGTTTAATCCGGTGTGTGTTTTTGAATCTATTAAGCCTCGACTCGTTATACACTATATCTCTGACTCTCACAGCCTTTTCTGCCAATGTCTGGCAGCCAAATTGAGTACGATTCAGAGGAAAGCCAGGGGAGTGATGAGGAAGATGATGATGATGATGATGATGATTTTGGAGACTCCGAATCTCCCTACAAAGAACATTCCAACAATAACTCCTATAGGTATTGGACTAATATGTGCCATTTGTTAATTATGTTGTGTTTTTGTGTGATTAAATGCCATATTCTTTTATGTTTAGTTGGTGTTTGATGCGGGTAGCCATGGTGCAACTGGTGCTGACTAACCTGAAATCATTCTATCCCATGGCTGGCTATGACCTCTCAGGTAAGAACTAGGGATGCACCAATACCATTAAAAAAAATATTGAATATAAGTACCGGTATTTTTCTCTGGTACTTGCGGATACCGATACCTGTACTTTTTTTGGTATGTGAGATTATTTGTACAGCTCTCGGGTTTCTTTTGCCATTTTTTTTTCCTGTCTTGCAAGGGTTCGCTGCAGGGTCTGTTGCAGAGTTCTAATGTAACTGCTAGTGGTTAGCTCGATACCACTTTTTATGCCCGATATCAATGGCGATATCATGGACTTGAGTGTCTGCCGATAACCGAAACTGATCTGATATTTTTTGAGAAGTTATACTTCTGGGAGTTTCATATATAGCAGAAAGTCTCAGTATGAGCCTACATGTGATTAAGCACATCTTGCACATGCACTTTTATTAAAGATTATAAAAAAAAAACCCTCCGTGGGTTGTACAAATTTGCTCATAATTAATACTGCCAGCATTACTTAATGTGTTATAATTGTGTCTAAATGTTGGCCAGCACTATGATGTAGTGGGTTAAGGCGCCAGCACCCACATGCGTAAGTTGTTGCGCTCCGACGACCCGGGTTCGATTCTGAATCAGGTCCTTTTCAGTCCCACCTCTCTTCCTATCTGACCAATTTCATCTCTCTGTCCCATCATTAAGGCAAAAAATGCCCAAAAAATATCATATTTCTAAACTATGAAAGTATATACTTGTCCAAGGAGGATGAGTATCCATCTAAAAGAGACAAACTGGAGACATAGTTTGCTTAGAGATATTTAACCCCATTGGGACGACATGGAATATTCCACCCCATTGCTGGGCATCATGGCCAGATCTCACTAATGCTAAATTTAGCACAATAAAGAGACTTTCCAGGAGCGTAAAGGTTAGTGTGGCAAAGGATAGGGATTGGGATGGGATGTTTATATAAAAGTGTGTGTGTGGGTGTGTGTGAGATAATTCATCAGATGTGTTCTACTACATTTGCCGCTGTGTTGTTGTAACTTTTGTTTTATTTTGTATGTGAATGTGTTGTAGATCTTCCTGGATGCTCCCCACTGTGCCACTCAGTGATTAAAACACTACAGCGCTGGGAACAGGTGTTACTCAAGAGACTGGAGATTTTCGATGGGCCGCCTTCTAAATACATCTCCACACACCCAGTTGCTGGGACCATGTCTTCTGGACCAGCCCTTCTCAGACACAAAGCCTTATTGGAACCTTGTAACACACCGTTCAGGTCAGCTGTGATGAGACGTTTCTGGATTCTTTTTCACACGAACAGTTTTTTCAAAATACATTTAAACACAACATTTTGGAGAAGAACTGCGCAATCTATCGTTTCAGCATCGATATCACAATGTGTGTATCTTCAAAAGTCACATTACAGGATGTTCAGTGTCGAGTGTGAGTTATATTTAACTGCATCACAATTCGGAACATGTGATTGGTGGATTAATTGTAAGGTTTAATAGCTGAGCAAAAGTTTATTATTTGTACATAGTTTTAAGTTCTGTTACTGTGTAAATAAGTTTAAAGTGCAAGAAACAAATCACTTTGTGTAAATTAAACACAATTAATCTTTCTTAAAGTTACAGTGAATTTGATACCATGTGATTTTACATTTAATTATTTAATTTTTGTATCTGAATCACAATCATTAGAAAATAAGAAATTCTTTACAAATACAGCGATTCAAGTCATCTGGGGAAATTGTTTCGTATCGCAATATATATATTGCAGCAAAATAGTATCGCAATGTCAGTTTTTCCACAATATCGAGCAGCCGATAAAAGATATTTAAAGTAATCAACATGTAAATACCCCAAAAAAAGCTTAATGGTTCCTCATTATTATTATTATTTGTTTGTTAACCATTTAGGTCCCGACACCATTCTGCACTGTCTGTTAAGAGACTGTGGCAGTACCTGGTAAAGCAGGAAGAGGTACAGGAAACTTTCATCCGCAACATCTTTACCAAAAAACGGGATCAGACAGAGGTACACGGTCTGGTGCTTCCTTGATTTGTGTCATCAATTGTAATAATTGCTGTTAAAGCTATGCGCAATAGTAATTGGAGGGGGTATCAAAAAGTTTCAAGACACGTCTTACCTGCAGTCTTGTGCTGCCATCTGCTGGCGTGTCTCGAAACTTTTTGATACCCCCTTTTATTAAAGTTCTGTGAATGTTTCTGGTCTTGTGAAGGAACTCTTGGTTGTGTTCAAGGAATTTGTTGCTGCTTTTGTATGTCTGTCTTTATGTCTGTTATTTAACAGTTTAATCATAACCTTTTTAATGCGAGTTACTGACCCGCATGTTTTTAACTTGCACTGTCTGAAATCTGATGACTTTTTTTAACATTTAAGTCGGTGGAAGACTGCCCTGACAGCAGCAGGTATTCGGGGTTGGAGGAGCATGGCGTGAGTCAGGTACTGCTTGTGGAATTGTGTACTTCTTTTTTTTGTTGTTGTTTTGTTGTCGTGTTGTTGTGTATGCCCAAATTCTGTATATTTAGCTTAAGAAGCAAATGAGAAGTCATAAATACAACCCGAAGTCTGGAAAAGTTGGGACGGTGTTTTAATTTGAATAAAATGAAAACTAGAAGACTTTCAAATCACATGAGACAATATTTTATTTTATTACGTAAATAACACAACAAATGTGTAAATGAGCTCATTTCAGATTTGATGCCTGCTACAGGTTTTAAAAAAACTTTGGCACCGGGGCAACAAACAAGACATTAAAATATCATTATTAAAATAATCAAAAGATTCAGAGAAACTGGAGAAATCTCTGTGTGTTAAATGCCCGTGGTCTTCAGACCCTCAGACGACATTGTGTCACTCATCACATTCCTAAATGGACCCAGGAAAACTTCCAGAAACCACTGACAGAAACCACTGACAGCTCCATCTGCAAAAAGAAAGCTATATGTGAACATGGTCCATAAGCGCTGTCGTGTCCTGGGGGCGAAGACTTCTTTAACATGGACTGATTCGAAGTGGAAATGTGTTCTCTAGTCAGACGAGTCTAAATTCGACATTCTTGTTGGAAATCTTGGATGCCATGTGCTCTGGACTAAAGATGAGGGAGACCTTCCAGTGTGTTATCAGTGTTTAGGTCAAAAGACAGCATCTCTGGTGGTACGGGGGTGAATAAGCCATTACAATGTAATAGGCTTCGGAGTCTGGGTGATAAATTGGCCTGTCTGCAGTCTAGATCTTTCACCTATAGAGAACATTTGGCACATCATTAAACAAAGTAAGGCGACCACCAACTCTTCAGCAGATGGAAACCTGTATTAGGCAGGAATGGGACCACCATGCTACACCATGGAAAATTATTTTGGGACCTGTAGCAGGCATCAAATTTAGAATGAGTTCGTTTTCAGACCACGTCTTCTGTGTGGAAAGAGACAAGCACCGACATATGTGGTTTAAACAGACGGATTTGTTTAGACTTGTCCAGTTTTGTCTGTAATGCGTCCCAGACCTCCTCCTGAAGTGGTTTGAGTGATTGGTTTCATATCCGTCCCGAATCTTCTCACTATCGGACAGCTATTCCATCAGCATGATGTGACCGGGTGTGAACAGACCCTAATAGTGCAGCTGAAGGAAACAAACGTTATTACCACCTTATTGGTTTATTCTAGTAATGCAAAAGAACAAATAAGGATCTGTTTCCATAAACACCTTTAAACCAGAAATCATTCAGTTTGTGTGCATGGGATGTGGGCTGGGGCATTGAGGGGCAATAAGGTGTTTCAACTTGATATATAGAGGGGAATTCATCCAAAAGAACACCACTGGTTTAGACCTAATCCTAGCTCTACTGAGTGGGATGTAAAAACACACGTCTCTTTTGCTTGGTGATTTATTTATTGTTTAAAACGTTGTGTTTCATCAGTGTGACATCATCGATTTTGTATTTGCTGATTTATGATATATTGTAGATTATAGTACTGCATAGTAAAACACCTGGACTACAGGTTATGGAGATTATACTGTATATAGTAATATAGTATTAATGTTATAATATGGTATTCAGATATATGATGTAGGGATAGAATGCATACTGTTACAGCTGAAAAAATGTTATGTCTTAAAATCGAGTGAAAAATAAAAGCAGCCTTTCTCTGTTATCAGGGAAAATAGATCATAGAGATGTCAGAATTACAGTATGTGCAGAAATCCAATAAGACTGAAAACTGATGTCTGTTTCACACAGCCCGAGGCAGAGCTGGGTTACCTTGGAGGCAAAGCACGCATCATCCACAAGGAATCTGACATCATCACCGCGTTTGCCATAAACAAGGTGCAGAGAGACGTGAGAAAAGCACTGGATTTTATTCTTGATTTAAAATTCTGGTTTTTGCTCATGTCCCCTTGCATATGTGTGCAACGTATTCTGTATTTTACAGGCTAATCGTAACTGCTTGGTAATTGCATCCACTCATGACATCCAGGAGCTGGACGTGTCCTCCATTCTGGCCACTCAGATACTGACCTGGATTGACGATGAAGCAGAGACAGAACTGAAGTAATTTCTGCGGCTTTATTTTTACTGCAGGTCCCCAGAAAGAAAGAAAGTTCTGGTTTAGATTTGTTTTTTTGTTTTTTTTTAACCAGCGGTTTATAGTATAAGGCAGATACCATGTGTTTCTCTGTCATTTCACGAGCCACATAAAAGCCCTTTATATGAATAAGGTTTCAATTAATAAAATCTGGCAGCGGTCTAGCTGATTTCCGCTTCATTGACTGGACAGACGCTGAGGGAAATTATATTCAGATCTCATTAGTAGTTGATCGTCAGTGTGCTGGCATTGTTTACTGATTCCTTTGTCCATAAAGCAGAGCAATGATCCATTTAATTTGCCCTTTTGATTACCAGAATAGGGAGGACTTTAATTTTGTTTTTTATTCGCTCTGGGTTTCAGAGGAGATGACTTCTTAGTCGTCCAGACCCGGGATGACTTCACCACTTTGCATGGCACAACTCCTTACACTCACAGCACCCCTGGCACTCCTATTAATATGCCCTGGTTGGGCAGCCACCAAACTGGCAGAGGGGCAGCCATGGTAAGATATATATATATAAACCCGGTCGGTGTATAAATATTGCAGTTTGTGGACACGTGACTGTCGCATTCATTCGCGGTTTCTCACAAAACTGTTTTCCTAAAGCTGAAAGCACTCTGTGGTGAGCTAAAAACCATGAATATGTTCCACTCTGGACTCCATTGAGCTCTTATAGAGTTCTTTAGAGAACGGTTATGAGTTTATTAATGCTCTTAAGGTTGAATAAACAAATTTCTACAGGCATTTTCCCAAAATTTGGCAGAAAAGCCTTTCATAACAGCAATAAGGGGAAAAAAAACCCCTCCTGGCTCTACAAGTGTGACAGTTTTAGTGTCCACAAACTTTTGTCCATGTTGTCCAATTTTATTATTAGTAGTATATTAATATTATATATATTATATACTAATATAACTACATATATATGTAACATACTTAATAAATATATTTATATGTATATAACAATATTTATTATTCAGTTTTATACCTTTTGAAATGTGTCAAAAAATGTAGCTAATGTATAATAATAAAATTGCTCTATCCTCTTTGTAGCTAATCAAACGAAACATTAACAACGTCAGGAGGATGACATCACACCCTACCCTCCCATACTGTAAGTAAACAGCACCACCAACTTACCGCTGTTGGGCCCCTTAACCCTAAATTACTTAGTTGTATAAGAGTTTCTTCTACATGAATATGATCAGACAAATGTTTATAAAAGACACTAGAGACGTCTCCTCGTAGAAGACAGCTCTGGAATATTTAAGGGAAATCCTGTGTGCTAGTATTTTCCGGTATAATATGGTTTTATTTTCTTTGAGTACAGACCTAACAGGAGCTCAGGATGGCAGTGTGAGGATGTTTGAATGGGGTCATTCGCAGCAGATCATCTGCTTTAGGAGCCCTGGCAACTCCAGAGTTACGAGGATCAGATTTAACTACCAGGGGAATAAGGTGAGTCGACACAGGTCTCAGGTGTTTTACAGTCAATTCCGAAATGCTAGTAAATATAGTTTTAAAGGATTAGTTTATCCAAAAATGAAAATTGTGTCATTAATTACTTACCCGACTGCTGTTTTAAAACCGTAAAACCGTCTTTCGTCTATCTCTGACTCTCCCATAGACAGCAAGGTAACTACCACAATCCATCCCGAAAAAAAAAGCACCAAAATCATCAATAAAGTAGTGACATCAGTGGTTCGACTGTAGTATTACACAAAGCTACGGAAATACTTTTTATGTGCAAAAAAACAAAATATCATGTTATGCTAGTTTTAGGGCTGCACGATACTGGAAAAAAATTTACATTGCGATATTTAGTTTATTTGCGATATATATCGCGATATGAAAAAAATTTCCCCGGTTGACTTGATTTGCTGTATTTGTAAAGAATTTGTTATTTTCTAATGATTTGTGTTGATTTTGTAAGTTTGTAAAATATAATACACAAATTATAATTATAGATAATTACAATAGAACAAAGATGTAAATAAAATAGTGTTTTATGTTTTTCTGGAGATTCAGATACAGAAATTAAATAACGAAACGTAAAATCACACGGTATCGACTTCACTGTATAAATTAAACACAATCTTTATGAAGCTATAAAAGTGATTTGAACAGTAACAAAACTTAACGCAATAAACAAACGATAAACTTTGACTTTATAATTCAACTTTGCAATTAATCCACAAATCACATGCACATCCTGCGCTGTGACTATTGCAGACGCATACATTGCGAATTCTGTGCTAAATACGATATGTTCTTCTGCCCTTGTTGATATGTACCGTTATTATTCTTAAGTACTTAAATATCTGTTGTTTAATAACAAATCGTTTTTCCCCCCAGTTTGGTATTGTTGATGCAGATGGAGCTCTTAGTCTCTGGCAGACAAATACATCAGGGAACACCCCTAAACCCTACCTGGTATGTGCCAAACTATCTGTTTCTGACGTTTCTTCTAATTGGACTATTAATTGATGATGTTCTTCATGTTCCTCTTTCAGACACTGCAGTGCCATAACAAAACAGCCCATGACTTTGTGTTTGTGGGCTCATCATCTCTCATTGCCACTGCAGGACTGTCCACTGACAACAGGTACCCTGTACAGGACCACCTTTTTTTTGCCTCACCATGTTTTTTTTGTTTTTTTTTTCTATGTATCTTATTATTTTCTTATCCTTCTTCAGGAATGTATGTTTGTGGGACACACTGCTCATGCCATCCAGCAGCCTGGTTCATGGTGAGTTGTCTTAAACAGTTAGCTTTTTTTTTTTGCATTTGTGTTGGAACTTGAATTTGTAAGGAAGTGGTAGCGCAGTGGTTCAAGTGTTGGACTGCTAATTGGAAGATCTGGGGTTGAGTCCCAGTACACCCAAGTTTCGACTGTAGTTCCCTTAACCCCGCATTGTTTAGTTGTATAAAGAGATAAATGAAAGTCTCTCTGGATAAGGACGTTTGACAAATACTGTAAATGTAAATAAAAATAACTTTTAACACACTTTATTAGGTGCATTTTTAACCTGGTTAAGAAATAGCATGTATAGGAAGTGTGTGTAAATATATGATTAGTATGCATATGAAGCTAAATGTTTAGTAATTTATTAGCATAGTGAAGAAACAAAAATGTCTCTTTTGTAGGAATAGATTGTACAGGCTTACCAAGCTTGACTAATAATATAAAGTCGTGTTGTAGGAAGTTTTTTGAGGACTGCTGATGTGCTCCAAAACCAATTAAAAACCTTAAATAAATATGATAAATCATTTATTTATGTTATTAGAATTATAAATGTGTCTCTTACTTTCGCTCCTCGGTCTCATAGGAAATGCCAACTGTGGTGTGTAAAGATTATTTGCAAGTTGTTTAAGCACTGAACACAGAACTAAACAAAAAAAGAAGGAGTCGACTGGATTCCAACAAACATTTATTATTCACAAGCTGAACCGCTTTCCTGCCTGCTGTGAAAAGTAGCGTTGCCCGATAATGCATAAATGTAGTGTTTCCATGGTAGTATTGACAACAGCCGTCTTAACCATGTTATGTGTGATCCACTATCTGGCAGTAATGATTTTTTTTTTTTAAAAGCTTTGCCTTGGTTTACTGTTGTACACTATATAAAATATGTACAATATGGCGGAGGTATGTATAATATCAGGGTGGTGCTTTACAGTGAGGGGAAAACTTATTATTATTTGGTTCCCTGCTGATTTTGTATGACAAAGAAATAATCAGTCTTTAATTTTATTGGTAGGTTTATTCTAAAGGTGAAAGACGGAATAACAAGAAATACATCCAGAAAAAACACATTTCAAAAAAGGTCACATTTTAATGAGTGAAATTTTTCAGATTTGTTACTGTATCAGTCAGACTTCTGGCTCCCAGGTGTCTTTTTTACAGGTAACGAGGTTACCTTATCTCAGCATGTTACCTGCATAAAAGGCACCTGTCCACAAAAGCAATCAATCAGATTCTAAAGTCTTTACCACGACGACCAAAGACCAAAGAGATGTCCAAGGATGTCTGAGACAAGATTGTAGACCTACACAAGACTGGAATAGGCTACAAGAACATCGCAAGTAACTTATATAAGAAAAACTAAACTTCTGGCGGCTCCTTGAAAGATCCGACCTTGTGGAGTTTTAAATAATTATGAGAGCGGCAAGGAATCAGTCCAGAACTACAAGTGAGGATCTTGTCAATGATCTCAAGGTAGCTGGGACCATAGTCACCAAAAGTAATTGCTAATACCCTACGCTGTGAAGGACTGAAATCTAAGGACTAAAGCGCCCACAATGTCCCCCCGTCTGAAGTTTGCCAATGAACATCTGAATGATTATTTTTCCTCAAACCTAAAACTCGATAATGTTGTGGATACTTCCATAAAATCTAGTAGAAGTTTTTTTTCCCCTTGAGGGTTAATGGAAGCAAAAGGCAGCTAAATGTTTACTGGGTGCAGTTTTCCTGAGGCGCATATGGATTTAACGATTAGGTGTCTACAATCCCTTTGGCAATTTTCTGTATATTGTGAGAACTGATTATCCCATATAAATGGCACTTTCACTGAAATCTCACTGAAGGTTGTGGGTTTGTTTGTAGGCTTTATCTGCCATGAGTCTGGTGCCACTGTGCTGGCTCTTGCTCCCAAACAGCAGTTGCTGCTCAGTGGAGGGAGGAAAGGCTGGATCAGTGTGCTGGACCTCACACTGAAGCTCCAGCGCCAGAGTTTTCAGGCACATGACTCGGCGGTCAAGGCGCTGGCTGTGGACGCCACGGAAGCCTCGTTTGTCAGCGGCTCGGCTGAAGGCAACATCAAGGTATTGTAATTTTTATATTCTAATTGTTAATATAATCTGCAATTTGTGAGAATCGAACAATAAGATTCAATAATGAAACTGACATTTTAGTAGTTCTGATCGAACTATAATAACAACCATCAGTCCTGACTCTACAAATGAATTATTTAATATACGAGAAGGACCGGGTTCGATTCCCAGGCAGGGGTGTTTCTATGTTCTCGCCGTGCTTGCGTGGGTTTACTCCAGGTTCTCCGGTTTCCTCCCACAGTCCATTAACGTGTGTATTGGATAGAAGTGAGTGTAATTGTGTGTGGCCCTGTGATGGACTGGAGACCTGTCCAGGGTGTCCCCCTCCTGCCTTTCGTCCTTTCAGAGATGGCTGGGATAGACTCAAGCAAATCCCCGTGACCCCGAATTAGGGGGAAAAAGCGGGTATAGAAGATGAATGAATAAATTATTTTTTACAATTATTCTTTTTATTAAGAAACAAACCAAGTATCATCAACCAGACCAACGCATTTATTTCCTGTCTGACTGATCCGTTAAGATGATATGATCAAACCGGCCCAATCTGGCAACCCTGACTAAACTCTTACTCGGAAAATAGATGAAGCTCAGATAAATTAGACTGTAATTAATTTACTAGCATGTGTAATTAATCATTTATCAGAGCGATAATAATGACGTCATTTTCCCCCAAAATCACCTGATAATTTATTTGGCTGAAAAATTGGGCATTCATTATTTATTTTAGTAATTCCACTAATCAATAACCGGAGGCAATGAAATTTGTGGTTATATTTTACCCCCTCTATTTGCTCCCGGTGTAATTTTTTAAACTGCTATCATTGAAAGAAATGACTATGATAAAATGATTTTTTAATGTGTTGATTTGGTGACCTTTTTGTGCAGGTGTGGAACATGTTAACGCAGAGCTTATTGCACACCTTCCCGAACGAACACGCTCGGCAATCCATCTTCCGCAACCTCGGCACGGGCGTTATGCAGATCGAGACGGCACCAGGCAATCACGTCTTTTCTTGCGGCGCCGACGGCACCATGAAAATGCGCCTCCTGCCCGATCGTGCCAGCAGCTACACCAACAGTGTGAGAAATGATGTCAAGTTCATCATTTAGCACAACTGAAGAGTTCCGAACAACTTTTTTGCACAGGGTAAGCTAAGCAATACGAACCACTGGGAAAGGGGAACGTTGACCTGAGCGCATACATCTCAACCGAACACCCCGGGCAGACTCCGATCAACAAGATGGACGCTCTTACATATCGTTTGTCACCCCTGGATCAGGCAAAGAGCCAATATTATAATCAAGCACATTAGATAATCTTTTATTTTCTTTTAAAAATGCATCACATGGGTAGTTCAATCCTATTGGAACATGTAAACCAGATAATAATCTGTCGCTAAGCAGTGTCGTGATTGCAGTCCAGATAAAATAGTGGCCTTATATTTATACCTAAAACATCCATCATGGACCTCTGACACCTGTTGGTTCGTGGAAAGGTTATAGGACCTCTTTGCAAACTGTAGCTTGGAGTTTATAACCATTCTTACATGTAAACCGTGTACTAACTTCTGCTTGTATCCTGAATGGTATGAGCTCCATATTCTATAGTAGTAATAATAATAATAATAATATAAACAACATTGTTATTTGTAGCATAGTGACTGATTGGCTACGTTAAAGTATTTTTTTTTGCTTGAACTTCTTGTCAAGAAGTCTCGAAAGAAGGATTTTTATATCACTTCTAGCACTTTTCTGTCCACAGGAGATCAGAATTATCGTACGTTTCTACATAGGGAACGGAAATATCCTCGCCGTTCTCAGTTACTAATAAATGCCGTTGTCACCAACAAATAATAATCAGTCCGTCGGGATGTGTGTGACAGCCGATTATTTCTGATATATTCTAATCTATTCCCCGATTCCAACTCTGAAGCTAATGATCAAATCCTCGAAGATTTTCGTTTTAGAGTTCAGCACCGCTGCCTCTCCAAGAGCACCTTGTGTTCATTAGAATAGAAACGACTTTTCTCACGCTGCCAAAGTTAAACTCGCATCACTTTTTCTTTGCCTTCAGCTTATTCGTATTTAGGTTAAAGGTTAAAGGTATGTATTATTAGCCTGTGATTAAGTAGTTGGCCTGCTGTGGGTTTAGTCATCCTTGCACAGAAATACTACAGTGTAAAAAAAAAAAAAATGTACATGAACTTTATTTTGGGGAGCAACTGAAGAATAAAACCTATTTTGTTTATGTAAATAGAAATTCTATTAATCACATCGTTTAACGAAATAAATATTTATGATTAGCGCATCATTTATAGTAGATATGCAAATTATTCTCTTAATATATTCGTTTTTTTAGAAATGCCTTCCGGCAAGGGTTTTGAGCATCCGATACAAGTTGCCCATCCACCCCTCCCCCCACAAACGCACACACACACACACACTATATTCTGGTGTCATTCCAGTTGTAGTTAGACGTTAAGCTCTCAAAGTAGTAATATTTAATTATTCAATCCTAGAGTTGCGTATTAAGAAAAAAGACTTGGTGCGAATTTATAAGGCTGGAAATGAGAAATCAACCGTAGCTTTTTTTTTTCTCCCTTTAATCTCTGCAATGTGAAGAAACGCGAAACCATAAACTTTTATTATGGATATAAAGATTATTGTAAATGATCATGTTATATACATTAATGTAACGGTATAATAAATTACCTGCAACAATTATTAGAAGGGTATGTGAGTTTTTTTTTGTTTGTTTTTTTACACAAAGATGAAGTTTATTACAATTTAGTTGGATTTGACTACAAAAAAAAAATTAAACAAAGTAGTAAATTATTAGTCTTTTAATAAAAAAAAAGAAATAATCATTTACAGAATGTTGTTCTTTGTGCAGTTAGAATTCATTAGCAATCACTTATTTTCCCAGTGGTTTAATTGGGATTTGATTGGCACCAGTTTGGCGCTAATCTCACATTAATACTAGATTTTTTTAAGCATTAATATCGATTTTGTTTCATTACACACATCTTTATCTTCCCAGGTTAGGATTGGTTGTTGTGGAATTGGTGTCTCAGTGGTGAAGGTGTTAGATTGCAAACCCGAATAATTGTAATTTTGTAACCCAGCACCGCCAAATTACCGACGTTGGGCCCCTGAGAAAGGCCCTCGGTTGCTTACAAGAGATACATGCAAGTTACTCTGGATAACGACGTCGGCTCAGTGCTGTAAATGTTTCGACAAACTAGGCTAAAGAAAAAAAAAAGACTGAAATCGGCAGCCAACTAATTAAAAAAAAAAAAAAGTTAAAAAAAAAAAAATGAGCCAACTAATTAAAAAACTGAAAAGTGATCGTTTATTATTACCATAAACAGTGATTTTTTTTTTTGTCTCTGTTTAATTTATTTTTTTTTTTTTTCTGTTTAATTTTTTTTTTTTGTCTCTGTATTTATTTATGATGTGTAAATGTTACAGTAGGTGTGAAATCTCAATAATCTCGAGAAAAAGTCTTACACCCTCAGAAAAACCGTCCCAGTCTGCATTTGCATTTCTCCTCGGCGCTGCCTGGTGTCTCACAGCTTGGCGTAATCCTTCAGTATTGTCTCCAGTTTCTGGCTCAGCATGATATTCCCTCTGACTTTTAACTTGCCAGCAAAAAACGCCTACAGGCAGAAAACAAACAGAACAGCATCGCATCCGCACGCTCACACAGCTGCTGAATCAACCGCCATTTTTCAGGGAAAATATAGCATAACGTTACAGACCTTCTGAGGGTTCAGCTTCCCCAGAACTACGTCCATGAAATCCTCATCAGCCACGCTGAAGGTCACATCAGCTTTACCAGTGTATGGACCTTTATGCAGTGAACCTGGTGCTGTTTTTAGATCAATGGCTGAAAGGAGAGGCATAAATATCAGCGGGAAGATGTAAAATCTTTGGCGCCGTTTATTAAAAACAGGTTTTAAGCACTTTTATTTATTTTTTTTTGTAATTAATATTATACAAGTCATGTAAAATGTTGTCTTACTCCACTGAGCAGCCGTCTTTCCTCCTTTGGTAATTTCCCATCCAAAAATAGCATTAACTTTCTTCACAAGTTCGGTGCCCACGTCTTTGATCCGGCGTCCAATTTCAGCAAACACCAAGTCACTCTGAAGTTCACTGGTCTGTGAAATTACAGAGGGAATTTAATCAGGTCCGCATATCCCAAACACTTGTGTTCGATGGAATAACTGTGGTAATGAACCCTGTGCAGAAGTGCTAGCACAGTGGTTAAAGTGTTGGACTGCTAACTGGAGGATTGTGGGATTGATTCCCAGCACCACCAAGTTACTACTGCTGCCCCGCCCCCCAACAAAGGCCCTGACCCCCAATTGCTCAGTTGTATAAAAATGTTATTTTGGATAAAAGCGTCTGATACATGCTGTAAATACTAAATATGTATTAATACAGGGGCCCCAAACTTTTTTTTTCCCCCTGTGAGGGTCACATCATTGTTTCTTCTCATAATAAGAGTCCATCTGGGCTCAAGGGACTTCCATGGAGCCTAAATTAAGTGTCGATTAATACGAGTGAATGTTATGTGGCATTTAAAACAGTTTTTAATTAGATTTTGTCTCTCGAAAGTTTATTCCATTAAAAAAAGTTTCCAGTTAAACTCTCGTGAAAAACTTCATTAAAATCTGTTTGTGGTTTTAAAGTGAGTGTGTAAGTCACCGACACTGATTTATCGCACAGGTTAAAACAGTACTTTTAAACACACACATGTACATACACGACTTTTTATATATATATATATATATATATATATGGGGTGGAGTGGAGTTGTTAGACAGCAAATATCCAGTTTTTTAAACTGAAAGTGGAAGGGTGGGAAGTGGCGTTTGATGGGTTAAGGTGTTGGACTACCAACCCGAAGATTGTGGGTTTGAATCCCAGCACCACCAAGCCACCACTGTTGAGCAAGACCCTAAACCCCCAACTGTTCAGTTGTATGAAAGGAATAAATGTAAGTCGCTCTGGTTAAGGACGTCTACCAAATGCTGTTATTGTAAATATAAATGTTAAAATACAGATTCAAGTTTTCAAGATGAGGAAATTCTGAACTTTATATTCAATTTTCAAAAACTCAAACCTCAGATTTCAGATGTTATAGAAAGTAGGTCAGAGGTCATCCACAGGGACGAATAGACAATCTTTTGCCATGAACACAGAGGAAAGAGATTCTTACTAAACATTTGGGGTTTAATATGTATATGTTGGGTTCGCGTTCCCAGCGTGTGAAACATTTATCTAAGTTTATACGGTGTGACGTAAGCGATTATACCGAAAGCGACTGCGTGAAGCGATAAAGCAGCCGTTGCCAAGAGCTTTAAAAGACAGAAATAAAGCATGAAAATCTAAATTTGTGCTTTTTTTTTTTAAGAAACAATATTGTTAATATTTTAGTAAAAAAAAACAGCTGTACCTTTGCTGGAGATTCGCCGACAACCTCATCTGCAGCTGCGTGTAAATCAATATACGCTCCAGTTAACACGATATCGCCGGTCTCCTTCACCTAAACAGCCAAAACAAACAAAGAATTTCCACAGTGGAAAAATAAACAGGATCAATAAAAGGTTCAACGTTCAATACAGACTGACGTTAGCAGTGAAAACCGAAAATAATAAATACAAAATGATTCTCACTTTACACTGAAAGTGAATTCGGTTTTGCTCTTTCCACATTTCCGTCTGCAGAGACTGACCAGGAAGCACAGGCTTCACAAATCGCACCTAAAAAAAAACCCAAAACAATTAAATTAGGTTGTTCAGCCAGCAGGTTGTCGAGTGTTATTGCGATAAACGCAATCATTTTAATGAAGCGTACATGCAAAAACAACCCGCAGACACTAAGGGTCTACAGACGATGCAATCTGAGCGTAATTTCCGTTAGAAAATGTTCCATAGGCTTTGTAATGGCGCCTCTGTGTGAATTCACCTTGATGGATTTGAATTTGGAAACATCATTTCCGGCGTACCGCTTCAGGACATGACGCGCAGCGAATCCGAATGAGCAAAGTCCGTGCAGGATGGGGGTCTGGAATCCTAAAGGGTCATCAGTTCTTACTTTTTTTTTTTTTTAAGGCTTTTTAGTATTAAATGTTATTACTGTCATTAATTCTGAAGATATCTTTGTATTTTACAAGAGAAGAAACAGCGAGGAAAGATTACCGCCCATTGCTGCAAAGACTGGGTCTATATGTAGAGGGTTCCAATCCCCACTTAACCTGTACAAAGCGGCCTGCAAGGAAAAGACAAGAATGTTTTTTTTTACATCTACAGCATTTGGCAGACGTCCTTATCCAGAGCGACTTACATTATCTCATTGATACAACTGAGAAATTAGGGGTTAAGGGTCTTGCTCGGGGGCCCAGCAGTGGTAGCTTGGTGGAGCTGGGAATCAAACCCACAATCTTCGGGTTGATAGTCCAACACCCTAACCATGAGCCACCACTTCTCCTTTTTAAAACTAGAATTGTGATGTATATTTTCTATAACTGCCTACAACAAAACTAAGACCCAATTCTATTGTATATCCCGTCCCTTTGGTCCTTAAAACAGAGTGAAGATGTAGGGATGAAAATATTCTAAAGAAATGGGACACATTTACAGACGTCCTCATCAAGAGAGACTTACTTTTATCTTATTTATTTAGCAAGTAGGGGGTTGAGGGCCTTGCTCAGTGGTAACTTGGTGGAGCTGGGAATCGAACCCACAATCGTCAGGCTACCACTTCCCCACGCCTACAGGAAACAGACATAACTACTACACCAGTACACGTCATCAAACATGCAATAAAAAGTTCATTTTCTGCCACTATTTTGGACAGGATTATCTGCCGAGTCATCAGGTCACGTTATCAGGAATAGAAATATGTTGTAGGACTTTCGCTCAGCAGTGTAATGTTGAATTGTAATGTGAATGTAATAAAAGAGATGATTGTTATGTTAATTATTTTTTTAAAGCTTTGAATGTAATAAAGAATGATTGTTTATGTCGTTATTCTTTTTTAATGTTAAATTCTTTTTTTATTATGTTGCTGCTGTGCCAAACTAAATCTCCTTGATTTCTTGGGCATCTCATTTCTGGGCAGCCTAATGATTTCTTGGGCATTTCAAAAAAAATCTTTGTTTAAAGGGGTATCTGTCCAAAAAAAAATCGTCAATCTGTTCCCGTCCCTCTACACCTACACCTTCAATCGAAAGAGAATCCGGACCCCTATACCCCTTCACATAAACACACGAAACAAAGGGGTATGAGAAAGGGGCAGAAATAATATTGGGCCAAAGTGTTTCATTATTGTCTTTCATTTAATGATTATTTCTATAAGTGGGGAAGTGGTGGCTTAGTGGTTAAAGTGCTGGACTGACACCAGAGCGACTGGGGTTTGATTCCCAGCAGCACAAGACCCTTAACCCTTAACCGCTCAGTTTTATAAATGAGATAAATGTAAATCACTCTGGATAAGAACGTCAGCCAAACGCTGTGAAGTGAAGTAAAGTAAATACATGACTACAATCCCACCTGCACTTACCTGATCTCTGGTGGTTTCATCAACTACAACTGCATCAGGTGGTCTGTTTGGAGGTGCAGCTGTAGCCTAAACAAAACAATGAACACAACTACAATTAAATAGTTTCGTTTATTTAGAGTTTATTGCCATTTTAATGCTAATGATCATTTTTACCACAGCTTTATCTGATGTCCTCTTTCCTCCAAATCCACCAGCACCAACAACGAAGAGGGAGTACTGATTATAGCACACCAACTCCCGCTCGTGGTACGTGTGAACTGCAGGAATAAAAACACTCTTGCTGTTATTTCAAGAAGCCTTAATAGTTATTTTAACCACATACATATACATACACACACACATACATTATCTATATATATATACATAGATAGAGAGAGATATACATAGATAGATAGATAGATTGCAGTATATATCAGATGTTTCTCCAGGACCCCATGGTGCTACACAAAATTACACAAAACAACAAAGAGCCACATAACAGAAAAACACCACAGAGCTGTAAGGACTAGAGAATAAGTTGTCTTAGACACATAAAGTGCATGTGTGCAAGACAGACTGGTGCAAGACAGACGGTGCAAATAAACAATTCAAACACCACTCTAGTAGACACACAAAAACACACAACACTCTCTGTAAGGGTGCATTCAATAGCACTAACCAAATTCATTCATTCATTCATCTTCTATACCTGCTTATTCCCTAATTCGGGGTCACAGGGATCTGCTGGAGTCTATCCCAGCCGTCCCTGAAAGGGCGAAAGGCAGGAGGGGGACACCCTGGACAAGTCGCCAGTCCATCACAGAGCCACTCACACTCACCCCTATGGGCAATTTAGAATCATCAATCAATCTAGCATACATGTTTTTTGGACTGTTGGAGGAAACCGGAGAACCCGGAGTAAACCCACACAAGCACAGGGAGAACATGCAAACTCCACACAGAAAGACCCCTGCAGGGGAATTGAACCCATTATAGTTTAGTAAAAAAAAAATATTTGAAAATTTACCATCTAGGAGTATGACTGCGCCGGATCCTTTATCCAGGACGTCCGCTATCGATGCTTTTGAGGTCAGCGTTCCTAAAAAAAACCAAAAAAAAAACCAAAACAGCTGGTTACACAAAAAGATTTTGGCATCTTTGGTGTATATTAGGCAGACAAAATTATCCAAAGTCACTTACATTTATTTTATTTACACAACTGAGCAATTGGGGGTTAAGGGGCCTTGCTCAGGGGCCCAACAGTGAATTTATGACATACCTGAAGTAGGCAAAGGTTTGTACAACTCCAAGTACTGTTCTCCATGTAGAAGCTATAAATAAAAAAAAAAATTCGCCGAAATCAAATCTCCGGTGGGATCAGTAATAACTGTTCATAATGACATGTACAGTCACATTACTGAACACTACTTTATCTAGTTACTCACTCTGGTGGGGTCAAAGTTGAGCCCTGGAAGTGAACTGAGTCCTCCTTCCAGCATGGCGGCTTGGCCGGGAATGACTCCGAATGTAGGCAGGCAGCTGAAGTTCTCATGACCTTCATAGAGGAACTTCAGGTGATCGGCTTCCTGAGTAGACATGCCCACTCCGAGAGCATACAGGATACAGTGCATGTGAGTGTAGTTAAATGCCACTTCAGGAAGACGCTTTCCCACGGCCTCCGCCTGCAGAAGAACAAGTAGCATTACTTAAAAAAATCAGATATGAAACAGCACCCCTGGAGCAGGAAGGGTTAGGGGCCTTGCTCAAGGACCTAACCGTGGGGCTTGAACCCAGGTGTTTCTGGTCTTCAGATCAACAACTGGTGGGGGTAGGGCTTAAACCCATGTCTCCTTGGTCTCCAGGTTAGCAACTTAGCGCCCTAACTATCTGAGCCACCACTGCCCCTCATATATGAATATGTTGATATGAATCGGATTCGTGCATTAGCGTCTGTCATGTAATCAGACAGATCAGATTTTCACCTGTTAATGCGAGTCGAACGTTATTGAATAAGCGACGGTGTCGCATGACGTCAACTCAGGTGGACGCCAACAGAGACATACAACTTAACACAATTGTGTATTTTAATTTTTGTTAATTTTGTTCACAAAGTATGTAAAAGATATTTGTTTCTTCGTCCATTGATTATCGAGACATTTTCACTTCCTTTTTTCGGTCAGTACGTCTACATGGATATAGTCACGAGATCGGAATTGGGTATCAAGACCTGCAGTGTGAATACAAACATATATACAAGTGGTGATTAAAGACCGATCCCATCTCGCTACCCCTCTGTTCCGTGTGTTTATGTGAAGGGGTAGGGAGGCCTGGATTCTCTTTTGGCTGAAGGTGTAGGGGTAAGATACCCCTTTAAATGAAGAATTTTCAGGACCACTTTAAACATAGGGGTATAAGGAAATTTCCCAAGATTCATTAGATACTGCGGAAACATGGCTGCTCAAGAGACCAAGGAGATTTTTTTGTTGCAATTAATAAGGAATTTAACGATGTTTTATTACATTCGATGCTGAAATTCTCTTTTTACCACACATATGATGGCGTGTACTGGTGTAGTTGTGGTGTCCCATTGCTTAGGGGAAGGGTTTCATCCCTACACTTTATTTCAAGGGCCAAAGGGACGGGATAGCGGTATAAAATAGATTTGGGATTGGGCCTTATTCTCTTTATTCTCCTTATTAAAATGCAATACTTTTAATCCTATTGGTTGTCTATCAATCAAACTGTAATGCACATTTAAAAGCTGTGTATTCAGTACTCACAGGGTTTATTCCAGATGAAGCTGAGGTCACAGCACTGGTTGGATTTGCTCCAATTCTTTCCTCAGCCTCCACTTTTGACAGCACATCCACCAGCAAGTGCATTGACTCTTAATGGCGGAGCAGAAACGGAGAGTGAATGTTTAATGAACTAGTCCCACACTCAGAAAACAAAAAGAACAGCAACCTGCTTCTCCCAAACACAAAACAAGTGATGAGCACTACAAAGCCATGCTAATGGGCTTCCTGCGACGCTCGCTTCTCCATGCGCTACTGCGGTACCTCCTAAGGGCAGCTTTAGAAAACATACACGCTGACGAGGAGGAGGAGCTTCTGTTGGTGTGAACCTGCTGGGAGATAACTGCTACTGGAAGCCCAATGTTTAGTTTTTGTGGTTGTAAATAATGGTAGAACCCATAGAGGGGTTTGAACCTTTGCCGTTCAAACTACCATCAACACTAATTATTTATTTATTCATTCATTCATCTTCTATCCCCGCTTATTCCCTAATTCACGAGGCCATGCTGGAGTCTATCCCAGCTGTCTCTGGAAGAGTAAAAGGCAGTAGGAAAAAAACCCTGGACAGGTCGCCAGTCCATCACAGGGCCACAAACACACACACACACACATCTATGGACAATTCAGAATCACTAACCAACCTAAATAGTTTCATGTTCATTTTAGGCACAGGTAGAAAAAGGTTTTGTGATTACCGGCGTTGGTGCTCGACAGAGAGAATCACAGAATATTGTGGTTGATGACTTTTTTTGGTTAAATCTACGTTTCACAATACAGTCAACTTTCTGGCTGAAAAACAAATTTGATCCTTTTCTCTACTTTTGAATGTCCCTTTCGACTCATTCCGGAGGAAAACATCCAACATTTCGTTTCTATGGCTTCAAATACACCATCAGAAGACTTTACTTTCAAGTCAACGGCCACATGTTTCAGCGCCAACTAGAGGAGCGCAGGAGGCTGTCGCTCGACACACACTGAGGGTTTTAATTAATGTTAACATAAATGTTTAATTGGCATAAAATGTGGGTGGATGGATTGGATTGGATAGAATGAATTAATTGGATGGATGGATGGATGGATGGATGTTTTTTACACAGCCCATATATTTACCTTGGATAGTTGCTGGCTTGGTAGCATTGGTGAAATCACAGATCTGGTCCCATTTATCCCTGACCGCCTCTGGGGTCATGCTCTGATTTTTATGACGGACAATCTGACCCAACGTTCTCTCCCACCTCACTGCACATCCACACACAAGCATTAAAATCCATTCATTCCTGAAACAAAATTACAGTCAAGCAAAATTCCACTTACACTTGCTGATCCATCCGGCCCCAACCTGAGAAACGGAACAGGAAATCGTTGATATATATTTGCAGAACAAATACAGTAATAAAAGTCAAATTTACAAATCGTACCTCGAAAAGGCCTCCGTTCTCCTCACACTGCTCGTGACAGAGCCACAGGACGAGAGGAGCTACATACTCGGCTCTCAAAGACTCCAGCAGATCTGGCAAGGACAAATACCATATTGTCACTAACAATTAGAGTTCGAGGCAACTCAAGATAAAATGAACTTAAACATTACTCACATTACTTAAAATCACAAACCACATAAAGGTTATTAGACTTCTTTTTTGGTGGTGCTTTTCTCAAAACTACAAATACTGACAACACAGCACCTTATTTTAAATGCATTCTTACTAACAGTGTTCCGCTCCACATGGCTAATAATATGGTATTGTGCCATGTAATGATGACCAATATAACATTATTAATCCATTACAACTGATTGGCATGCTTTATTTTTAATTTGGCAGCAGCATTAATGTACCTATGAGCCGAAGGGGGCAGAGCAGCATCTGAATAAGAGAGACCTTCTCCTTCCCTGGCAACCACTGCACATTAATTAACTGCACTTAGAACTCCATTTTCCTTTTTCTGTGTCAAGAGTCCATTTTTTTATTTTTACCCCTTCAGCCCCTTTAAAGGCAACAATTTTTGGATGAAACCTAAACTACCCAGTCTTGCCATACTGCCAAGGTGGATAGATCAACACCATGTTAGTTCCAATGGGTGTTCAGATACTTCCACACTGGATTTTTACCAAAACACATGCAGTCCTACGTGATTTTGGAGAAAATGTATGGCAAATTTTAGCCAGGTTAAAATAAAAAGCAGCTTTCTGGTTCACTAGTACATGCTAATCAATTTATACACATCAGCAAAAAACAGTAACAACAATTCAACCACTATTTATAATGCATTTACAATGCAAACACCTGTCCTACCTGTCAACTTCAATAAGCAGCAGTGATACTTATGATTAAAATAAAACACTTTCATAACATTTTAAACTGAACTGCAAGAAAAATTTAGGCATCTAAAGACCAGAAACACCTGGGTTCAAGCCCCACCACCCGCAAGCCAACCACTGTTGGGTCCTTGAGCAAGACCCTTAACCCCTCCTGCTCCAGGGGCGCTGTATCATAGCTGACCCTGCACTCTGACCCCAAACTTACTAAGATGGGATATGCAGAAAAAAAGAATGTCGCTATGCTGTAAAAAAGTATTTATGACAAAATACATTTTCCATTTCCTCTGTATTCCTACCATTAGAAAGCCTGAACGGAACGCAGAATCACTGGAGAAGCAGGACAAACTTAATAGAGGCATATCACAGCTTGTACTACACAGTGCCCTTCGAAACTAAAGCGCTTATGCTGGAACAGTGTTCTTGTATTGTATTATTTACTTCTTGCATGATTTCTAAATCAACAGAGTGCTGGACCACGAGGGAAATGGTAACTTAGCCACTGGCTACTAATCAGAAAGTCTAAATTAGAACAGTAGCTCTGTTCTATGAGGTGGAAGAGATACAGAGACCTTCTGGCAACATCCACCATCAGACTTAGACTTAAAGGCTTTGGGATTAAAGAAGCCAACAGTTCAGTTAGCAGGGTAATTCTACAAGGCCAAGGTTACCCCTCTAAAGGCATTATGAACAGAAAGCCATGGAAGGAAGGTGTCCATGAGTAGTAACTACAACAAAGAATAGTAAATAACAACAGCTATTATTTTGTGTATTTTAAACATGAGGTGTTTTGTGACAACAAAAAAAGTACAGCTTTATGGATAAAATTTATCCAAACTATGATTAAAAAATACTGCGGCACTGACTATCAGAACCTTCTGCCTGATAAGTCTTATAGTTAAAATCTGCTGCGAGTTATTGAATGACTAACCTGGTGGCATGACTGTCTGAGTGAGACGTGAGCCTGCTGTAGGTGCGATGGTGTTACAGTGGATGTTGTACTTCTGGCCTTCGATGGCTAACGTGTTAGCCAGACCCAGCAGACCAAGCTTAGCAGCACTGTAGTTCGCCTGCCCAAAGTTTCCATAGATCCCAGCCGCCGATGATGTCATGATGATTCTGCAGTGTTTGGGCAGATCATTGCTGTTATTGTTAATAGCGAATACAGTATATTGTTATTTATACACAACACATGGTTGTTAATTCACCTCCCAAACTTTTGGTTTTTCATGTGATTCCATGCTGCTCGGGTGACCAAGAACGAACCTCTCAAGTGCACCCTGTGAATGAGGTCTGAAAGAAGAAGAACAGAACGTTGTGAGACCGAGCACAACGTGATGCACGATTGCTCATTTTTTTTTTTTTTCACGATAGCTCATATCTAATATTTTAAAGTCTAAACTTATGCGTTGTTTTTTTTAAGACATTAGTAAAGAACTGCAGACACCGGTCACCTTTAAAGCTCCAGGACTCCAGACCACTCTGCACCAACAGCCGATCAACTGACGCCAAACATTAGGGATATGTACTTATGATATTTATCCCATGTATATTCTGTAAATGCATGGCATTTACATTTTTCTTGTAAGTCATAGGCTGGAGGTACATCAGTCTACTGCAGAGTTACAGTCCTAAAGGTGACCCACGCCTGCGATTTCTCTTCAGCACAAAAAAAAACCCCACAATATTCTTTCAGTTTTATTTTAAAACCCAGAGTTTACCATCCCACATTTTCCATGCTGCCCACTTCCATACTTTTCTCTAAGGAAATCTTTTGATTTAGCCCAAAATTTAGCCAGCGAATATAAACACAACATTCTTCTGGTAGCTTCTTTTATTCTGCCAAATAGAAACCTCATAATTAATATTCATGTCAAACATGAGTGTGGACTGAGGTCTGCTTACACCTGGTTTCCATTGAAAAAAAACAAACAAAAACGGTACAAAAGAGACAACTTTTGTAAGGATAATGTTCGATAACATTAAAAACACTGATAATTAAACATAACTTTTGAAAACATAACTTTTGCTGCTGAGTATTCCTGGTGTCATTTCGTACATTTGCAAGTGTGTTACTGTTTGCATCACACACATTTTGGATTGCTTTGTTTTTTTGCTGCTGTTGTCTCTTGTTTAGTTGGGTGTTTATCTCTTTTATACAAACTGAGCAATTGGGGTTGACTTGCTCAAGGGTGTCTGGAATCGAACCCTGGTTTTTCTGGTATTAGTCCAACACTCTAACCACTAAACCACCACTTCCACGTCCTCTTACTATTCTACTGTTTGATTGGACAGCATTTGGCAGATGTCCTTATCCAGAGAGGCTTACATTTATCTCCTTTATACAACTAAGCAATCATGGGTTAGGGCTTGGTGGAGCTGAGAAACGAACCCACAATCTTCGAGTTGGCAGTCCAACACCTTAACCATGACCCACCACTTCCCAATAGATAAAGATGCCTTGATTTGACTTTTAAAAGTAGCCCAAACTAAAACCCTGACGACCCAGAAGTCTGACTCAAGGGGGTGAAAAGTGTTATTTCCGGTACCGTCAGTTATTCTATAGCATAAACATAAACTCCGGACTCAACACGCAGAACAGCCTCATACCTTCTGCTATGAACTTCCCAGTCGCCATGGTGATTTCTTTAACCCGGACTGAATCTGCTATGAAAGGCTGCCTCATTGGAGTAGTGAGACATTGCTTTGTGTGTCAGTGTACTCGAGTGGGTGTTATTAGCTGCTGACGTATTAGCTTTTGGGGGAAAAAAAAAAAGAAGCATTTTTTTTTTAGCCTGTAATGAATTCGAGATAAAAAAAAGATCAGTCTCAAACATCAGAAACTCTGCACTTGATAGACAAATAGACAAGACAAAAGGTGACCATTTCAAGAAAAATAAAGAAACCAAACTCATATGGAACTGATAATGATTTAAGAATACTAGAATTGTAGGGGTGGCGATATAACCCTAATTCTATTTACTACCCACGGCGTGAGTAATTTTATTTCATAGTAATGATATACATTTACTGGCCACTTTACTGCTAGTACCAGTCTGGACCCCCTTTTGCCTTCAAAAATTCTTTGTGGCATAAATTCAACAATGTGTTGGAAACATTTGTCAGAGATTTTGGTCCATATTGACATGACAGCATCGCGCGGTTGCTGCAGATTTGTCGGCGGATGCGAATTTCCCATTCCACCACATGCCAAAGGTGCTCTTTAGGATTACGTTCTGGTGACTGTGGAGGCCACTGGACTAACGTGAACTTATTGTCATGTGCAAGAAACCAGTCTGAGATGATTTGAGCTTTGTCTTTCTCTTTTTTCAGACCTTTCTCTGTACAACTCTAGAGATGTATGTGCATGAAAACCCAAGTAGATTAGCAGTTTTTGAAATACTCAGACCAGCCCGTCCGGCACCGACAACCATTTTACAGGGAAGTGGTGGCTTGGTGTTTTAAGGTGTTGGATTGCTACTAGAAAGACCAGGATTCGATTCCCAGCACCACTTAACCCCCAATTGCTCAGTTGTATAAAAGAGATAAAAGTAAGTCAGTCACTCTGGATAAGGACGTCCACCGAATGCTGTAAATGTCCTTTCACAGTCACCGAAATCCCCTTTTCTTCCTCATTCTAATGCTCGGTTTGAACTTCAGCAAGTCATCTTCACCATATCTAGATGCCTACATGCACTGTGATTGTTGGATTGTGACTACCATGAAATTGTACAGTGGTATCTAATAAACTGGCTGCTGAGATTATTATTCGTTATAGTTATTAAAATCTGTAGTTATTGCAGAAAATCAACAGAAAGGAAATTTTTATTACAATAAATAAACTTTAGAAATAAAACTGACTTTAGCTTTTATTACTTTTTTCCTTCTTGATAAATATAGTAACAAATATGAACGCAGATTAATTTTACTATAACCACAAATTTCTCACTGTGTCACATTTCACAAACATTATAATAAACTTTCCTAAATTAACATCTTTTCACAGGTATAAAATAAAAGACCCCTTTAAATAACCCCATAATCCCAAATATAAAAAAAATCTAAAATATGCAAATATTTAAAATCCTTATTGGTTTGTTTTTCGTTCTCCATTTTTTTAACAAAATCCCAGCATTTCGCTCAGTCTCACATGCAGCGTCTTGCTCAGGCTGTACGTGAGTTAGCCACGCCCCCCTTTTTTTTTTTTTACGTCACAGCTGACATTTTATTTTACGGTAACTATATTTGTTAACGATAGTTGTTCAGTGAGGAAAAATTGTGAATTACAGGCCTTAAACACACACAGGACAGCCTTCATGATTGCATCATCAGCTCTTAGGAGGTAGTGTATGATCATTAGAGTGAAGATATGATATCTTATCCTTACTCCAAAGTCTCAGACCAACTTGACTCGCAGGCAAAGTTCAGATCTCAGTGGGAGGGAATGATACACACAGGCTTCAGTGCTCCTTGCCTACAGAACTCGACTGCTCAACACCTGCCAACATCTTTGTGTGCTCATAATTTATGCTAGTTAATGAGCCTGCTCACATGGGCACTCACATCAGCCAACATACATACTCACCATCTTTACTAGAAATTATATTGACAAGAGCCTCGGGATTTCACGATACATGGGCCAGCATTCTTATTACTTAAAAAAAAAAGGATGTAAAAAATTAGCTAAAAATACAACAAATAGCGTTCTTATTCTTTACCTTTATTTTTATGTCAGCGAAAAACTACAGGTGCGGAGGAGACACTCGTTAGAGGATTTTTGTTAAATATTAACGCAGGCATACATCAGTTTAAAGCGTAAATTAAACATGTATCGATACCAGAGGTTAAAACAGCTTTATTAAAATAAATATCGCTTATTATCGATGTTTTTACACAGCCCCTGTAGAAATGACTTGTTAAAGTATATGCATAGTTGAAAAAGAAATTTCTTTGCTATTCTAATTAATACATACCCCAGTCGAGGTCACTCGTTCTAGTGAAAGATCGATCCCGCAGGATCCTTTAAAGAAAACAGAGATTGAAGAATGTTATAATCCAAATTGTAATTTAGAGCGGGAAAAAAAAAAATTCCATCTTTGGTATATTAAAGTACACAAGAATCTAAAACCTCAGTTCCAGACTTTAGTTATAAACTTACCCAGCGTTATTGATCAAAATATCTGCGGAGGAGAAAACAACAGTAAGATTTTTGCAGCAGCTAAAACACACAGTCACATCTGTCAGAGATTGAGATGTGACTTATTTTAACATTAATGGATCGTTTATCAGTTTTAAAACAGGGCAAACAGATTAAATGTATAGTCGCCGTTATAAAATCAGCCCAAACGTATTTGTATTTAAAATGAAGACTTTATTTAAATGGAATAATTCGGATTTCCTCTTAATGCTGCTTAATACGGCTGGTTTCAATAAACTATAATCACATGAGGAACAACCAGACTACATTATGAGCAGGTATGTGATAATAAACGTTCACATCTGGGTAATTGTAATTACTACAGTTTACAACATTTGCACAGTATTTTCTAAACAATTATTACATTACTTGTTTAGAAAATACTGTGCAAATGTTGTAAACTGTAATAATTATTTATATATGAATATTTTCTTAAAGGAATGTAATTTATATGTACACACACACACACAATACATGTAAATATTTCCTTGAATATATATATATATATATATATATATATATATATATATATATATATATATCTATATATAATATATATATATATATATATATATATATAAAACGTAAAAAGCTGATATGCGAGATATGATACGCAAATTGAGAGAAATTAGTTCATTGGTCACCTCTAAAAGCATTTCAAAAATGGTACGACTTGGATGTGTAGATTGGATATCTTTGCCAACTGTACATTAAAAATATGCATAAAAATTTTGACATAAAAAACCAAACAAAAAGAAAAGCAATGGAGAAAAGAAAAGCAATACCTATCCGTCCAAAAGCATCCAAGGCGGTTTGGATAAGTTTTTCACCATCTTCGACGGAATCTGTGAAAATACGACCAGTTTAATACAATTAAAAACATTATTTAAAGAAGTGTTTAAAGCGCAAACAACATATTTCATCCCAAAGAAACCATTGGAAAACATTAGATAGGATATAAGACATGGGATGTGTTCAGAGTAACGTGAGCAGAGTTTAGCTAAAAAATAATAGAAGCCAAAGAGCAGAGTGCAAAAGGGATAAGCGAGATGAACAGTGTCTCTGGTATTCCAAAGCACAAATCTGAGCCGGGGGCAAGACGAAAGCAAGAGTCTCGAGGGGGGTAGAGAAGTCGAAAAAGTCATGACATAGGCTGCTCATTTAATCCGGTAGTATCAGCTGTACTTTCTGTATCACATAGCTGCTGTCGAGGAGAGATTAATACTCCGGATTGGATTACAGTAGTAACAGACAGTTCTGTTTCACTCAGAACGCCACTGGCTTAGTGGTTAGCACTGTGGCCTCACAGCGAGAAGGTCCCGGGTTCCATTCTGTGTTGAGTTTGCATGTTCTCTCCGTGTTTGCGGAAGGTTCCACCGGGTACTTTGGTTTCCTCCCACCATCCAAAAGACAGATTAATGAATCTAAATTGCAGTGAGTGTGTGTGTGTGTGTGTGTGTGTGGCCCTGTGATGGACTAGCGACCTGTCCAGGGTGCACCGGTTTTATCCCACAGTACAGAAACATGTATGTTGGGTGAAAGGGGTGTGAGGTACAAGTGTATGAAAATAGCATGGCGTTAAAAAAAGTAAATAAATCAATAAAAAATCTTGTGCAGTTATATTATGGGCTGTTAACATGAGTTGAGCTCCTGATTGAGCGTTAGAGCAGCATTAGTGGCGCGCTTTCGGGAGCGACAGAAAACCACAACAAAAAAAACGCACCAAACTCAGGGCAAAATCCACTCCGATCCTCTCGCCGCCCATTCCAATGTGTCACATGACCGAAGTATTATTAACCCACCTTTCACAGCTAATAACAACCATAAATCACCGAACCCAGTTTACCTACCATAATTTGCCACGGCTTTGCCACCTTTCGCTTTTATCTCTTCTACCACTTTATCAGCAGCTGATGAACTCTTTCCACCTCCCTTTATATCACCACCAAGGTCATTCACTGCAGAACAGATAACAGACAATAGAATCATTTCATCGATCTAAAATTAAAATATTTAAAAATCAATTAATTCAATCAATTAAAAAAATAAAATAAACCTACCAACAACAGAGGCTCCTCTCTCTGCGAAAGCTAAGGCATATTCTCTCCCAAGACCTGAAACAAATGTCTGATTACTATTCTATCATACGTTCCGTCATCTGTGATCAGCACATGAACTTTGACAGTAACTAAAGCCGAGTTAAATACTTATTACCAAGAAGTTGAAACACGGTTCAAGTTTTATCGCATGTTTTTTTTTTTTTTTTCAAAAAACCTTGGTTGTTTTTCTGCAAATTATTATTATTATCATCATTATATTATATTATAATATAACTTGTTACTAGGGATATCATGTTAACTAGAGCTGCTGCTGCTATTTACTAATGCTATTTACTAATGCTGCTAGTTCTGTTGCCCTTTGCCCTACACGTCCCAGGCAACAACGACACTAAAAATATATATAAAAAAAAAAAAAAAATCATAAGTCTGCAGCTAAAGTGTTATTCCAACTTCATAATTAAAGTCGCTCTAACAAACATGAATGACATACGACATGCACACAAAAATGAACGGAAACATTAAAGCTGTTAATGTAACTGTACTAGAAAATAATTACTAAATGTTGAAGGGTAACAGAGTTTGGGGGGGGGGATGTGCAAAAGGGGAACTTTTTAACAAGAATCTCGGACAACGACGAATGTCAGTAATAAGCTGAGTATAACTGCGTTATAAGATACATGGGTCACAATAGGATATATAGCAATAAGATACACACTGCAATACTTTTTACATGTGCTCTTATAACTATAGGAGCGCAGAACGAAGTCGTTTAACACACGCTGAAGGATTTAATTAAATATTAACGTTATATACGAAATTTTTACACAGCCCTGAACTGTCCATACTGCTACTTCAGTCAGCAGTCGCATCAGTAACCACGGCTGAGCCAGTTCCACTGATAGTTATACCTACCATAACACCACCCACTGACAGATGATGTAATAAGCCTTTTTCTATACTCCGCTAGAAAACATCTAAAAATATCCTGTCTAGTCCCGGAACAAGATTATCCTGATTACCAAAAGTTTAATCCAGTCTAGCGGTGCGTGTCCTGGCGCTAATCGACAATAATACCCTCACCTTCCGGGAGGCTAGATGTTGTAAAGAACTGAAAAAATTAAATATTAATCGAGAGACTTCCAAAGATGAGATTACAGGGTGAAGAGGTAAAGAAGGAGTTTAAGTACTTGGGGTTAACAATCCAGAGCAATGGAGAGTGTGTAAAAGAGGTAAAGACAGGTGGTACAGGCAGGTTGGAACGGGTGGAGAAAGGTGTCAGGAGTGATGTGTGACAGAAGGATATCAGCTGGAATTAAGATGAATGTGTACAAGACAGTGGTGAGACCAGCTATGATGTATGGTTTAGAGACAGTGGTGAGACCAGCTATGATGTATGGTTTAGAGACAGTGGTGAGACCAGCTATGATGTATGGTTTAGAGACAGTGGTGAGACCAGCTATGATGTATGGTTTTTTGAGACTATGAGTGTGGTTGATGGTGAGACCAGCTATGATGTATGGGTTTTAGAGACAGTGGTGAGACCAGCTATGATGTATGGGTTAGAGACAGTGGTGAGACCAGCTATGATGTATGGTTTAGAGACAGTGGTGAGACCAGCTATGATGTATGGGTTAGAGACAGTGGTGAGACCAGCTATGATGTTATGGTTTGAGACCTGTGAGACAGATGTACGGTTTAGAGAGAGCCCAGCTATGATGTACGGTTTAGAGACAGTGGTGAGACCAGCTATGATGTACGGTTTAGAGACAGTGGTGAGACCAGCTATGATGTACGGTTTAGAGACAGTGGTGAGACCAGCTATGATGTATGGGTTAGAGACAGTGGCGCTGAGGAAGAGACAGGTGACAGCGCTGGAGATGTTGAGGTCATGTTAGATGTTTTGGGGAGAACTCAAGTCTTCAAGTTGGTAGTACAACGACTGTGCTACCACTTCACCATGGGGTAATTTGCACCCCGTCCCCTTGACCCTTAAAACAGAGTGATAGGGGGTGACAGGGGGTAGGAATGAAAACATTTCCCTAAGAAATGGGACATTAGTACTTTAGATAGTGATTTTTTTTTGTAGGTTTCTTTAAAGAGCATGAGGATAAAATATACACAGCATTGAATGTAATAAAACATGACTGTTGGTCGTTAAACTTCTTATTAATGCCAACAAATACTTATTTGTAAATCTCATTGGTCACTTGGGCAGCCATGTTTCTGCTGTGGTTAATCCTATGAAGTATCTGGCCCTTCATACTACACCTACAAAATCCAGATACCCCTATCCCTTCTCATGAACAGGGGATAAGGGTAGGGCTATGGGGTAGAAACAGGATTAGAACTTAAGGTCGTATATTTATTGCTTTATTTGAAATCTATCGTGGTAAGATGCAAAGCCGAAGCTTCTATTTTATTCGATTTTACTCGCACTGCCCTTTAAACGATGCAATATCGCATCAGCAATATCATTTTTTTTCCCAATATCATGCAGCACTAGTTTATTTAATCAGTTAATTAAACTGGTGAACGGAGCGAGGTTCTCCAGGCTGGTGAAATTAGCACATCAATATCACTCCGCTGTCTGTGCTGCAGGTGTTTTCTGCTGCTGGACTGAAGCCATGTTTGCATTTTATTCGTATATTTTTTTTTTTTTAAAAAAGAATTGATATTTAAGGGTTCTGTGGATTCTAACAGTCATTTTATTATTTTTGTTTGATGCCATGTCACTTTCTAAGGTCATCATCATGGAAAAACAGTGTTAGAACAAATTCGCAATACAAAACTTGCTAGAAAAATAAAATCAGGCAACCATAAAATGCACAGTAATTAAGATTAAATTACTTTTTTTCAATTAAGATTTGATAAAAATCGGCAGCCTGGTGGTTTAGTGATTAGCTCTGTTGCCTCACAGCAAGAAGGTCCCGGGTTCGATTCCCAGGCAGGGTCTTTCTGTGTGGAGTTTGCAGAAGGAGTGAGTATGAGCGTGAGTGTGTGTTTGTGTGACCCTGTGATGGACTGGTGACCGGTCCAGGACGTACGGTCCCCCCTCACTCAAAGTCTTTTGTGTGACCCTGCAAATCAATTTTAATGTAGAGGCTCACACAGCTCGGGTCAGGATGCTCACCGGTCAGGATATACCGCTCAACAAGCGTGCTAAAGTGTGAGCGGCGTTCTTCCGGGTAAAAGAGAAGAGCGCTGACTTGTCTGCTTTAAACAGACGGATGTATTTAGACCCCGTCCAGTTTTGTCTGAAATGCGTCTCAGACCTCCTCCGGAAGTGATGTGAGCGCTCGGAATCATATCCGTCTCGAATGCATTTCGGAGGATGTTTACACCTAATCTCATCGGACAGCTATTCTATTAGGGGAGAAATAATAAATAAATAAATGCATTAATTAAGTGACCAGGTGTAAGTCAAGCTTATTTAGGGGAATATTATAGAAACAGCTATAGCGAATCTGTGATTTATTTATTGTTATACATAAACCTTGTCTGATGTCTAAGGTTCTTGTAATATATTATAATTGTTAATATATAATAACCCATTATTACCCATATATCCATAATAACCTATTATTTATATATATATATATATATATATATATATAATTATATATATCGGGTATATATATATATAACCCATATGAATCATAATACACACATAACATATATAATATAGATATATTTATTATATATATATATATATATAGATCGATAGATAGATAGATAGATACACACATACAGTATATATATATATATATATATATATATATATATAGGGGAATATTATATATATATATAATATATAATCAATAACATCTATTATTTATATATATATATATATATATAGAGCATACTTAACGATATCCATAACTGTTCTACTGCATAATGTTCTGTTAATATATCATAACTGTTAATATATAATAATCCATTATATAATATCCAAAAACATGGACATGATGGTCAGGTGCCTCAATACTTTTGTTCATATACTGTAGGTACGACATAGGTTTAGGTTTCCTATTGCCCTGTTGTAAACCATGTTTACCCATGATCCCCTTTCTGCTTCACTGTACAAGTGTACACACACACACACACACACACACACACACACACACACAAACATAAGTGCAGAGAGGAGTTCTGTGGGGCCAGGATATACAACTAGGGGCAACTAGGAAACATATTAATGTATGTGGTAAAATTAAGAAAGAAAGAAAGTTTAATAATCTAATGTTAAAACTGTACTGGATCTAAAAAGATTACTTCATTTTATTGCAATTTAATTGGTGGAATTATTATGGCAATTTTTTTCTTTAAATAAGAAAGAAAAAAACAATTCTTTTTAGTCACGTGACCTGAAATTCGTCTCGTTATCAGATATTTTATCCCGAATCATATTAAGCAAAAAAAAAAAAGTTGCAGATCTGGAATATAAAATACTTTTATACAGAAATATAGTTGCACTTGTAGAAAATGTTTTGTCATGACTGAAGAGAAGTTCACTAAACAATGAAATAAACTGTATTACTATCCAGACATCTGTTCGCTAGCTAGGTTCTATGGTAGCTTTTACGATAAATATACAATTAAAACTATCGAATAAAAAAGTTTATTTTGTTTTAAGGAACTTATTTGTGTCTAATGCATCCGTGCATCGAGGGTTAGTATCCACTCGCTAGCCTAATGCTAGCAATTCTCCACCGAGCAGCCTGACTACAAGAAGTAGTTTGCAAAAGCGGTTTATTACCCGTTTAAAGAAGAATATCGTCGTCTTCACTTACCGCCTCCAGCTCCTGTAACAAGGACAACTTTTCTTGCGAAAGACAGAGTCGCAGACATGATGAAAACTCAGGCTTTCTGCATGTAAACTGACGGCGTTTACCTTGACTCTTTACCTACTTCCTGCAGAGCGCGCGTCATGCCATCACGTCATCGCTCTCAGCCAATCAGAACTTCAGACGGCTGTGATTAGGTGTTAGTGATGGGCGGGTAAAAATGATTGGAAAACCTGGCAACCTAATCAATGCTGTTGGTTGTAAATAGTTTTTCAGGTGCTTTTCTGCAAATTTAAACATTTTGTTACTTAATTTATTCATTCATTCATCTTCTATACTCGCTTATTCCCTAATTTGGGGTTACAGGGACCTGCTAGGGCCTATTCCAGCTGTCTCTGAAAGATTGGAGGGGGACACCCTGGACAGGTCACCAGTCCATCACAGGGCCACACACACTCACATTCACTCCAATGGGTAATTTAGAATCACCAATCAATCTAACATACATGTTTTTGGACTGTGGGAGGAAACCTTAGAACCCAGAGTAAACCCACGCAAGCATGGGGAGAACATGCAAACTCCACACAGAAACACCCCTGCCTGGAATCAAACCCGGGACCTTCTTGCTGTGGGGCAACAGTGCCAACCACTAAGTTTTAAAACCTTTTCCCCTTTCCCTCCGCCTGGGACCTTTTCTCAATTTGTTTTGAACTGGGACGCCGTGTCCCACTGTTGCCCCACAGCAAGAAGGTCTGGGTTTGATTCCCGGGCAGGGGTCATTCTGTGTGGAGTTTTCATACTCCGGGTACTTTGGTTTCCTCCAAAAACATGTGTGTTATTTTGATTGGTGATTCTAAATTGCCCATAGGAGTGAGTGTGAGTGTGTGTGGCCCTGTAATGGACCGGCAACCTGTCTTTTTGTGATCTCTGTAACCCCGAATTAGGGAATAAGCGGGTATAGAAGATGAATGAATAAATGGAAGTGAATGAGTGAAAAAAATAAAAGTTTATACTTTGGTTACTGGGGTCATAGTTTAAGGGTTAAATGATCACGTGTAGTTGTAGTGACAGCATTAAGACAGCTCACGTAAAAGGACAAACGTCTGTGCGTGCGTGTGTGTGTGCGTGCGTGTACGTGTGTGCGCACGATTCAGAATTCCGTCTCTGACTTTGCCTTTTGTTATGTTTAGTAACTGGATGCGATGTGCAAGAAACTCTAAACGGAAAAGCATCCAACGTGTAGCTTCTATTTATTTTAATGAATGAATGATGTATGATGCTCGCCCGTTCGGATATGAAATGCCTCATCGCGCATGCGCATGTACCGGGGACGCGTCCTCCGCGCTTCCCCCCCTCCAGATTCTTCTGCAATGTATAAAAAGCCAAGAGAAGAAAACATTACGTTAAAATGCACGAACAAAGTGCGCCGATCGCCATGAGAGGATCTCGCTGCAGTCCCTGATTCGGAGCCCTTTTTCCAGAGGATGTCAGGAGCAGCAAAAGCGGAACCGGAGGGAGTCTCCAAAGTTCAAATAAAAAAGCAGATCAAGACAATTGTGGAAGATTTGGAGAACATCTTAGGAGACTTAAAGGATGTAGCGAAAGAACTCAAAGAGGTTGGTGGTTTCTGTGATGGGATTTGGATGCTGAATACCCAATCGGGGTTGTAATGCAGTGATCAAATGTTTCCCTGATACCTTCAAGTGGTCGAAATAGTGAAGATCAGTGGAATCGGGGCAGGTTGACGGCTTTCAGTCCATCCAGGCCTTTTATTGACTATGTTTAATGATATTTGTTCAAGATTTGTCATAACGTGAAGGATCAACATAATTGCCCCTTGAGTTGGGTTTTACACTGGATGTATAAATATGAAATATTAGACACCCATTCAGTGTCTTCAGTCAGAGGTTTTGTCATGGATTAACTGTTATTAGTTGATAGATTTTCATTTTTTTTGGTACAGAAATATCTGTCTTTAAATTTGCCCTGCAGATTAATAGCGTTCGATGCTCAATATCTATTTTTTGTCTTATATTCTTTGTTATAGCAAAAGAAACTGCAGGTTATGTGCCGTCCTGCCACTTACTTTAACAAATAGTTCAGCTTTAAAATAATTCTCTTCAATAATGTAGGTTAACACCAGGCAGAACATATATATATAAATATCTCATATATATATCAGACTCATTTGCATTGCAGATGTTTGCTTGGCCAGGGTCATTGTTAGTGTGTGGGAAAGAGCATGTACAGAATATTGTGTAGAATGGGGTAAAAAAAAAAAAACACTTGTAGCTTTAATGTGTGGATAATATTTATATATATATATATTAAGGAACATTTTTATTTATGTAAACATTTCTCAGCAAATATTCCCCACACACATATTATCACAGAACAGGACGCATTCATGTCTATTGGTCTTCTTGCTTTTTTTCAAGGTTGTTCATGAGATAGACTCCCTGACCTCAGACCTTCAGCTGGGGGAGATGGGAAGGAACTCGAAGACTGACACGTTGAACAGCAGCTCAAGCAGCACCACAACTACTACCACTGCCTCCAGCATCGAGAGAATAAAGATCTACCCTGAAGACACCTTCCTCAGACCTTTGTCCATGGCCCCTGGTATGCTTACTATACTGAAAAGGACCCATTCTCCTCTTCCACCCCCTCGCCTAGTGCCGGATAGAGCCGAGGACCACAGCAAGAGCCTGTCGGCAGGGAACCAAGCCAAAGAGTACAGAACATTTATGCGCAACGGCGGCTTCACTACAAAACCAATTAACATACCCATCAGAGATTCAATGCGCATGCCTAAAAGCCCGACAGAAACAGGACTGGCGTTGATACCCCTTTTGCGGCACAAAAAAAATCGATGTCCGCAGGTGACAAGAGAACGGGTAAGATTCAGTGAAAAGGTTCAGTACCACGGTTACTGCCCGGACTGTGACCTGCAGTACGACATCGAAAACACAGATATGCACTTACACAGTGAGTTTTTCAACATGAAACTAAGTCCGATTCATCAATGTTCCTCCATGACCCCAGCTCATGTTGTAATGGAAAACGGTGGGCTGAGCCTCAGTCACAGCTTTCCTCCCACAACTCGACCTTGTGTGCCTCATCGTGCTACTCTAAAACCGCCAAAAACCATACTACGCAAGTCCACCACAACGACTGTTTGATATACAGATCCACCTGAAGAGACCTTTATTACTCTTTTATATATTTTATTTATTGGCATAAGCACTTTTTACTGCAATATCCAATGGATTACCTGATGATCAAAAAAAGGAGATAGATTCTTCATAAGAAGTCCAAAGAACGTAAGTAAAAGTTGAGTAATCTTACTACAACACCTCATTTCTCAGGAAACATCCATAAACACTGGTGATTTATAAAAATGCTAAGCAGGGAGCGCAAGATATTAGTAGATAAAATGAAATAGATGTCAAGAGAAGTTGCATTTTGCTGATTCTGCCATTTTGTCTGTGGTGTGAAACACAATATTGGCTAGCATGTTGTAGCATGAGGTTAACGCGCTGAATTCATTTTGACGGGAAATTGTTTGCATAATATATTATTGCATTTGACTTAGTTGTTGATTATCCAGGATCACAAACTACTAGGAAAAATCATGGCCCCTGAATGCACCTTACACCCATTTACATTCATGGGGCATTTAAAGTTCATAGATAACAACTTACAGGCAAGTTTTGGGTGGTGGGACAAAACTGGAAAATTCAGATCATTTAAACAACACACTCCAAACAGGCAATGACCCAAGTTCCGACCCAAAAATCTGGGATCATCGATCATACATCCCACCACACCATCCTGGCTTTCTTTTTATCTAGCCAAATATTTAAGTATCTATCTATCTATCTATCTATCTATCTATCTATCCATCCATCCATCCATCCATCCATCCATCCATCCATCCATCCATCCATCCATCCATCCATCCATCCATCCATCCATCCATCCATCCATCCATCCATCCATCCATCCATGAACCAAAAAATTGTATATGATTGGTGATATATATAGAAACTGTTATAGATATCAATCAGCTCTGTGGACATGCAGATTCACCTAGAATCAGGAAGTAGGTGTATATTAATAAAATCCGAGGTCAGACATTACAGTCGTTATAAATTCATGTAGACTCATAACCTTTCAATAGTCTATAAAAATGTAAGATTTTACTTCTGAAGATTGAGGTCAGACACCAACTCAAATCTGGCCCAGGTGTTTTCTTGTCTGGCAGGTAACCAAAACGAGCATTAATTAGATGTAGTGTATCATCCATCCCTACATACTGAAATGATTACAACAGTTCCTTCAGGAAATATCAAGAATTTATAGCGTGTATATATATGAATATGTCACAGAGTGTTGATATGATGCTTATGTAGTCGAGTAACAAGATGACACCATGTCCTAATCTTGACATTCTGATCAGATGTAGGAGTTGAGAGGCTTTTTAAATGCTAAGGGTTTGGACAGAAGGCATACCCTGAAGCGAGCTGAAAATAGCAACTAATTAGAAAAATAAAGCAGATGCTGATAATAAAATTTCACTCCAGCTTTGCATCAACTAAAATATTAACTTATATGTCAGTTGCATTCAGTGTAGTGTGTAAAGAACGTTATCCTGTGACTTATCAACCTTAAATGTACCCCGATAAAACGACTAGTAAAAACCCCATTAAGCGTATATAATAATTATAAAAGTGGTTTTATCCTCTAGTATAGAAACAAATTGTTTCCATTTAAACTAAAAACACTTCACCTAAACAGTGAAACGTTCAGTAAAACCTTATCAATAATCGAAATAAATTATTATCACAATTATTATAACATATGTCCAATAGTAAAACACCTAAAGTGAGGAGAGATATATCAATGGTACGTCCTCTCAGTAATCTGAAACAGTAATAAACGATAGTAATAATCGATAGTAATAATAAACGATAGTAATAATCAAAATAATTTATTATCACAATTATTATAACATATGTCCAATAGTAAAACACCTAAAGTGAGGAGAGATATATCAATGGTACGTCCTCTCAGTAATCTGAAACAGTAATAAAAGCTTGTTTTTTTTCTGTTTGTTACATTAATAAATTCCTGACATGTTTGATGGAATGTGTGGAAGAAACCAAAAAAAAAACCTTAAATGCCAAGATCCAGAACCAGAAATACAGGTTAAAGTGGGGGAAATGGGATCTCTGTGACTTGATGAAATGGATAATGGTACCCGATTGGCTGGTTTAGGTACTACAGAAACTATTGATCTTCTTAGATTTTTACACACAGCAGTCTTTAGAGATTATATAGAGTGGTGTGAAAAAAATACGGTCTGCTGGTTGATGAGAGAAACCAGAAGAAGGTGGATCAGGTCCCTCTCATTTTAGCCAAGAATAGGATTCTAAGGCTACAGGGCTGAATGGCATGAAGATATATATATATATATATATATATGGTGACTGTAAAATATAAATTGGTCAATTTTGTTGATAATAATAAACAAATAAAAATTCAAAATATAGTTAATAAATTTATAAAAAAAATCAATTGTCAATATTACATCAAAATTCCAACTGTATCCACATGACACGTAGATAGATGAGTGGGCGTGGCTAACTCATGTGCAGTGTTTACATCATTATTTCATATTTCAGAATTTTCCTTGTTATTTAAGTGTTTTTTTATTTTATACCTGTGAAAAAAATGTTAATTTAGGAAAGTTTATAATAATAACATTGAGTCTTTTTTAAAATAATATTAATAAATAACAAAAGTTTGATTTTCCGGAATAACGAACTATTACAATAAATATATCGTAAAAATATATTGATATTTTGCAATAAAATGACTCATACCGTCATACCGTCATAAACAAAGCGGTGCAATTTCTTTGCAAATTTACAAATATCCCGTTTAGGGTTGGAAGCATCAGATTTCTGTTCTGGGCTGATAGGAGTGGAACCTTATAATAATATTTAATGTGTTGTGTTCTGAGATGCTTTTCTAATTACTACGATTTAAAGAGTGATCATTTGAGTTGCTCTTTCTACGTTGAAAAAGTGCTAGCGCAGTGGTTCAGGTGTTGTGCTGCTAATTGAAGGATCAGGTATCGATTCCCAGCAACACCAAGTTGCCACCGCTGGTCCCCTTGACTCCCAATTGCTCATTTGTATAATTGAGCTTAATAAAATAAGTTCTTGATAAGGACGTCTGCCAAAATGCTATAAATGTACCATCTATTCACATACAGAATTCTCACTCACTCACTCACTCACTCACTGTTTTTTCGTTTACTTTACCGCTCTGTGAAACTCTAGTGATTGTTGTGTACTAAAACACACACACCACACATACACATGTACACTATATATTATTTATACACTTACATAAATATTTATCTAGTTTGGATGAGTACCAGCAGTTCTGGATGAATATATATTCGTATTAGTTGATAAAACTGTTGTTCTTAATAAATCTTTTTTTTTTTTTTTAGAGAACATAAGGAAGTCATTTTATGCAAATCATGACTATATTAAGCACTGAATCCCTGTTGTATTCTTTCTGCAAATGTTTAAAATTATCTCCCCTCAGTTTGTTATAGAACAACCGAAACTGATTTCTTAGTTTCTCAGAATATCCTTAAAAGTTATTAGGTCACCAGAATTTGCAAAAATCCTTAGCGGCTCGTGCTGCTTTATTGAACGGAACACTTGACATTTAAAAGAACGCGCTTCTGTTTTGGAAATCACTCTGTTTCCCAGGCTAAAGGCTATAATACACACAGAAAGTTTGTGATTATGTGTTTAAATTCTTTAAACACCCATAGATAGCTTTAAATAAATCAGCTCAGTGTGATAGTAGGAGGCTAATGTCAATACACCGCCAGTGAATCAGACACTTCTATTCAGCGGTACCAGAGTATCCATCCTTGCAGTGATCTCACCATGCTTTGGTTTGTCTATAACGAAAAGGTGAGATTATGTTTTGATTGTGTCTGTAAAAGTTAATGTGTTTCTATTATTAGAATTTAAATGAACTGTGCATCCATGCAGATTTTGGTGTAACTTAAAAAAATATGTTTAGAATTTCTTTATACTCTAAGGACTGCCATCCTTTAATAATAAACCATTATAATGGCCCTGGGATGGACTGACGACCTGTCCAGGGTGTCCCCCTCCTGCTTATCGTCCTTTCAGAGACGGCTGGGATAGACTCCAGCAGATCCCCGTGACCCCAAATTAGGGAATAAGTAGGTTTAGAAGATGAATGAATTAATGAATGAATGAATAATGCAAAGTGCAGCAAGGTGACCCCGTAATGGACTATCCAGGGTGACCCCTGCCTTTTACACAGTAACAGTTGGAATAGACTCCAGCAGATCCTTGTGATTCTGATTATAGATGATGGACGACGGATGTATGTATGTATATATATATATATATATAATAAAAAAATGCTTAGATTTAAAAGTCCCTTTACAACATAATGTAACTAGTAAAAGATTTTCTTATACTGTTGTTATCAAGAAATAGAATAAGAGCCAAATAGTTTTTTTTTGCAAATAGCAGCAAGAACAGTGCCATATCTTAAATAAAATAAATATATTACATTTTATGTCCTGCTTTGTTAGCTGTGATGTCCAAATTCACCTGAAAGAGACAGCTAATAAACAAAGAGATGCTTATTATGTCAGACACGCTGTGATTTTTAAAAAAAAAAACCACTTGCTATAAAATATATAACTGAGGTACAGTAGAGACCTCGAACCGTGCATTTAAACATCACCTGGGACTTTAGTTAAAAATGGCAATAGAGTAAAACCTGATTAACATTGAAATTGGGTTTATTGGTAAAAAAACAAAGGCTGCTTGGGGAAGTGGTGGCTCATGGTTAGGGTGTTGGACTACCAACCTGAATATTGTGGTTCGATTCCAAGCTCCACCAAGACACAACTGTTGGGTCCCTGAGCAAGGTCCCCAACCCCTAATTACTCAGTTGTATAAATGAGATAAATGTAAGTTGCTCTGGATAAGGACGTCTGCCAGATGTTGGCTGTGTTTTAATAGACGACTGAAGTAAGATTGACATTCAGGTCTATTTGTCTGTTCACGTCTTTGTGGTAAATCAAGGCTTTTGATAGCTTTATTCTGTGACAGGTCATCATTCTGGCAACTGAAGTGTCACTGCTAATTAATACAATATTCTTTTAATAATTTTAGAATTATTATTCATGCATTCATCTTCTATACCCGCTCATTCCCTAATTCGGGGTCACAGGGATCTGCTGGAGTCTATCCCAGCCGTCTCTAAAAGGGTAAAAGGCAGGAGCGGGGACACCCTGGACAAGTCAGAATTATTATTATTATTATAAGAAATTTCCCCAGTGTGGGACGAGTAAAGGTATATTTGATCTTATCAGACCAGGGTTGGATAGCTTTCTCTAACACCATCACCAAATCACTAATTGAGGAAATATCTTTGGGTAGAACAAGGTTCCATTAATCCAGTAGAGTTTTACAAATGTGTATAACAAATACCAATGTGCAGTAAGACATTCCTGGTCACTCCTTAACCATGAGGTCCAGCTTTATACGAGCAAACTAACATCTTTCTGAAGCTAAAACTACAGTATAATGTTCTGGTTACAGTGTCATATTTTAGAGAATTTGGTTTATAGGAAAAAAAAACAAAAAACATAATGCAACAAATCAGGGCTGGATGTAGGCAGGGGCAGGGGTGGGCTGAGCCCACCCAAACACCTGTCTTGCCCATCCAATTACAATGCTCTGTGTGGCAATTTCTTAAACTTGAGTTAAAGCATTTTCTTTTTTAGGAAAAGAAAATGAAGAGAGCAGAACATTAATGGAGATGATCTGGCTGTGTAAAAGACATATCCCCATGTGTTATTTCCAACAGCTTCTCTGTCTCTATGAAGGACAATCATGCTGCGTGTCCAAAAATCAAGCCAGACTTAGGTGCATTTATTTTTTCAATAAGTGAGGAGTTCACACAGGCCAGCCGTTCGCTAGGACTTAAACAGGCTTTATTAAGCAGCTTATTTATCTCATTTACATTTATGGCATTTGGTAGACGCCCTTATCCAGGGCGACTGGGTAATTAGGGGTTAACGGCTTCGCCCAGGAGCCCAGAAGTGGCTACTTGGTGGTGCTGGGAATTAAATCCACAATCTTCTGATTAGCAGTCCAACATCATAACCCCTGCGCTACCACTTCCCCTTTTCAATGATTATTATGCACCGTGTTTAAGTTATTAACTTATTATAACTTATTATTGACTTAATCCATTTTAGAAGCTCATTATGTTGCACCTGTTAAACATACAATATATTTTTTTTCTTTACCATATTAACTTGTCTAGATCGATGCGTCCAACAGAGCCACATGTTCCAGTGTGTAGCATACGTCCTGTGGCCATGTGGATGTAGGTGTCAGTATCGGTCACACTGGCGCTGACTTAGTTGTTTTATGTTCTTTGGGATTAAAATGCACTGTGGCACATGCTGTAGTTTTGCTTATTTACGATGTATTAATTTTAATCACACTGTTTATGGCTGACTGAACTAATGTAGTAAGAATACGTGCTTAGCAAATAAGATCTGATGAACGCTGATGTTTTTTTAAAAGTTCTATTAGAAAGCAAAATGATATGTGGTACAGCATGCATCAGATGTAAATAATGCCATGTAGACCAAAAGCCTCAGCTGGTCTTCCAGAAGTAAATATAGAAACAACAGAAGCGCTTTGCTAGCACAGCTGGATCGACAGCTTCGGACCAAGACTCGGTCAGACAGTAAAAACTGCTTAACAAATTGCTCAACTGATCAATGGTTAAGGTGCTGAGTTGTTGATCTGAAGACCAGAAAGACCAGGATTCAAGCCTCACCTCCGCAAGCCTGAGTTGTTGATCTGAAGACCAAGAAGACCTGGGTTCAAGCCCCACCACCAGACAGCCACTGTACAGCCAGTCACCGTTAGATCTTTGAACAGGACCCTTAATCCTTCCTGCTCCAGGAGGCGTTGTATCATAGGTGACCCTGCGCTCTGACCCCCAAACGTTCTAAGATGGGATATGCAAAGACACAGATTTCACTCTGCTGTAAAAAGTATATGTGACAAAATAAAGGCATCTACAATTTTTATACATTGACAACTTGTATCAAATCTGTTCCATAACATAAACACCATCATTCTTCTCAAGGGTGTAACTTTGGTTTCAATTTTCGCCTATTTTTCGCATTTACGTATATTTAGGCACTATGGTGGTACAAAATACAGGAAAATAACTGTTGATTATCATAAAAAAGTTAATTATAGTGATAAATTCTGTAGGTTACTAAACTATGTTTAAGAAAAAGATGTCTTTCTTTATTGGTTAATAGGTGTCCATTACCAAAACGCTAAACAGAATATTAAAAAAAGTTCACTATTAATGTTCTGTGTGTGGATAAAATTAAAATAATGTGAGACTCATTTTTCACTGTACACTAAAGGCAGTAAGGGTGATTTTTTGTACTGATGGTCTTAAAGTCTTTTCACGTCTTGATATCACTCATTAGCTTGATTATTCATTCATTCATTCTCTATACCCGCTTATTTCCTAATTCGGGGTCACGGGGATCTGCTGGAGTCCCAGCTCTCGGAAAGGACAAAAGGCAGGAGGGGGACACCCTGGACAGGTCGCCAGTCCATCACAGGGCCACACACACACTCACACTCACTCCTATGGGCAATTTAGAATCACCAAAACATACAGGACTGTAAGAGGAAACCAGAGTACACCCACGCTAGCACGGGAATCGAACCGGTGACCTTCTTACTGTGAGGCAATAGTGCAAACCACTAAGCCACCATGCTGCCCTACCACAATTCAATATGATTATCCTGACCTGAGCTAATTTACTGAATAAACTCACACCTCCGTTCTTTCTTTTTATCCATAATGACATTAAAGTAATCGTCTGTTGTTGCGTCTGGCGTTCCATCGCTGACTGTACGACCACCTCGATACCTGCTGATTGAAACTTTCAGTGAGGTATTTTTAGAGCGTTTATTTAACGTTCCTGGATGCAGACATGCGCATCGACACAGACTGACCCTCTGTGTGTCCTGCTCGGCAGTGATAAAAAAATCATACAGTATCATTCTCTATCGTTACTATACGCTTGCGGCAGCCTTTCACAACTTTGTGATAATATAAAATATATAAAATGTGTCGATGTTGAGGTGAACGACTCTCATTCTCTGGATTCACTGGATTCACTGGATTCACTGGATGCTTTTTGTGAGGCAACATCCAGTCCGTCTCTAGAGGCACTTCTCCCTCAAGTCATTATCTTCACCGCTTCCTACCACATACCTCGCACATTTAGTGAAAAAAAAATCTACTAAAGAAAACAAATTGTAATGTTATTATTCAAAGCTACATGTTCTTACAGACAGAGTCTGAAATCTTAAATGCTTTATAGTCTTTAAAGAATTAATTTAGTAGGTAAAAATTAAATAACTGTCTGACCCACACTGATTATTTGCTCTGCTGACTACTGTATAAACGTAATAACAAGTAAAATAAGCAGTAATAGGGTTGGTTAATTATTATTTTCAGGCTTGTTAGCATTACTGTCAAGCTCGTAAGCAGGAATCTCAACCGTCAGCCGTTAAGATCGATGCCTGGACTGAATTGACAGTGGCTCTTCGGCAAGTCTGGAAATAATCATTAAACAACAACTTGAAACCAAGAACCACTGCTACTTCTTGTATTGTTGTTAAATGTAAAGTTAACAGGCAGCACCGGCGGCTTAGTGGTTAGCACTGTTGCCTCGCAGCAAGACTCGATTCCTGGGAAGGGGTGTTTCTGTGTGGAGTTTGCATGTTCTCCTCATGCTTGTGTGGGTTTACTCCGGGTTCTCCAGTTTCCTCCTACAGTCCAAAAACATGTATGTTCGATTGATTGGTGATTCTATATTGCCCATAGGAGTGAGTGTGAGTGTGAGTAGCCCCGTGATGGACTGGCGACCTGTCCAGGTTGTACCCCTTTAAGAGACGGCTGTGGGAGAAAATAAGCGGGTAGAAAGGATGAATGAATAAATGTATAGTTAACAGAACAAACTTATATAAACCTGCTTGTATATGAAATGTTGTAGTAATAATGTGTACATTCTTACACACGTTGCCATAATTACAAAAAAATGATGTCTCACTTCTTACCTTAATATATTTATGTTGTTTTTTTTTACAGGTCCGTTATGACTGTAGAAGTGCCATACTGACCACCTGATCACCTCAATATTGTGTTGATGCTCAGTTAAAGGTTTACTTCAAGAATCTTTTTTCGATTATTACCAAAGCTCCCATCACAGACAAAGAAAAAAATATCGACAAGCAAAGCTACTCAAATCCGTCATCTCTTTATCAGTGTAATCATACTCATAATCGCTAGAATAAGTTTGGTGTGGTGTAGAAACACATATGGGCTGCTATTAGACAGGTTTGTGTTATCATAAAATTGCAAGAACATTATTTAAATAGACGGGGTATTTTTTTTGTTTTCATCCCATATGCCATTCTGTTCTAATTCTGTAGCAAAAATCCTACAGAAACCTGAAATGTAATTGTAGCCTAAGGGCTGTAATAGAAAAAAGGTACATGATTATAGCTGCCGAAAGAGTGAAAACATTTAATAGGATCTACACAGTACATCATTTTCTGTGTTTCATATATAAATAATCAAAACTAAGCTCTTACAAATATTGCCTTTGAATGATATAAGGAAACTTCTGGAAGATAGAGAGAGAGAGCGAGATGTACATTTTAGTGTGCAAACACAGTCTATGTTTTTATAAAAGAGGGTTTTGTAATATATATATATATATATATATATATATATATATATATATATATATATATATATATATATATATAAGGAACATATTTTTGATAAAATGATTTTAAAGATTTTCAGTTTTCTGGACTTTAATCTCTGCAGGGCATTTATTTATATTATTTATGTATTTTTCAGATGTATAAAAGATGTCTAAAATGTTTTTTGTATATTTTGTGGGTGTGGTTATATGTGATTGTGCTTTGGAAAAAAAAGAATTTCTTTGTTTTATGTATACACTGATGAAAATATTGGATTTCTGGAGAAGCTGTTTGGCGTCATGCTCCTTTAATGTAAACGGTATTTTATTATAAAGCAACTCATGTACACATTTGCATCTGATGACTAACACCACTGTTCCGGAAATATATTATTGTTTCTGATTATTGGGCAAAAGCTGCAAGCGATTTTATCCTAGAAATGAATCTTTTTACATTTATGAGGATGAGATCTATAGACGATGTCCAGTATAAAGAAGACATTTATGAATTTCACTCTAGTTTTCCTGTATACAAATGAAAATATAGTGAAATCGGTAGTCATCTTAGCAATTTGTATTTAATTTTGTACACATTTTACCACCATATTTTTCAACCAAATAACAGTAAGCTGTACATGACTGTGTAAAATTAAAAATCAGTTTTTAAGATGTCATTCTTAGCACTTTGCACTGCAAATCCAAGACTTTGTATAGCGGGGGGGAAAAAAGATGTGCTTTAATATGTAAAATACAGAGATTTGAAATAGATTTTTGCTTATTCTTTGTCTGTGTGTGTGTGTGTGTGTGTGTGTGAGTGTGAGAGAGAGGGAGAGAGCTTTATCTGTTGTTTAATCTTTTACCACATTAGGCTTTTCCGAGAAAACTGTATACCAACAGAAGAAGACAAAACACAACGCAGTTTCTGAAAGTCACCCTGAAGAATTTCAACTTGTAAATATTGCAAAAGTAAATGATGAATTTATCGAATTTTCGGGGTAGTAATGAAGCATTGACTTACAAAAAAGATTTGTAGTTTTGTTACTGTTGTACTACTGAAACATGAGGACAGAAGCAATGCTGACATTTTGTGTTGCTGTTTTGCTTCCAGCAGAGTGGCAGCACCATCACAGTGTTGCCCCAACACATTAGAATATAATTATGATTCGTTCCCACCCCAAGCAAAACTTAGTCTTAAAATAGGTACAATCATTACAGCAGGAAGTAGAGGTGCTGAGGGGGCTGCAGAACCCCTGCAGAAGTCCAAGAAAAACGGGGAAGGGGTGGGGGTGCTGAGCGGGATGCGGTGCTGTGCGGTGATAAAAAACAAATCAATGAAAATTCTGTAACCTAAAAATGAATAAAATTAATTATATCAGTATATTTAATATATTATTTAACAATATTACCTTGAATATTTAGTAAAATTAGTTGAAAAAATAATCGCCGTCACTGAAGTTTAAAAATCGACTATTAGGACTATTCTAAGGGCCCATGCACTTTGGGGGCCCCCAGGGATCTGTTTTATTAGTAGTAACTGTACGCAATGGATGATATATTGGGCCAAAATTGCTAGCGGCGCCCCTGCCAAATGGCACAAAAACACATTTCTGATTTTTTTTTTAGAAATCCCAAACAAAATAAAAGGAGATTGAGCCTCGAGCTGGAGAATCAATCACAGAAGGATGCTGATGGGGGGCACCTCTGGCTTGGAGTCCAGCGTTCTTTTATTTCTTTTGCCCCCCTGCAAAAAACACTTTTCCGTGGCTATAGGTACAGTCATTTAAGTTATGTATAACGTTTGTATAAATATTGCATGTATATATGTATCTGACACATATGTAGGTTTGCTATGGAGAGAAAAGGAATGAAAGTCAGTCGTAGCAAGACAGAGCGTCATGTGTTTGAATGTGAAGAGGTAAAGAAGGTACAGGAGTTTAAGTATTTGGGGTCGACAGTCCAGAGCAATAGAGAGTGTGTAGAAGATGTAAAGAAGCGAGTACAGGCGGGTTGGAATGGGTGGAGAAACGTGTCAGGAGTGATGTGTGACAGGAGAATATCAGCTAGAATAAAGGGGAAGGTGTACAAGACAGTGTAAGACCAGCTATGATGTATGGGTTAGAGACAGTGGTGACACCAGCTATGATGTATGGTTTGGAGACAGTGGTGAGACCAGCTATGATGTATGGTTTAGAGACAGTGGTGAGACCAGCTATGATGTATGAGTTAGAGACAGTGGTGAGACCAGCTATGATGTATGGTTTGGAGTCAGTGGTGAGACAGCTATGATTTATGGTTTAGAGACAGTGGTGAGACATGGTGACACCAGCTATGATGTATGGTTTAGTGGTGGACCAGGATTTATGGTTTAGAGACGTGGTGAGACAGCTGATGATGGTTGGAGACAGTGGTGAGACAGCTATGATTTATGGTTTAGAGACAGTGGTGAGACCAGCTATGATGTATGGTTTGGAGACAGTGGTGAGACAGCTATGATTTATGGTTTAGAGACAGTGGCGCTGAGAAAGAGACAGGTGGTAGAGCTGGAAGTAGTAGAGCTAAAGATGTTGAGGTTTTCTTTGGGAGTGACGAGGTTGGACAGGATTAGGAACGAGTTCATTAGGGGGACGGCTCATGTTAGATGTTTTAGGGAGAAAGTCAGGGAAGCTAAAGGTGGTTTGGACATGTACAGAGGAGGGATAGTGAATATATCGGTAGGAGGATGTTAAAAATGAAGCTACCAGGCAGAAGGTAAAGAGGAAGATCAAAGAGGAGGTATATTGATGTGATAAACGAGGACATGAAGTTAGTGTGTGTGAGTAAAGAGGATTTGGAGAATAGGGTTAGGTGGAGACAGATGATTCGCTGTGGCGACCCCTAAAATCTGAAACATTTAATTGGACTTTTAGGCTCTTTTACTCAGATCAATAGACTAATATGGTTTGGTTAATCTGATGCATTTTCCTGTAAAGTAGACATGTTTGTCTGCTAGGTTTTCTCTTCTTTCTTTTTCGCTAATTTATTATTTTATCTATACAGGAATCGAGCCTTGTCTTACGTTACGTACTAAAGTGAGACTGATTTAAAATGATCCATTCGAACAAGCTGACCAAAAGTAGACGCCAAATAATTAGTACAAATAAAAACCGAGAATTACTTTAAAAAGGTAACACGGCGCTGTTGATAAATCTGACATAGCGATCAACCAAAAGTGCTTAAGCTTTTAACTAGTGTAATGAGGGAACATAGCACAAGATGGCAACCTACACATACTCTTACATACTCTCAAACTAAAATACTAGGATCAAGACTAAACGGTAGTCATCTGTACTTATATATTACACTTATCACCAGCACCGTGAATGAGTCATTTAGATTCAATGATGTTTTGGGGAGAAAGACAGATTGAGGTGGTTTGGACATGTGCAGAGGAGGGATAGTGAATATATCGGTAGGAGGATGTTAGAAATGAAGCTACCAGGCAGAAGGTAAAGAGGAAGACCAAAGAGGAGGTATATTAATGCGATAAACGAGGACATGAAGTTAGTGGGTGTGAGTGAAGAGGATGTAGAGAAGCCAGATGATTCGCTGTGGCGACCCCTAAAAGGGACCAGCTGAAAGGAGAAGAAGAAGAAGACTCTTCAATGATACTAATGAGTTCTGGTTCTGGGAAAAGTGGTAGCTTAGTGGTTAAGGTGTTAGACTGCTAACCAAGAGATTGTGGGTTTGATTCCCAGCAACACCAAGTTACCACTGATGGGCTGCTGAACAAAAATGTTAGTTGCTATGGATAAGGGAGTGTGTGTGTGTGTGTGCTGTAAATGTTCTGTATTTGCATTCCTCTCAGCTTCAGTGCATGACAATAATTTAAGCAGAATTATAAACCAGCCCCCTCTGCTGCTCATTAGGCTCTATCAAACCACCATGGCATAGAATATTTTTGTAAATCATTACACTTTTGTGCTTGAGTTTTATCAATGTTTCATGTGACAGTTTCCATTTTTAATGTTGCTACAAGTTTTTGCAGAAAGAAATGCAAGTATATTTCTCTTTACATCAGAAGCATTAATAGTATTCAATTTATAAAAAATGAAATGGTAGCGTGGTGGCTTAGTGGTTAGCACTGTTGCCTCACAGCAAGAAGGTTTCAGGGTCCAGCAAGCGTTTGTCCCTAATGACAAACAGCTAAACAATGTTATTACAGCTAAATGTAAACTGTAGCTTGGGGTCAGTGGAGCAGAGTGAGTCCGAATTCATCCTCAAAGTTCCCGGGTGGCGCCGTACCTTCAAAGTTTTCCCAGTAGAGTGGACTTCAATCGGACAGAACTGAGAGAAAGAAAGAAAGTGACAGTGGGAGAAAAAAGTGAACGAGAGAAAAAGAGAGTGACAGTGAGAGAGTGTGTGTGTGTGAGAAAGAGAGAGAGAAAGATAGATGGATTATTAAGTATCGATACTGTAGTGTAAAATTTATTGAGAGTACTGCGACCTAAATAAATTAAACATGATAATGATTAGTTTAGCTGAGAGAGAGAGAGAGAGAGAGAGAGAAAGAAAGAGAGTGAGAGAAAAAGAGTGAAAAAGAGAGAGACAGACAAAGTAAGAAAGAGAGAGAGACGGAGGGAGAGACAGAGAGAGAGACAGAGAGAGAGAAAGAAGTATCGATTTTGTAGTGTAAAATTTACTGAGAGTGATGTGACCTAAGTGATGTTTGTACTGTAAATCTATTCAGACACATACTTTCAAATTCTACAATCTGAAACCTGATTGGTCAAAATCGATTTATTAAATAAATAACATAAATAACACCATGGCTGGGAGGGTAGTTTCATCCTGGACATTCCATTAAGATGAAATTAAGATGTTCACTCGAATACATTATTGTTTAAATAGTACCAGCTCATGAACCGGAATAGTGCGGATGTGTGACTATATCTTTTCTGAATATTTTATGGGAAGAATCTTTGGCGTCAGCACAATTTTAACAGTCAGAGTGCTTTATAAATGCTCAGCATGGTGAAGTCCTCAGCAGAGAGAATTTTACATGTTCCAGATTCCCTGTAAAATGACAACCTGCATTTTTTTCCCCCACCTCATTAAGCTCAGCCTAGAAAATACGGCACAAAGCTGGTGGAGAAGCCGTACTTTAGAATGTAACTGATGACCAGAAGGAACTTTTCATCTTTTGCTCAGGGGCCCAACAGTGACAGCTTGGTGGTGCTGGGAATCAAACCCTGATCCTCCAAGTAGCGTTCCTTAAGACCCTAACCAGTGAACTATAACTTCCCCCAAACACTGGGTTTAAACCAGGAGTTAGACATTTAGAGCTATTGATTGAGTCAACAGGACACTGGACATCTGGGCAAGAAGAAAAATTGTTAATCACACAAAGTGGTGGACTGGTGGAAACAAACAGTGAATAGTGTAAAACGGCTTAGAAAAATACACATATGATTTGATTAGTTCACCTCTTTGGGTGATTAAAACATTTTAACTCAACTCAAACATTTACAGAAGGGAAATAGAGTTGAATTTGCTGTTTTGATACTTTAATAGGAGAATAAAGTTATAAAAAACTAAATAATGTATAAAGTTATAGAAAACTGAATAATGTATAAAGTTATAGAAAACTGAATAATGTATAAAGTTATAGAAAACTGAATAATGTATAAAGTTATAGAAAACCGAATAATGTATAAAGTTATAGAAAACCGAATAATGTATAAAGTTATAGAAAACTGAATAATGTATAAAGTTATAGAAAACTGAATAATGTATAAAGTTATAGAAAACTGAATAATGTATAAAGTTATAGAAAACCGAATAATGTATAAGTTATAAGCGATAAAAACCGAATAATGTATAACTTTATAGAAAAACGAATAATGTATAAAGTTATAGAAACCGAATAATGGTATATAAGTTATAGAAAACTGAATAATGTATAAAGTTATAGAAAACTGAATAATGTATAAAGTTATAGAAAACTGAATAATGTATAAAGTTATAGAAAAACTGGAATAATGTAAAAGTTATGAAAATAATGTAAAGTTATAAATGTTGTATAAGTTATAGAAAACTGAATAATGTATAAAGTTATAGAAAACTGAATATTTCTCTTTTATTCTGTTTATCTTTAACAAACCATAATTATCAATTGTGTGGTCTTCTTTCTCTTTAATTTTTCAAAAAGTTTCTTAAAAATTAACTGTGGTTATAATAAATAATAAATCATTATTAATGTAAAAATAATAAAGCAAGATTTTTCTTCTTATTATTTAAAATACTTAAATATAAATAATTCTTTTATGCTTTATTAATTTTTCAGAATGGCATTTCTTACTAATTCATACTAATTTATAAAAACTGAGACAGAATGAAATTCTCTCTCAGAATTAACTTCATCATCTGGACGTTTTTATAACATGGAAAAGGAAAGCAAATCAGTGAAACACACACACACACACACACACACACACACACACACACACACAAAAAGATTAGTCACATTTGTAGGGAATTGAAAATGCACAGCACAGGATTTATAAAGATTAACATTTGCTGAAGGGCTGAAATAAACATCCCTATGAATAAGCTGTTACTGCTCATTATGTGTGTGTGTGTGTGTGTGTGTGTGTGTGTGTGTGTGTGTGTGCTGCATACTGTCATTATTTGTGCTGTGGGAATTGTCCATTTTTTACAGTAACCCTAACCACATTAATAGGTTGTTTTGCTCATGCAGACACATGCAAAAAAAACCCCAACAAAGCCATGAAATTTGGTTTAATATTTCATATATCCTTTACCGTCATCTGTCCCCTGTCCCCTGTCCCCTATTTCCCCTTTCTTACCTTATATACACAAGTTGCTTCTGGGAGCTGCATCTGGAAGACATTTCCAGTTTGACAGTAAAACAATTGTTAACTTCAGCTTTTACAGCGTCCATAAATTAATTAGCCTACGCTCATTCACGCACACACACACACACACACACACACACACACACACACACACACACACACACACTGATGACACTAATAAAAGCACAACTTTTAGATATATACTGAATACAGATACAGGATAAAGTAAAGGATGCAAACAGCTAATTTATTTGATGACCAGTGAATGTAATCTGGATTTAAGATAGTTCTTTGCCAGTCTGGCTAACGGACGACCATAAGTAAACCAACAATCCTTAAAAAAAACCAAAAAACCCAAAACAGCAGCACAGCCAAAAACAGAAGCCATATGACACCCTTCAAATGCCACAGCCTAGTTTGTTGCCTAGACACCCCAAACTACCAGCAGCCCTTAAAAAAGTGCTGTTAAGCCTATTTATTATAGACACGTGCTGCTGGCAGGAAACTGGAAACACACTTTCACTGGACTGCAACTACAGAAGACCAAATGGTCCCTGATAAAACTGCAGTAAACTTTGTAGATTAGAACAACAGTAGTTTTCCAAGAACTAAAGCTTGTAATGGATTTCTGTGATGGATATCTTTATGTTCCGGGTGGAACCTTGTTATATATTTAAGACATCTGGTTTAAGGTTTAAAGCATGAATATGAGATAATGAGACAGAATGTCTTTCAGACTATTTCATTTCTATTTTTTTTTATGTTTCCTTGTTAAGATATACAGCGCTGCTCTGACCTACGTGTTCAATTCATACGGTGACGGAGCTCAAAACTCAAATTACTCGTATGTCAAACCAAATTTTTCCATTAAAATGAATTGAAATGCCATTTATTCGTTCTGGGTCCCCAAAAAACGCTGCAGTTTTGTTTTGTTGTTACATGTTTTTAAATAAGAAAAATAAACTTACAAATTACGAATATTGGATAAAAAACACTACAATAGGATGTACTGCAATAAACCGGTTTTATTAAGTATAATGTACAGCATTTACCTTGGAGATCAGACGACTCCACTTGCTAACGCGCATGTCTGACTAGCTATCGAGTGAAACACGGGATGCTGGGCGGATGCTACGCCGTTTACTGTGGCGTTCGCTACGCTAACTAGCGGTTGGGTGTCTGAAAGTGGCTCTAAACCTGAATTTTAGCTCGCAACTCAAAGCAAGAAAAATGGCCAAGAGACGACTCGCTAGTTGGGACACTCGTAAGTCAACGTACTAGACTATTTATGTCGGGTTTATACAGTTAAAAACTAAATTAATTGCTTTGAGAGTGTGTTTCGGGTCATTGTTTTGCTTATGTGTTCTGAACTGTAATGCATTGAATTTTAATCCACACTCGACATCCTGTAGTGTGACTATTGCAGATACACACATCGCGATATTGATACTGAAATGATATATCGTACAGCCCTAAATAGGTGCATAATTAAACACAACAGTACTTCTGTCTCAAAGGGTTGAAAAGTAGGTCTGTACATGCCGTGTGCCACGTTGCATTCCAAACTGTAAACAAAACCATCTGAACTGGGGCAAGCTGTCAAAGAACATAAGCTGTTTTGTAGATACGAAAGGATCTAATTCGACAAGTGAACCTTCTGTTTACTGTTTCTGTAAATCTGAAATGAAAAAGGAAGAAAAATTCGAAGCAGCCCGTAGTAACAGAAAACATCTGGACACCAACAGTGTCACGGATAAGTCTGGATTCCAAGGTCTATTTCAACAAGTATAAATAAATATAATTATAGTTATATGTTACTATTAGGTTGTAACCGTGTGCATGAAAGCTGTAGTGGAGGACACGTTACACGGTAGTGTTTAAAAGTTAATGCTATGAGGTAGAATGATCTTATGACATTTAAGTTTCCATGTATTTTATATGTCCTGCAGGGGTCCTAACAGGCTGTATCCCCGCGGAGAAGCGTCTCATTATTACAAAGATGAAAGTGCCAGGGTCAATCTCACACACCTGCAACTCATTCCAACACAATGTGAATGCCTGTATATTCGGTAGGAAATACATTTAGTGTGGTAAACTGCTTTAACTTTGCTCTTTGAAGAGCTTATAAAATGGGCCTCGTTCGGTAGAGTTTCCTGCGTGTTTTTCAGCCTGGAAAGCTGTTAAAGCAATTGAATATTCTGGTCTAATGCTATTAACCTACTAGCTAATCTCATTTTTTTAATAATAGTAGTATTGCTAGTACAGCAGCATTAAAGAATAAACCGGCATAAACAGAAACTTTTTTTTCTTATATATTGTTTATATAATTTTATAAATACGTTAAAGGTACAATAGGTGATTGTCTTCAGAAACATTTTTTTGTTCCGCTGGTTAAAAGTCTCCTCATATCGCGATAGCAATCATTAAGTTAATTGGCCTACATTTATTTACATGTATATATTCTATGAAAAGTGTAAAAACAAATCAATCAAAATGTTTGGCCCGAATATTATGATAGGCTTTCCTACCTTCTTGTCAACATATTTATTTGCGTAACTCACACGGACAGGATGTGTCATTAGTATGTTTACGTACTGCAGGAAAAAAAAGTCTGGGTTAAAAACAGAGCGAAAACCTGAATTATATATCTTTGTTGGGTTTCCACGCTCAATAGCTGATGCTGTGGTGGTGTAGTGGGTTAAGGTGTTGGCAGCCACAGTTGTTGTGTCCTGTTGACTGGGGTTCAAATCCTAGCTGGGGTCTGTCCTGGTGCCACCTCTCTCCCTATCTCCCACCTTTTATCCCTCTGCCAAAAAAGGGCCTGTAAGGGTACATGGTTATATTTAAAGTGTTTCTAATAATTGAAGATCAACAATGATGAGTCATATTGGTGGCATCAAGGGGCCCCCGAAAGGTTTTGGCCGGCTCTGCCCCAAAGAATACACAGAAAGATCAAGACCATAATAATCTACTTTGTCAGTTAAGAGATTTGTGTGAGGTCCCAATTAAAGGGGACGTAGTCGAGACTGTCATACGTAGAATGTATTTAATGTCTTCCATAAATGTGTTTGTCTTTGTTATATTGACTGGATGGATTTTTTGGCTTTATAAAGCAGATAGGACAATAAATTATGAGAGACAGAGAGGGAGGATGGGATTGAAAAAGTCCACGAGTTGGGATTGGAAATCAGGACATTTACAGCATTTGGCAGACATCCTTATCCAGAGCAACTTAGATTTATCTCATTTATATAACTGAGCAATTGAGGGTTAGAAGCCTTGCTCAGGGGCCCAACAGTGGTGGCTTGGTGGAGCTGGGAATCAAACCCACGTTGATTAGGTTGATAGTCCAGCACCTTAACCATGAGCCACCACTTCCAGGCTTCCCCTTTCAGGAAGCCTGAAACTCAATAGTGCCATATATGACAACGAGCTACTTATCTTTTAGTATGAGAATAAGGGTCAGTTCTAATTCTATTTCTTTTTCATACCCTGTTTCCTTTAAACACCTTAAACAGTGCGATAAGATGTAGGGATGAAAATATTTCACCTAAGAAATGGGACACCACCACTACACCAGTACACCGTCATGCTACGTGGGGTAAAAAGCTCATTTCCTGCCACTAGACTTTTCTTTTTGACAGGATATTCTGTCAAATCAGCAAGTAACTTTACCGTTAGTGAACTTTAGCGATTTATTTGTAAACGTTTCTTAGAAAAACATGACGGTAAAATATGAACACAGTATTTGGCAGACGTCCTTATCCAGAGCGACTTACATTATCTCATTTATACAACTGAGCAACTAGGGGTTAAGGGCCTTGCTCAGGGGCCCAGCAGTGGTGGCTTGGTGAAGCTGGGAATCAAACCCACAATCTTCAGGTTGGCAGGCCAACACCTTAACCATGAGTCACCCAGCATTAAATGTAATATTAAATATACCCCTATGTTTTGAAGTGTGGTCCCGAAAAATCAGTGGGTATGAGTCCCTTCCCCCTACACCTACACCTAAAAGAGAATCCAGACACCCCTACCCCTTCACATGAACGTGTGAACCATAGGGGTAGGATACAGGGGTAAAAATGGAATTGGGCCCAAATGTAATTGGTTAATTATTTTCTTCTCTTTTAATTAACCCAAAAGAAATAACGACATTTACTATGGCGTCTTTGTGTCGTAAGGATCTAAAACTTTGCAAAAAAAAAAATACACAGCAGAAAGTGCTGCGTCATCCCTGTATCTGTTCTTCTAAAGGATTTTATTGAGAGATGCCAAGAAAGATTAGGTAGATGAGACTAACATTAGATGGACATAGTGATTTTATCTGTGGTGACAGCTGGTAAAATTTCTGGCAGGCAATAACTCCAAATAGCTTTGTTCATTATTAATACAGATAATAAATGTTCGAGGTACACAATTTGTCAAAGCTATGCATATTTACAGAACATTAATTGTAAAGATTTTAAAGCTTTGACATTTTTACAGTACATCCCTGCAGCTAAAATATATCTCTAGCAGTGAAACGCACATTCATAGTCAATAAAAAACAATAACTCATGATTAATCACACCACAAATTGTGTTAGAGAATCGAATCACTGACCAAAAGATGCTGTCTACCATCTGCTCCTTATTGGATCTTGTAATATGTAGAGAAAATCTAATGATGGTCTATTTTAAATACAGTATAACACCACTTAAAGCCCCCTCAGGTTCCATAACTGCAGCTGTGTAGCTAGACAGATGAAGAGCGATGGGGTCTTAACTAATCGTATGCTTGGTGTTCGGTGGTTGTTTCATGCAGTGTTTGCCTCTGCTGGATAGGTAGCAAAAAAAAGTACCACCGGTCCCAAAACAATTAAAAAACCTGCTGAGTTCATAATGTTTTTTTTTTTCTTGACAAAATATCATTTCCTGATGAAGAGAAAAGAGGGTGTTAACCAACAGCTGGAAATCTTTGTGGTTTCATGATGTCCACTCATAAATACCAGAAGGTAGATTTACATTTACTGCATTTGGCAGACACCCTTATCTATAACGACTTACATTTATCTTATTTATGGTCAGTGGCTCAAATGGTTAAGGCTTGGAGTTGTTAATCTGGAGACCAGGAAGTCCTGGGTTCAAGACCCACCACCGCCAGCCTGTGTTGGTGATCTGAAAACCAAGAAGACCTGGGTTCAAGCTCCGCCACCGCCAGCCAGCCACTGTTGGGTTCTTGAGCAAGAGCCTTAACCCTGTATCAGAGCTGACCTTATGCTTGGAACCCCAACTTATAAAGATAGGATATGTGAAGAAACTAATTTTACTCTGCTTTAAAAAGTGATTAAATAAAGGCATTGACATTTTTTATACAACTGAGGAATTGGGAGCCCCGCAGTGGTGGCTTGGTGGTGCTAGGTATCGAACCCCAGTTTTTTCTGGTATCAGTCCAACACCACTTTTTGTTTAGGGTGCTAACTACTAATCCACCGTGCTGCCCTTCACATGAAAATTGATAAAAATCAATTATAAATTGTTATAAAAAAATCTTTTTTTTTGTCATTAAAGAACAGTTTACAGATGATCTGAGATAATTAACCCATCACCGAGTGAAAGTTTATCAGTTGTGTGTGTTCTGTTTTGTTAGTTTACACAATCAAGCAATTTCAAACTATTTCATCTTAAGAAGAGTTTAAAGAATTCAGTAATATTAGAACAAAATTCAGCTTCAGAACAGAATCTGGAAAACATGCAAAAGAGTCCTGAAGAAACTGTAGTAGGAAAAACGTTTAAAAAAAAGCTTTATTGTTAAGACGGTGCCAAAATGTGTATTTTTTTATAACATTTGGAAAGAGAATTACATTACTTTAGGCCATGAATCTGTGATCCGTGTGTAAACTCTGGACATTTGGTACTTAACCTTTATTTTTGTCCAGCAGGGGCTTAGCACAGTATAGCTGTTAACAGAATATACAAACATCTTACAGCACGAGACTCCTGTAAATTACCTCTTTAAATTAATTCCTAATTTGGGTGAAGTGAAGAATTTGGAAAAACACGCGCCCTCCTCACCATGTCAGGTTGATATTCTGCGCATGTCCAGTGTCACTCGTGCGCTTTGAAACTTGTCCAGAAACTTAAAAAAAATCCACCCCCTCTATGCAAACCTTAACCCACACCGGTTTTCAAAAAGAAAGGTGAACATGTCACTTCTTCTCGAGATGCTCGGCTTTAAATCGTCTTCCCAATGTGCCGCTTCAAAAAGTACCAGTTCTTATGCGAATTTTGCGCGTTTTACTTTGTTTTAACACTCCAAAAGGGACACTTTCGTAAAGACTCCATCGTTATCTGTTTGGGCAAAAAAATATGATGAACATCGTTTTTATAGTGTTTGTGCTTCTGTCTTATGGCTGCGTTTTGCGGGCTGTCAAAGATGAGCCGCGCTCTGAGTCCAGGCAAACTGCACGCGGGCATCCAGAAGGTGCGTCGCGCCTGGCAATACGATGGACAGGTAACGGGCGCGTCTATAACCTTCTGAGTCACGGTTCTAAGTATATACCTTCGCGCCGGAGGGGAAACCCAGACCCGGGCAAACCTGCGGTGGTGATACGAGAATCAAACGAGACTGTGCCGAGTCGACTGGAAGCGCACGCGAAGCCTGATTCCGGAGCGGTGCCTACAGAACCCACACAAACCGGTAACGGAGACGTGATGATGGCAGACAATCCGTACGACCCGTACAAGTCTATTCGCAACGACGTCTATAATTACAATCCCTATTACAACTACTACGACTCTTATTACCAGCCGCGACACAGAAACAGAGTTAGGCACGGCTATGGGACGAGATATTTCCAAAATGGTAAGAAAACTCTTGAGATTTACGTCTACGTGCGAATGTTTGAAATACTATAACTTTTGTAAACATTAGCTTACCATGCAGCTTTTAACAGGTCTTCCAGATTTGATTCCAGACGCATATTATGTGCAAACTTACACATATATACAGAGGGTGTCAATGTACAACCTTCGATGCGCGGCTGAGGAAAACTGCTTGGCAAGGTTGGGAATGTTTTAATCTACTATAATAGTCAATATATGCTGTAAATCTCTTATTAGTCTAAGAGTCATTTATAATTAATTACTATATGTGCCGACAGCTCAGCTGCGCAAGCGCGGGACTACGATACGCGCGTCCTGCTTAGGTTTCCCCAGCGCGTAAAGAACCAGGGGACCGCCGACTTTCTCCCCAACAAACCACGATACTCCTGGGAATGGCACAGCTGCCACCAGTAAGTAACTAATTACCAGGGGCCTAGGATGTATATATTACATTAGAATAATACGTAAAATAATTCTTTAACATGATATACTATATAATGTGCCCTATGACGCATACGATCTGTGCGTAAACCATTTCGATTCATTTTTATTAATACTATTCTAATTCCCAGATGACGGATGGTCTTGTTAGTGCAGTCATCTGGATCTGTTTAGTTAGGTGGTGCTGGTTGTAAAAAAGGTAGATTAGCAATTTTCTCTGATGTTGGAATTACCTTTAGAAAGTGTTTTTAATTTTGTTAACCTGGAAGGTGTTAGATTACTAATCTAAAGAACCGGGTTCGATTTCCAGCACCACCAAGCCACCAAGCCCTTAACCCTTAATTGCTCGATTGTATAATGGGGAAGAATGTAAGTAATTTTGAATAAGGGCGTCTGGCAAATGAAACCTAAAATTATCAGTTAAATTCAATCAATTTTAATTAAATAAATCGTTATCACATTTATTAATTGTTTGAAACAACATCTAACAGCCCTAGTCCAGTCTCGATTGTATAGTACCTCCAGGTCTGTTCTACAGGTTGCACCATTTTATTCTAATCTTTGTTTTAATCATGTTTTTGGTTTAAAATTTTTTTTTTAATTAATTTGATGTTGTTAAAAAAAAATCCAACTTCTTCACCCAGGCACTACCACAGCATGGATGAGTTCTGTCATTATGATCTCCTGGACGCTTCCACCCAGAGCAAAGTAGCTGAAGGTCACAAAGCCAGTTTTTGTCTAGAAGATACCTCCTGTGACCCTGGCTACTACAGACGCTATGCCTGCACATCACACACTCAGGTGTCTGATTTTCCCAATATTTCCATTTCCCAATATTCCATTGCTACTCATTAATAGTATTTCCTTAAGCATCATTTGTGTATTTCTCTATTATACAAGTGTTGTTGCTTTATGGATTTTTTTTTCTACAATAGTATTTGTTGATTTAATAGGGTTTGAGCCCAGGATGCTATGATACATATAATGCAGACATTGACTGCCAGTGGATTGACATTACTGATGTCAAACCCGGAAAATACATTCTCAAGGTTAGATTTTACATCCATTAATTATAAGGTAATACGTTTACGCTGTCTTATACATCCGTTTTAATGCATTTTGTACTGTTGTGTTGCAGATAACTGTGAATCCAAGCTACCAGGTTCCAGAGTCAGACTTTTCTAATAACATAATGCGCTGTGACATTCAGTATACAGGGAATTATGTTCATACATCTGGGTGCCGGGTAACCCAGTAAGTCCACAGTTTATTTATAAAACCTGTATATTTTGGAACTTTTTTAGGGTTTTTTTTAGGATGTTTTAGATCAGTTACAGTTCAGTACAATTTGCATCTATGGAAAAACAATAATAGCTATCAAATAGGATTTCCTTTATACTACACTTTCATGTAATTGTCTTTAGCCTTCAATTTAGTTATGCTGAAAATTCAGTGAACACATCACTAAAATGCCTATTGACTGTTACCAAATATTTGGCAACCTGAAAAACCTCAAAACATGAATGTAAAATTCTTACTGTTTCTACTACATGGTATATAGAAGTTATAGAAGCTATAAGATTTTAAATATTTTATATGTTTAAAGAAGCAAATGCATTTACATTTAAACTGTAGTACATTAGCATGGTATATGGGGGAGTAGTAGCTCTATAATTTTTCCACAAAAGGATTGTGGGTTTGATTCCCAGCACCACCAAGTTACCACTGCTGGGCATCTGAGCAAGGCCCTAGCCCAACAATTCCTTAGTTGGATAAATTAGATAAAAAATGTTAGTTGCTCTGGATGAGGGTGACCGCAAACTAAATAACCAGAAATTGAAATGTGTGGCCTGAAAATAGATTAGATTTAACCTTATATAAGTGATGTAAGATGCATGTAAGATGGGGAAGTGGTAGCACAGTGGTTAAGGTGTTGGACTACCTGGTAGATCAAGTTACCACTGTTGGGCCCCTAAGCAAGGCTCCTAACCCCCAATTGCTCAGTAGCATGAAAGAGATAAATGCAAATCGCTGTGGATACGGACGTCTGCCAAATGCTGTAAATGTAATGCATGTGTCACAAACCAAAATATATTTTTTGAATAAATAGAAATTTAATTTTCAAAGAGTTTTTCTGCAGCCAAGATCGTATTATACACCTTTTGACATATATTATTTAAAAAAAAATAAAAAATTCAAGAAATGCATAGTGGCTTAGTGACTAACACTGTTGCCTCACAGCAAGAAGGTCCAGGGTTCGATTCCCGCGTAGAGGTCTTTCAGTGTGGAGTTTGCATGTTCTCCCTGTGCTTGCGTAGGTTTACTCCGGGTTCCCCGGGTTCCGCCCACAGTCCAAAAACATGCATGTTAGATTGATTAGTGATTCTAAATTGCCCATAGGAGTGAGTGTGACAGTATGTGTGGCCTTGTGATGGACTGGTGACCTGTCTAGGGTGTCCCCCCTCCTGCCTTTCACCCTTTCAGAGACGGCTGGGATAGACTCCAGCAGATCCCTGTGACCCCGAATTAGGGAATTAGCGGGTATAGGAGATGAATGCATGGATGAAAATACAGATAGTGACACAAAATGAATTAAAAACAATAAGTAAACGTAAACCCTAAAAAATAATCAATTTACAGAATGCGTTACACGACCTTGTGTGCCAATCAGAGAGAATTATGAAAAGCAGAGTGAAAGTGGAAAGAATCACAGCGCCCACAGATGCGGAATCGCATAGGAATTTTAACTGTGCTTGACTGTCCAGAAAAGTATCTCTAGTGATTTCTGCTAGATAAGAAAAAGCTGGAAACATATTTAAATACAAAATCATTAGAAGCTCTACGACGCCTTATTCGCTTCTGTAAGACGCTACTTCGCTACTTTAACACTGACACACACACAGATCTTTCATCAGCACATATCTCTATAGCAACAGGAGAGATGCAGGCAAGCCATCTTGTCCTGCAATTCCTCCACTTGCTCAATGAATTTAATCCCTTCCAAAAAAGACCTCCTCTTCATCACTACTCTCACCAATGGCTCTATAACATCTGGTCATATACCAACTCTATTCAAGGAAAGCAATTTCCATTTCCATTTTAAGAAAACCCACTTTAGATCCTTGAGACATGAGGTCAGATTTTTATACAGATTTTCCTGCCAGGAAAGCCCAGGCCCAAAATGACAAAGAAATAAACAAGCACTTATCCATGTGGCAGATGTCCTTATCCAGAGTGACTTACATTCATCTCAACTGCAATTGGGGCTTAAGAGACTTGCTCAAGGGCACCAACAGTGGCAACTTGGTGGTGCTGGGAATCGAACCCCGATCCCCCGATTAGCAGTCCAACACCTTGACATCTGCACTACCACTTCCCCCTTTACCACTTATCCTCTTCCTCTGGTTTGTTAGTCACCTGAAATTCTGTTCAGATCACTGCATGATGTCTGGTTAAAATGTCAACATGGATCACTTTAATTCCAGTAAAACTAAACTGCACTCGGTAAGGAAAATGCCATTGTCGATTCGGGTTTGGATGTCAGGATTAGTGTAAAGATGAATTCTGGGGTTTGAGCTATCTCCAAGTGCCATCATCCAAAGTCAAGTCAAGTCAAGTCCCCTTTATTGATATAGCGCTTTTTAACAATAGCGATTGTGTCAAAGCAAATTTACAGCATCCAGAAAAGACAATAATAAAACTCACTAAAACACTCAGTTCATTTTAATTAATAGCTGTAAATTAAGAGTCCCCAAAAAAGTAGGTCAGAGGCGACCGCGGCAAGAAACCAAAACTCCATCAGTGACAGAATGGAGAAAAAAACCTTGGGAGAAACCAGGTTCAGTCGGAGGGTCAGTTCTTCTCTGATCAGACAAACCGGCAGGTTATTCCATGCTGCAGCAAAGTTTCCGTGGTCTTGTCCAGATGGCCATCTAGAAGACAAGTTCATTACTGGGAAACTGCCACTAGGGCTTATGTGTCTATCTATCTGTGCTGATCCACTAAAGAAGAAAAGCTGTTGATGACCGAGAGCCAGTTGAGCCTCAAGTCCACAGACTGCCATTAAGTTTCTAAACTGAATTAAAAAAAATCAGAAAAGATCCCGAGCTATAGTAATCCTCAACATTCTAGTCTCATACTCTAGAAATAGCCCAAGTACTCATATTACCAATTTTTCTGGCCCAAACCATAAACACTCATAGTCACAACCCCCAAACCCAGTGCAAGTGTCTAAAGACAGAATAACATGTTGGCAAATTGCTGGTATTAATATTATTACTATTATTTTGCCTTTCAGATACTGATTCCAAGTGTTGTTCTCAGTCAATAAAGAAAAAAAACACCCCTGCAGTGACATGCACAGACTCCCCACGGGAAAGTCAAAGGGTTCCAATTTTATATTATTATTATTATTATTATTATTATTATTATTATCAATCATGTTTTTTTCGAGAATGTACAATTCTTCTATTTTCATACATCAAAACTGATATAAAGCAACAAGAAGTTAGTTCTAAGGTTAAAAAACTGGGAACTTAAAGGTTCTAAGTAAAACTATAACGGCTCTTTATTAAACGATTTCAAGTTAATGAAGGGTCAGACCATCAAAACTGTAGCTTTATATATTTTAATATGACATAAAATAAATAGTATATAATTAATATAAATGCACTAAAATAAAAATATCAGTGGAGGAATATTAAAGTGTATATTTCATCCTTGTAGATAAAACTTGTAGAAATATTAGTAATATTCTTTATTTTTGGAGTAATAACCTTTTCTTATAATGTAAAATTTCCCAAACATCCTATTTTGTTAGTACAAGACTGGAATATTAAAATATCTTTCCTAAACATCTAAACTGTAAATGATCTATTTGCTGATTTTGCCTTTATGAATGTTTTTGAATATCATTTAATCAAGTATAATATCATATATGACCATTTTAGTGGTAAAAGCTACTTTAGCGAGTATTTATTTTTTCAGTAACTATTCATTTACTTATAATACCAGTATCCGGAGAAACTAAATGGGCTGTGATCTAAAAAGAGGGTAAATATTAGAATTTAAACAACCAAAATCGAATAAAATCTACTATAATATCTCAATTTGGTCATAATAAGTTACAATGCCTTATAAGAAAAAAACCTTTGGCACATTTAACAAGCAAATGTCATCATTAATTCAAGAGTTTTATGTTTATATTGTGTAAATGATTCATAGTTAACATAATTTTATTGATTTATTCACCGCTTCACTGCTGTGTAATAATATTAGCTTACAAAAAAAAGATATTAAATATTAGTATGTATAAAAAGCTTTAGCTTAATGTTTCTATATGCTCCCGGATGGTTATATCACCGGTTAACAGGCACAGGAGGCATCTAGGTATATTAAATTACAGTTTTTATTATAACATCTGCCTGAATCTGTTAGGTCGCATCCTTGGAGTCGTACATTATTAACGCTTTATTTATCCAAAAAAAAAAAAACAATTGTAGGGATTTATCTTGTATATATTTATCTTTTCTTAGTCAAAGGTCTTTATAACAAAAAGAAAATGATCATATTTTTCCTATATAACTATTTTACTGCTCATCCGTCCTTCTTAAATTAAGATGAACTTAATTTTTACTTGCATGCATTCAGTATTTTCTTCAAATGCAGTGCTTGAAGTGGGAAACAAGATCTAATATGTAAATTTGTTGACGCTGTGATTATTTTAATGTGTAAGACTTTTTTAATTAAATGTTGATCAATTTCACACAGTCTAGGACAGTATTTTTCTGTAGGGAGGTGGTCGGGTACGAAGTATTTCAGTATATGTTTTGTATATTTAAAGTATTTACCAATCACATTAAACAAAATGCATTTTTGTCTGTGGTGTTTTTAAGAAATCTATTTTTTATATATAAATATATATATATTTCAATTAGATATGTGTTAAATAAGGTAGCAGAAATAAGGTAAGGGGGAGATACATTTGGTTGCCCATCATGGAAAGAATGGATTGTTTAACAAAATTGGGTTCAAGTTCAAACACAAGGTTAAAGGTCACTCTCTTTAGATCTGTTCACCAACAAATGTAAGTCATGGTATGCACTTCCTTCACATCGAGCATTTGGGGGCAAGCCAGGGACATTGACACTCTTGTTTCATCTTCATCTTTTATAACCGCTTATTTCCTAATTCGGGGTCATGGAGATCTGCTGGAGGGCGAAAGGCAGGAGGGGGACACCCTGGACAGCTTGCTAGTCCATCACAGGGCCGCACGCACACTCATACTCACTCCTATGGGCAATTTAGAATCACCAATCAATCTAACATACATGTTTTTGGACTGTGGGAGGAAACCGGAGAACCCGGAGAACATGGAAATTCCACACAGAAGCACGGGGAGAACATGGAAATTCCACACAGAAAAGCCCCTGCAGGGAATCGAACCTGGTTCCTTCTTGCTGTGAGGCAACATTTCTAACCTCTTATTCGGCAGACGTCCTTATCCAGAGCAGCTTAAATTTATCTCTTTTATACAACTGAGCAATTGGTGGTTAAGGGCCTGGCTCAGGGGATCAGCAGTGGCAACATGGTAGAGCTGGGAATCAAACCCAGAGACCACCGCTGAGCTACCACTTCCACCATATTGGTCAATAATAGTGCAAAGTCAGTACATATAAACTATGGATTCAGAGGCGATCTCCACCACTCTAATGAATTGCACACGGTGGGGAAGGCTGGCGGTTTGGGACAGAGGAAACTTTTCTTTTTGCCCGTCAGCATTTTTAAATAAACAGGGACATTCTCTTTCTCTGTCTCTTTCTCTCTCTCTCACACACACACACACACATACAGCTCTAAGTGCTTTTCTCTTCCTTCTGGCTCTTTTTATTGCTTTTGCCACTTACTGCAACTGAGCTCAGATTATTAGTATAATTGAGCACAGGTACACGACCCTTTACCACCGACTCCACTCAGCTTTGCACTCCATTCACTAACCTGCGCTTGAGCACATCGCCACTTGGACACATGCTGAGTCATGAGGATGTTTCATAATCTCTGTACACACTGAGTCAGCTGAAGCAATAGCACAAATATAATGAGTGATTCTGTGTGAAATTAGTCAGAACAGAGTGAAGCAGACTCTAGGACACGGGTGGACATTCAATAATCCACTGATTAACAACTAGAGACAACTTAAAGATGGAACAGATACAATATCTACAACGCTACTATACATAACGACTTTAATGTTAAGATGGTGGCTCTTTTGCCCACTTCACCTAATATCTATCTATCTATCTATCTATCTATCTATCTATCTATCTATCTATCTATCTATCTATCTATCTATCTATCTATCTATCTATCTATCTATCTATCTAAATATTAAGTATATCTATCTATCTATCTATCTGTCTGTCTGTCTGTCCTGTCTGTCTAAAATATTAACTATCTATCTCTATCTATCTATCTATCTATATCTATCTATCTATCTATTTATCTATATATATATTAAAGTATCTATTTATCTATCTGCACATCCATCCATCCTACATTTACATTTGCAGCATTTGGCTATTTATCTATCTTTCTGTCTGTCTGTCTGTCTGTCTGTCTAAAGTATCTTCTATCTATCTAACTATCTACTATCTATCTATCTAATCTATATTATTAAGTATCTACTATCTATCTATCTATCATCTCTACTACTATCCATCTATCTATCTATCTATTAAAGTATCTATCCATCTATCTATTTCTATCTATCTATCTATCTATCTATCTATCTATCTATCTATCTATCTATCTATCGATTAAAGTATCTATCCATCCTACATTTACATTTGCAGCATTTGGCTATTTATCTATCTGTCTGTCTGTCTGTCTGTCTAAATATTTATCTATCTATCTATCTATCTATCTATCTATCTATCTATCTATCTAAGTGCAGCATTTCTATATCTATCTATCTATCTATCTATCTATCTATCTATCTATCTATCTGTCTGTCTGTCTGCCTGTCTGTCTGTTATTATTAACTCTGTATGCTTTGTTTCCTAAATTAACTTTAACCTGTTAGCCTAAAAAAGCATTAGATTCTTATTATGTGATGGAAATTAAATGTCTTTTAAATAATAGATAAATTCTTTCTATTTTATTTCATTTATACAACTGAGCAATTGGTGGTTAAAGGCCCTGCTCGTGAGCCCAGCTGTGGTAACTTGGTGGGAACCCACAATCTTTCAGTTGGCGGTTTAACACTTTAACATGATCTAATTTGATTTTTGATTCCTCTTTATAGCATTTTTTTATCCAGAGCAACTAGAGGTAAAGGGTCTTGCTCAGGGGCAATATTTCTTCAGAAAATATCCACTAGAGTGCAGTAGTGTACAACAGTGCCCATCCTTTAATACAAACTAAATCTACATTAAAAAATAGCTTAGCAATTTACTTTAGCTTTAATTATTAATAATTGCATTCTACATTAACGATGCGTTAAACATAAAATATGAATATTTACTTCACTGGACACTTAAACATGCGAAAATAGTAAACATTTTGCCGGAAACAATATTTTTTCTGCCTTTAGACTAATAGCCTTAATTAAGATCTAAACATTATATTCAGTAAATTTAGAATAATTCAATTAAATAATGATTTAATAATAATTGCTTAAATAGTTTGTTTTTGTACTTTAAAATTAGGTTATTTTGTTTAGTTGTAAAAAAAAACACACACCCAGTATTTCAATAAGATGCGATGACGCGGCCCAGTAAATCAAGCTTCCTTGGAATAACCATGAATAACGGTGCGCCTCCTGTTCTTCACGGACAAATCCCAAATAACAACACACTTCCTGCCTACGATCACTTCGTATGACATCAAATAATGACGTATGCACCCTATCTAGTGCACTTAATCTAAAAACGGTCGTCATTTAGGGCTCCACCTCTGTCAAATTCTTGTGCGGCTTGTGTAGTGGTTCTGAAGAAACCGCTATAATCTATAAATTCTCGGGGAAAATAAACGCACAGCTTCGGTCTACCAGGTATTTCTGACATTTGCATTATTTTTTGACATTTGGATTATTAATAAAAACCGGTGCTGAACGCGTTAGCAGTCTATTCGACTAGACCAGCACTAAAATAAGCTTTGCTAAGCTAACAAGCTAAGCTAAGCTAAACATTCCCCACAAACAATAGGAAAAGCAGCTTCGGATGGGACAGAGATTTTTTTTTTGAATATTATGATGTTTTTACCTGTTAAAGGCTTTACTGGTCGAGTGAGACACTGTTTATAAACACGACGCACCGACTGGTATTATAGAAGACTTAGCGCTTTATAACTTTTATGGGGAAAAAAGCCCTTTTTTTTTAGACTGAGGTTGCTAGCTAGCGTAGCCAAAGGGGGAAATCGTCGCTAGCGGCGGAACACCAATACAGCTGATCGGTGTTAGTCACCGGGGTTAACAGCATCTTTCCGGACATTCTAACACCTCAACGGGGCTTTAATGCGGTAAAACTGCGTTAAACACATTATTAATAAAATATATCATCTACAGACAAGCAGATGAGTCCAGAATAAAAAAAAAAAACAAAGCATTTAATAACCTTTTCCCCCCTCAGTGTCATGTGGAAGTGGTAGCGCAGTGGTTAAGGTGTTGGACTGCTAATTGGAGGAAAGTTGTCACTGTTGGGCCCCTGAGTATGGCCCTTAGAGAGGTAGATGTAAGTCGCTCTGGATAAGGATGTCTGCCAAATGCCCTAAGCGTAAATGTTTAGAAACTTTAGAAATGTAGAAGTGATGTTTAAGTCCAGGGTTTGATTCCTAGCACCACCAAAACCGGGGTTCGATTCCCAAGCCACCACTTTGGGCCCCTAAGCAAGGCCCTTAACCCCCAATAGTTCAATTGTATTTAAAAAAAAAGAGGCAAGTCGCTCTGGATGAGAAAGTTTTAAATGGAAATTGATCAAAATGGATCATGTTCGTAGAAGTGGTAGCGCAGTGGTTACGGTGTTGGACTGCTAATTGAAAGATGATGGGTTTGTTTCCCAGCACCAACAAGTTGTTACTGTTGGGCCCCTGAGTAAGGCCCTTAATCCACAGATGTATAAAGAGATAAATGAAAGTCGCTCTGGATGAGGAAGTCTGGCAAATGTCATAAATGTAAATTATTAGAAACGTTAGAAATGTGGAAGTGGTGGTTCAGTGGTTAAGGTGTTGGACTGATATCAGAAAGACCGGGGTTTGATTCCCAGCACCACCGGACCACCACTGTGGGCCCCTGAGAAAATGCTTTAAATGTGTAAAAATGTTTCTAATAATTGTAGAAAACAAGTGAAGAAATGAGATAAATACTAATTTTCTTTGTAAACTTTACCATGTAGTACCACTAAGTTACCACTGTTGGGCCCCTGAGTAAGGCCCTTGATCCACAGATGTATCATAAGATAAATGTAAGTTACTCTGGATAAGGGAGGCTGTCAAATACTATAAATGGAAATGTTGGAAATGTTTCTAATAATTGTAGGAACCAAGTGAACGAACGAGCTAAATTACTAAATTTTTTCGTAAACTATACTATATAGTATTACTTAGTTACCCCTGATGGGCCCCTGAGCGAGGCCCTGAACCCCTGATTGCTCACTTGTTTAAAACTCTGGATAAGGAAGTCTGCCGAATGCTGTAAACGGAAATTGATCAAAATAGATCATGAAGTGGTAGCGCAGTGGTTACGGTGTTAGACTGCAAATTGGAAGATTATAGGTTCGATGTCCAGCACCAACAAGTTGTTACTGTTGGGCCCCTGAGTAAGGCCCTAAATCCACAGATGTATAAAGAGATAAATGTAAGTCGCTCTGGATGAGGATGTCTGGCAAAAACGTCAGAAATGTGTCTAATAATTGAACGAATGAGCTGAATGACTCCTTTTTTTTTTTGTAAACTTTACTGTGTTCAGACAAGCAGATTCGCCCAGAAGAAGAACCCGTCGCATTTAATTACGCATTAAGTGTTTCCATTGAGTGGAAGAGACTTAACGTGGCTTAATGCGTTATAACAGTGTTATAAAGACACTAATGCTAAACGCATTATTAATAAAGCAAACTATTTATAGACAATTATAAGAACCCAGAATAAGAACCCATCGCATTTATTTACGCATTTACATTTGTAGCGTTTAGCAGACGTCCTTATCCAGACTGACCTACATGTATTTCATTTATATTTATTTCAACTAAGCAATTGGGGCTTAAGGGCCTTGCTTAGGGGCCCAACAGTGGTAACTTGGTGGTACTAGGAATCGAACCCGGATCTTCCAATTACCAGGCCAACACCTTAACCACTGTTTCTCACACACCCCTATGGGCAATTTAAAAATCACCAATCAAACTAACACACACTGTCAGATAAAGTCATTTATTAATAATTATTAATTCTGATGATTATACACCAAATCTTTCTTATATAAAACAAACTTACCCATAATTCCCATCTGTTCTTTTCTGACTGTTACCTGGTGGGAAGTGGTGGCTCATAGTTAGGGTGTTGGAATACCAGCCCGAAGATTGTGGGTTCGATTCCCAGCTTCACAGAGCTACCACTGTTGGGCTCTTAACCCCTAAATGCTCAGTTGTATAAAAGGGATAAATGTAAGTCGCTCTGAATAAGGACGTCTACCAAATGCTGTAGATGTAAAGGTCACCTACCTTTGAGGAATATTTTCTTCTCCAAGCAGGTAGCAATATGTTTGTCATTATTTTTTTTTCAGGGCTACCTGAGACATAATGCTGACAGAAAATGGATGCTCCTGAATATTTGGACCTGGATGAGATTGATTTCACTGATGATTTGTCTGTAAGTAAAGTCAATAAATTGTTATACGATAAGTATATTAACACTCAATAGTTTACTGATATGGTTATAGAAAGTCACCTACAGTATTTTAGTCAGGTAAGTAGTAGCAGAGGGCCGAGACAAACAGCGCTCCGGGCGGCTGCCACTGAATGTTTGTGAGGTGATGTTGATTAGAAGTTGATTAGAATACATGTTTTCAGGAGGAAAAACATTTAAAAAATGTGTTGAACTCTAGTTAAACCAAAATATTTGACTTTATAAAGTATCGATAGTTTAAGGAAGTATAATCTTCTTCTCCTTTCGGCTGTTCCCTTTTAGGGGTCGCCACAGCGAATCATCTGCCTCCACCTAACCCTATTCTCTACATCCTCTTCACTCACACCCACTAACTTCATGTCCTCGTTTATCTCATTCATATACCTCCTCTTTGGTCTTCCTCTTTCCCTTTCGCCTGGTAGCTTCATTTCTAACATCCTTCTACCAATATATTCACTATCCCTCCTCTGTACCTGTCTAATAATAATTGATGAGTAGACGATTATGATTTACCGAAATGATACATTAGAATGTCCGGCGTCCACTGATTTTAATTGTCTTTCTAAGAGTGTTGTATTTACAGCACTAAAGACATTTCACTGTTTACTTGTCCTCCAATTCCAGCTAAAGTTTGTCACATTACAGCTGATACTTCACTTATTATGGGTTGCCATTTAAGCCATATTTACACTGCAGGTCTTGATGCCCAATTCTGATCTCATGACTATACCTGATTTTTATGACGACCCGCTTACATCATCATTTAATAACCCGTATCCGATATCTGCTTTTACACTTTACACGGCAAAACAACCAATTATAGATGTACTGGCCGGAAAAAGGAAGTGAGAACGACTTGATTATCAATAGAATCAAAATGCACAGGCTTGTTAAATTATATATCGCTGTTGGAGTCCACCTGAGTTGACGTCATGCGCCACCGTCGCTTATTTAATGACGTTCGACTCACATTGACAAGTGAAATCTGTCCGATTACAGACTTTGATGCACGTATTTGATTCATATCCCATTTGTTATCACATACGAATGAAACCCAAAACCAATCTGAAAATATTGGAACCCATATCTGTACCACATTGGGGAAAATAATTGTAATTGGACATTGGGTATAAATGTGGCCTTAGTCTGTGCCCTGCGAGGCAACATGCAGACTTCAGTATAACTATAGTTTCTTTGGAAAACATATTTTATTAAAGGGAGGAAAAAAATATATGTTCAGCCTGGAATCTGTGTACGAACGTATTTTGTCTGCAATTTCAGTTCCTCAATATTAAAATTCATATTGAAAAAACCTGTGGTATAAAAGCAATACCGCACTTTGTACTGTATATTAAGAACCCCTGTTGTATTAATAAACAACTGTATAAAATATCTGCACGGCTGTCAATACCAACGGCTAAATACTTAGTACAGCAGCGTTCCTGCTGCTGGAAAATAATCTTATTTACTTGTATTTAACATTAAACATAACGTTAATTGGTCTCTGTTGTAGTACACGTCAAAGAGCATTCCAGAACTTTGCCGGAGAAATGATGGGCAAGCAGAGGAAAGACAAGGTATTTATACAGCATGTTTCTAAATTTTATTATAAACATTAATCAAACCAGGTAGAATTTATACAAATGTTGACATGCGTGTCTGTTTCATTATTGAATGCATTTTATTGCTCAGAACAGTGTGGCGCGTAATTGTGCCGCGAGAAATGATCAGGTGTGCCGTAGAAGATTATCCGATTTTACCTGATTGGTACGCTAAGAGACTGGCGGAACAATGACATGCTCTTCCACTAGAGGGCAGTATCGCTTTGAATACGAAAGTACATAGTCGTGCTGATAGTGAGACTACGCTGCAGGTAAAAGCCTGGGACCTGGAGAAAAATGACCCAATGAAGGTCTGAGGACTGGATCCTAAAAGTATTGCCGAACTTGTTGGCGACCTCGGAATTCCAGCTATTCCTGGTGTGCAGAGAAAAAATTGCCAAACAGTGCCATGGTTCCAAGTATAAAGACGAAAAAAAGAGAGACTCTTTAAGAGCTGTTAGGAAAAATCTAAGTGTGTGTCTTCAATTCCTGCAAAAATATCAGCTTTGGGTTCAACTAAACAGGCCCAGGTTCTTACACTGAGGAGGTAAATTAAGTAAATTGAGACTAGATTTATTTATATTTCAGTAAATATACTTTTTGTGCCTTGTGATTTTTCTAATGTGAAATATGTGCCGTGGCTCAAAAAGGTTGGGAATTCAGGGTTAGAAGAACATTTTACACAGTCATGGTGTAAAATTTCATTTGGAGATGTACTGGGTATTGGTGACAGTTTGATGATAAATTTGTTCAAAAAAAAAAAGAAATACCAAAGTGCTAAAAAACTTAATTATTTATTATGGACATCTTAATGCTTAACTTTGCAGCCGAATACTACATAACATATATACAGCATTTGGCAGACGCTCTTCTCCAGAGTGACTTTTATTTTTTATTTTTACCAGAAGATTTTATTTGATTTATACAAATGAGCAATTGGGGTTAAGGGCCTTGCTCCGGAGCTCAGCAGTAGCTGGGTATAGAACCCACAGTCTTTCGGGTTATCAGTCCAACACCTTAACCATTGAACGTACAAATGTACGGAAGTGGTGGCTCAGTGGTTAAGGTGTTGGACTGATACCAGAAAGACCGGGGTTCGATTCCCAGCACCACCAAGCTACCACTGTTGGGCCCCTGAGCAAGGCCATTAACCCCGAATTGCGCAGTTGTAAGGAGATAAATGTAAGTCGCTCTGGATAAGGACGTCTGCCAGATGCTGTAAATGTCTGTCATTTGTGCTGTACAAATTTAATTTTTAAAAAATATTTCATGACTTATTTTCTAAAGGACTATTGTCGTTTTATCAGTCATTAAATAATATAACATCCTAATATAACAGTGACACACACTGATAGATTTACTGTATTTCCTTAGCTCCCGGCATCAACTGGAGCCGAAGTGCCTCCTCACTCAGTGGAAGTGGAATCAAACCCACTGGAATCGCTGATGTGTACAGCAAATTTAGACCTGTTAAAAGGGTCTCACCACTTAAACATCAACCGGAGGTCTTGGACACTGAGGCTGAAAGTAAAAGTCCAGGGCAAAATGTAGAGGGAAACAATTCCCCTAAAGGGCTCCAAGCAAGCGTAAGTCCATGTGATGTTCAGGCACTCAAGAGCAAAAATATTGGCAATGGAGCACTTTTCGGGGAACTGGAGCATTACGACTTGGACATGGATGAGATCCTCGATGTGCCTTACATTAAATCCAGCCAACAAATGGCCACACTGCCCAGAGCAGCCTCCGAGAAGCGGACCTCAGGGAGTAGTGCCAGTGATAGGTGTGTAGGCCTCAAGGCTTCGTCTCTTTCTCATGCTGAGAACATGAACAGTGGCACACAGTTTTGTGTACTCCCACCGGTTAACTGGCCAGACATGAGGAAGTCAAAGTCTATAGATCCAGACTATCTCAGGGCACAGACAGTTGGATATGAACCCTCGCCAGGATCTCTGCACCGATCCATATCTGAAGCAGACAAGCTATTATCAGGCAGACCTTTTCCAGATACACTAACCCATAAGTCTGGCTCGGAAACTACAGTCAGTCAGTCTTCGTTCCATATTCAGGAAGGTTCAGTAGGGAGACTAGAAGGCAGCAAGCCCTGGAGCAGCCCAAAAACATTCGCACAATGTGACGAAGAAACCAAAAAGTCCCACAACATAATCAACATTGTGCGTGAGGGACAGATTTCACTCTTGGTAAGTAACGGGTACTTAAAAGAGGAAATGCTGATTTACTTATGAAATAATAAATCTCATGTAGCCTTTGTCCCGCCAGCCTCATTTTGCAACTGAAAATCTTGAACTTATTCGAGATGAGGACAAGAACAACCTTCTTCATATCTCTGCCGCACATGGACATGCAGACTGCCTGCAGCACCTGACCTCCCTCATGGGAGAGGACTGTCTCAATGAACGCAACAACCAGCAGTTTACTCCTGCTGGTTTGGGTGTAAAGGTAAGCGCAATAGTTTGTGTTCCGTCTCTGTATTTTTATTACAATAAAAAATATATATTATATTTCAACTTAAATGTATTAACCTAAATTAGTCTATTATCTAAGCCAGTAGGGGGCCCCAACGGCCGCATTATGTCACTTTCGTCATTCTTGATTATTGTCACATTCATTATCAATTTGATTTTTGGCAGCTGTGTTGCTTACTCATAATAATATATAATAATATCATATAATATAATATTATGAATATTATAAAAAACCCACCTGTCGTTCAGGTACTCGTGGGAGCCCCCTGTTTGCCACAGGGGCTCAAGCAGCCGCTAAGTTTGCTTCTGCCTTGCTCAGCTCTGATTATATTTTTTTTTTATATTTTAGTGTTCTAATTTAATGAAAAAATGTAAAAATACTGTTGTTGTTTGTATTTATGACTAGAATGGTCATCTGAGTGTGTGCGCTGGATGGTGAGTGTACATAGCCATTGCTGATCTCAGCTCACACTGGACCACCCAAGTCTTCCTTTATGCAGCACAATATGGTCAGGTAAGATAAGTATACACAGTGAAGCCGGTGGTTTTTATGTGTGGATTTATTACTTTTTAATCTTAAATCTTTCTGCAGGAAAGGATCTTGTTGTGGCTACTCCAGTTTATGCAAGACAAGCGATCTCACTGGATGAGGGCTCAAAGGGAATAGCCCGTCATGTTGCAGCTCTTAGGTCATCTAAGCTGCCTTCAGGTAAGGCCTCCAATTTCTAGAAAATGGTGTTTAGCCAAGCGTCTTTTTTTTTTATAGGGCTGTGAAGCTGGAAACAGGACACAGGCCACCTTCCTGTTTTCCTGTTTGTGTAGACTGACCGATTAATTTCCTTTTCTTCTCACTAGTCAGCAGTAAGGGGAATGGGAAAAACATAGTGCACAATATCACAATGATAAGACTGTTTTAGGAAGTCTGAGTCAGCCACCGAGCAGTTTTTAGATTCTACTGCGTCAATTTATTATTAAACTTATAAAGTATTTCTCCAATAACATACTTGAAGTCACAGACCTTTAATACTGTTTTTTCCAAAGACGCTGGTCGAATATGGGTCAAATGTCACCGTTCAGAACCAGCAGGGTGAGCGGCCATCTCAGTGTGCTGAGCGACAGGGTCATACCACATGTGCACGCTACCTGGTGGTTGTGGAGACCTGCATGTCATTGGCTTCACAGGTGGTCAAGCTTACCAAGCAACTCCATGAGTAAGCAGGCTGCAAAATTGTATTATTGATTCTAATCATAGGTAAACAGGAGTCACCCCACATTCACAACATTCATTCATTCTTCATTCATTCATTCGAAGGCATACCACAGCAAGAATGCACTACAAGTCACATCAGCGGTTATTGCAACCAGGATCCTAATGTAAGGCCACGATCACCCAGGTCTGCTCTTTTCTCATTTTTTTTTAAATCTTATTGTAATGAACATGTAAAAATTACATAAAATAAAGTCATCTTAATCACTTCTCTATTAGTTTGCTTATTCCTCCAGCTGAAACCTGGCCTGAGATGACACTTACTGCCGAGGTTACTCCTGGCGATGGACAATGGGTGTTGAGGCAGAGGCATGTGGATTCAGAGTCAGTCCTCGCAGTTCTGGAAAAGACATCGCGACAGAATAGCACCCAGAAAGCCTTTCCAAGAGAGGCAGTAGAGGCGCCAGCGCACGACTCAGGAATGGGATGGGCATAGGTCGCTACGGAACCCGGTAGGGTGGAAAGGCGGGAACTTAAACTAGCCCGTCTTAGACAGATCATGCAGCGTTCCCTCAGTGAATCCGACACAGACTCATATCCTCCTGATGAGTCTAAGCAGCCCACAGGCAGCACCAGAGCAGAAAGACCGAGCCAGCTTCCTTTAGCAGAGAGCGAAGAACCGATACAACTAACCAATAAGAAGCATACCTCAGCTGCCGAGCGCAAGTTTTCATTCGCACTCAGGACTTCAAGTCCATGGACGGATACAATCCCTTCCGACTTCAGACAACAGTGAGCTTGATCATGAAACAACAATGACTTTCAGGAGAACTGACTGAATTTAACATGGGCAAAAATCACAAGTCGAAGAGTGCTCTTAAATCGCCATCTTCTCGTAGGAAAACCTCACAGAACCTTAAACTCAGAGTGACGTTTGAAGAAGCACCAGCAGTCCAAAAACCTGGACAAACAGGGGATGTTAAAGCGGCTTCCGCTAAAGAAAAGTCTTCCGAATCGGGAAAGCGAACCTTCGGAACGTTCCTCGATCTGAATCGTAAGTGGAAATCAGAACGGAAACAACAATAATGCTCAAGGTTCAGCGCAGAATTCGTCTGGGAAAAGATCTGACGCTAAGGGCAGTCCAGGGGGGCTGTCAAAATGCAAATCTAAAACCAGTGCTGTTTAAGTGCCTTCTATAAGGGTGAATCAAACCCTTGAGTATTTTAATGTTAGTGGTAGGTGGAGTCGAAATGACACGAATGACCAACCAAAAACATTCGAAACACGACTTTGTGGAAATGCAATTTTATTCGACAAGCAAGCACAAATGATTTTTTAATCATTTAATCACTTATATATTTTAACACGTTCCCAAATCGCTTACTTCCCTACTATCTAAGATGCGAGACTGGTAGTATGTCCAGATCCTTAGTATTCGAATGAAATTCTGAGAAAAGTACGGATGACCTGGCCGGATCCTGAAGTGCACATTGTGAATTAAACATGGCGGATGTAGTACGTCTGAATTTCATTTCATTCATCCCAGTATGCATGTCGGCCACCCGACGGCTTCACATTCGTTCTCCGTACTTGTATATCGGTGGAGCTACTCAAGTATTATTTAACTCACTGTGATTTGTGTACATACAGGATCTCGTTTTATAATGTTACTTAGTAAGAAAAAAAAAACATCCCTTTTTTTTGTTTTTTTTTTTTTTTTTTATAGGTTTTAGTGTTAGAAAACGACAGTAAATATTTATGATCACTACATTTTATTCATTACACATTATTAAAACTTTGATCTTTTGATCAAACACATTTTAATTGTTTGGACGATGAGCTGTTTGTTTTATTTAAACATCATCTATTTTATGACACTTACGAATTATTATTTACATCTAAGTTGGAACAAAAAAAAAAACCTATTAAGACGTATGTAATCCTTAAAATTAAATAAATGTATTTAACTGTTACCGGGGTTTTGTTTACTATTTTAAATTTGACGTAATTGGAGACTTGATGATAAAGGATAATCGGAGAAAAGCGCATCGTTTCGACTTTATGGATAGATGACCAGCATAAATCTCACTTATGGAAGGAAGAATGCAATTTGAAGTTCCGGGTGAGGTTTGGAAAGTAGCTTGTATGAAGGCTCACACTATGTCTATAAATACACCCCTTAAACGTCTACAGTGTAAGTGGTTGATGCGTACGTATAACAAAATGTATGGAAGATAAACGAACTTCGTTTCGCTGCATTTGGCAATGCAAAAATATGAAATTATTTTGGGAAGAGTAATAGAGTCAAATTTTAGCTCTTTCTTTAAGGCTTCTTCCAGAGAAACAGAATTATAGCAAAAGTGATCAATTGTTCATAGACCTCAGCCCCTCTTATGCCAAAAATGTATACTGGTAAGGGATGCACATATCATGGATAGACAGATGTTGTTCAGCCTTTCATTAGAAAAGGTAGTGGGAAGGTGGCTCTGGTTAATGTGTGGGACACCAACTCAAAGATTGTGGTTTTGATTTCACTCCACCAAGCCAAGCCACCCTGTTGGCCCCTGAGCACGCCCTTCCCCCCCATGGCTCAGTTGTATAAAGGATAAATGTAAGTCGCTCTGGATAAGGACGTCTACCAAATCCTGTAAATGTAAAGGTAACTGCATATTAAAGGCTGAACATCTGTGTCGAATACATTTGGATCCCTTTATTAATTATGTGAATTTATAGATTTACATTACAGATTTGGCAACTTCTTATCCAGAGCGACGTACATTTACTCATTTAGACAACTGAGCAATTGGGGGTTGTGGCCTTGCTCGGAGGTCCATCGGTGGTGGCTTATGATTTAAATATGATATTTATCGATTAACAGAGAACAATTCGGTAATGATTCTAAAACTCACTTTTGAATAGATACCATGGGCTAAAACGGGGGGGGGGGGGTGGGGGGGGGGGGGGGGGGGGTGATTCTGGGTACTTTTGGGTTTTTTTTTTTAGAGTAAATCAGCATCTTTTGGTTGTCTGTGTACGGTGTTAAAAGCTGTAACCAAAGTGTAATTAATTGAAATAAAAATAATGAAATAATAATTATTACCATCCATAATCATAATAATAAACAAAAATATTTGGGGGAACAAAAATATTGAAGGTTAATACGATTAAAAAAGGCTTCCAGTTTTTTGTCCGTACATTCATCTAGTCGTTATTTTATCTCAGCTATTATTATTTTCGAAGTATCATAGTATCTATAATATAATTTATATAATTTATTAATTATATTATTATCTAATAAAAAAGAAAAAAAAAAAAAAAAAAAAAATATAATTTATTGTATATTTTTTTTTTTAATTAAAAATAGTGTCCAGGCGTCCGAGAATTGCCCTGTTTTAAACTATAAACACAACCAACACAGGCTTTAATGTTCCCGCCTTCCCTGAGAGAAGCATCTAATTTTTATTTATATATATATATATATAATCTATATATATATATTATATATATAGATATATATATAGATATATATATAATATAAACAGTACCTGGGGAGGATGTGTTTTTGTAGTGAATTCAACGATGACTTAGCTTCGTTCATTGACAACAGTTTGAGACGATATCCAAGGGAGTCGTTGTGCACCTTTCAGGAGCAGCGGTTCAATGGTGCTGGTGCGTCGCTGTAGGGGAACGTTTAGGCACGGGGGCCGACAGCCTGTTGTGTAGATTAAATAAAGAGATAACTGCTGATTTGACAGGAGATCTATATAGATGTGGTGTCCATTGTTTTGGTTTTTGTGCTTAGTGGTGTGTGCTTACTCAGCATCAATATAATTGACACCACTGGGCTCTGTTGTTTCGGGAATGACAGCAGTTAAATGCCAGTAGAAAAAAAAAAAAAAAAGGGCTGGGTGGAAAGTTCTTCTGGTGAAGGATGTGAAAAGGTTCCGGCCAGCCATGTGACAATTTTCACACTTCACCAGCATTATTGATGTATGACAGCAAGGATGGATACTAAGATATGCAACCTTTAAAAACACACCTAATTATCCACGCCAACGGCCTGCTGGGTAGAATACGCTTTGAGCTAAACCCCCAAAGCTTTTAATTTACATAATTTCACATTATTATTATTATTATTATTATTAATGTGTATAGTATTATTTATATTATACTAGATACACACTGTCAAAAGAGATTCCAAATCTACTTTATCTACAGTGCTTTACTGGTCGAAGCTCAGACGCAGACTCTGGTGTTAGTGTTACTCATGGTACGAATGACTCCTTTAACTTATTCCATTGATCTCGGTGTTCCCATTAAGCCAGACTTTTATGTTTAAAAATGGAGGGAAGGCAAGAGTCCGGGCTGCCAGTGGAGACCTCCTGTCTCTGAGGATGGTAGGAACTGATGCACATTATTTCACCCGATGTTCTTTCGCCATGTTATTCGGGTAAACAGCCTTTTATTGCACCAGCCGACATCAGTGATTGTGTTGACCCAATGCTTCAGTCGCGTGTTTGCAGTCGTCGCAGAACGGCAGTCGCATCAGGAAAACAAAGGGTCTGCAGTGGAATTGCAAACATTCTTTCACTATTTGTGTTGTTTAACCATTTAGAACTGTTTTTATTGTGTATGTTAGATTTACATTGGGCAGCATCTGTCAGACGTCCTTAGCCATAGCGACTTACAGCAATTGAGGATTATTGGCCTTGCCCAGTGGCCAGCATGTTGGATTTGTGGTGCTGTGAACGAACCGTGTCTTCAAGTTGGTAGTCCAACAACTGTGCTACGACTTCCCCAAACCAATACCTTGTAATATATTTGACATTTTATAACATTATATGGCTCAGTTGTGTTCTAAAAGAAATAAAGGCCCCACACAGTTTGGGGGCCCACAGAGACTGTTTTATTAGTAGAACTGGGAATAGTGTGGTACGGGTCACACCTCATATGCTTTCAGAGGGCCCAAAATTGCTAGTGGTGCCCTAATAACACCAAAATTGCTTCATGTATCTAAGAAATAGGTGGATTTTAGACGTATCTTGGAACCATCAGTGACTCGGTAGTTCTGCATTGATGGGTGTTTTGGTACCAGAACCAAAAAAAAGTCTTGCGTCGGACCTTAGTTGCGTTTGAATGGACGGTGGGACCAGTCGCACAGTGTTGTGGATTTGAGGGAGCGCGGTGTGATCGAGAATGCTTAGTGTTTGGATGTGAAAGGGTTTTCTATAAATATGTGTCAATTTCTTCACTGGAAAGCAAAAGATCATTGGCCATACTAGTTGTGTTATAACATTGAAGATAGAAGACTTTAAACAATAATTACAATAATTTTAATTTATTTTATAATAATAAATTTGCCAGGGCAGCACATTTAGTGGTTTAGTTGTTAGCACTGTTGCATCACAGCAAAAAGGTCCCGGGTGCGATTCCCTGGAAGAGGTTGTTCTGTGTTGAATTAGCATGTTCTCCCCGTGCTTGTGTGGGTTCACTCCGGGTTCTCCGGTTTGGACAATAGTAATATAATAATAAAAGGCTTTAATGTTTTAACTTTTACTATTGTTTATATGTTATCGCAAAGCAGTTTTACTCTATTAAAGTTTTTTATTCAGACTATAATAATTTGTTTTGCGGAATGGTGACACCTAGCGTTCGAAGTAAATACTGCATAGATATAAAAATGATATTTGCCGGTTAGTAGTTTGAGCACCTCGACCTATAATAAATTTTATTACGATATTTCAATATTACATTATTATTATGGACTGGCGACCTGTCCAGGGTGTCCCCCTCCTGCCTTTCATCCTTTCAGAGATGGCTGGGATAGACTCCAGCAGATCCCTGTGACCCCGAATTAGGGAATAAAAGATGAATGAATGAATGAACTGAGTTGTTGATTGGAAGACGAGGAAGACTTGTGTTCAAACCCGCCACTGTTGGGTCCTCGAGCAAGACCCTTAAACCTTCCTGCTCCAGGGACGCTGTAGCATAGGTGACCCTGCGCTCTGACTCCCCAACCTTCCTAGAAGAAGGTTGTCATCTACGTGACAAATAAAATTTTAATTTGAAAATATTTTAAATGCGCCTTTTAGTACAAATTTTCCTGTGATTATAAATGTTTAATTACAGTGTTATAAACTACTAAACATGGTATTAGAACAAAAAACCCCAAATGGTTTTATTTCTGAACAAATATAATCTTTCAGCTCCTTTCAAAATGCAGTTCATATCAACTGTATGTATGTCTTATGAACAGTTTTATCCCTGTGCAAACATTGAGTCAGATTATTGAGAGGTTAATTATTGTTCAGAATCAGGTGAGGTGAAGCAGTAAAACTGTAAAAAAAAAAAAAAATCACTGCAAGACTGAGAAACACCAATCGAAATAGTCCACCTGAACCAATAAGATAAAATAAAAATAAATAAAAATAAATTTTAGCATTTAGATGATTTTAGCCACAAACAAATCCAATAAATACATACGCAAAACACGGACCAGCTCTAGTCTAATTAATCCAAATAGAGTCAAATTTATAGTATTATAACTGACATCCTTATAATTATAATCTAATATAATACAATATGCATCTAATATAATATAATATAATCTAATATATACAATTATAATATAATATAATATAATATACTATAATATAATATAATATAATTACAATATAATCTAAAATAAATATAAATATAATAGAATATAATATCAATATAATATAATATATATAATATAATATAATATAATATAATATAATACAATAATATAATATAATATAATATAATATAATATTAATATAATATAATCTAAAATAATATAATATAATATAATATAATATAATAGAATATAAACAATATATATAGATATAATATAATATAATATAATAACAATATAATATAATATAATACAATATAATATAATTAATACAATACAATAGAATATAATTAATATAATATAATATAATATAAATAATATATTATAATATAATCTATATATATTATATATATATGATGGTATACTTATATATATATAATATATATATATATATATATATATAAATGTGTGTGTGTGTGTGTGTGTGTTGTGGTGTGTATCTGGTGTGTGTGTGTGTATATATATATATATATATAATATATATATCTATATTAATAATCCAATTAGATCCATTTATAAGTATTATAACTTACATCCTATATATATATTATATATATATATATATATGTATATATATATATATATTATATATATATAATATATCTCACACACTTTATATATACTGTTAATATAATAGTTTTAAAGTGCTTTGCTCAATTTGACCAAAAAAATTGTTTTTGTTGTTTTTTTTAAACTATATTGTTTAATTATTTTTATTTTACTAAAATAAGCCGGATAATAATAATTTATAGAAGAATTATCGTTATTTTTGTGTCTTTAGGGCGGAGCGTGTTTTCAATGAAAGCGCCACAACTGTCATAAGACTGGGTCACATGACAGCCTGGGAACCTCCTGTCTCTAATCAGGGAGTTTGCGCTCACCGTTATTACTGTCAGGCGACGATGGCGGAGGAAAGGGAACCCCCACCGTTGGTGGATGAAACTCAGGCAGACTTTGAAGAAGTGGAAGACGATGAAGATCTTTTTTCAAGCGCCGTCACTACAATAGAACAGGTAGGAACATTAGCCAGGTGGCTAACCGCTCAAACCGATAGCTAGCATAACGGCTCCTGAAAGGAAGAAAGTCAACCGACACACGAATCAAACTATACGTGTCGCCATATGTGGAAGTTTCGCGTTTAATTTGACTTGTTTTTTTGTTTGTTTGTTTGTTTTTGTTTGTGCGTTTAGCAGTTTGTATTTTGTGCATTTATTACGTGGTCAACAACATTTTATTTAAATGCGTTAGCCCACAAGAATCGCTAATGCGCATGCGCGAGCGACGAACCCGAACATCAACACAGCGTTCAGTTAACGCAGAAGAAGAAGAAGAAGAAGATGATGATGATGATGATGATGACGATGATGATGATGATGATGATGATCTACCTGCAAAATAGTCATATTAAACATTATCATCACAAAAATAACTGGAATCTAAATGTTTAGAATGAAAGAAAAAAAGTTGCAACCAAAATATGGCAATGACTAGTTAGTATTAAAACGTTAATGTCAAGTTTTTATGACTTTCAGGCAATATGTCCAAAAAATAAGTTGCTAAATGCCCCAAGGGAACGATTTCCTGCCACACCGGATGGCTCATTTTCACATTTACCCCTTTTTTTTTTTTAAATTTAAGCCATGCCTTACTGCAACTCCTAAAAAAATAATAATTAGGGAAATTGGTAGCCTAGTGGTGGTTAAGGTGTTGGCCTGCTAACCAGAAGATTGTGGATTCGATTCCCAGTACGTTTACGGCATTTGGCAGACGTCCTTATTCAGAGCGGCTTACATTTATCTAATTTCTACAACTGAGCAATTGGGGGTTAAGGGCCTTGCTCAGGGGCCCAACAGCAGTGGCTTGGTGGGGCCCGGTCTTCGAATTAGTAGTCCAACACTTTCACCACTGCACTACCCTTCACATTTACAGCATTTGGCAGACGTCCTTATCCAGAGTGTCTTACAGTTGTATACAATTGAGCAGTCGGGGGTTAGGGGTCTTGCTCAGGGGCCCAGAGATGGTGGTTTGGTGGTGCTGGGAATCGAATCCCGGTCTTCAAATTAGTAGTCCCACACCTTCACCAATGCACTACCTTTTACATTTACAGCATTCGGCAGACGTCCTCTTATCCAGACCGACATTTATTTTATTTATACAACTTAGCAATTAGGGGTTAAGGGCCTTGCTCAGGGGCGCTGCAGCGGTGGCTTGGTGGTGCTGGGAATTAAACCCCGGTCTTCAAATTAGTAGTTCAACAACCACTGCGCTACTAAGTGCCACCAAGTGCGACTGCTAGGTCTATAAGCAAGGCCCTTAACCGCCCAATTTCTCTGTCGTATAATGAAAATAAATACGGATACGAGCGTCTGCCAAATGTAGTTCGTTGTAAGTAAATGTACAACTTTAAATAGTTCCCATGTAATCCGAGCTCAAATGGGAGGACCAGCCAGGTGACCGCCGCAGCGAGCATGTGACAGTCTTACACTTTGGTTGGACAATATATCATTTGGGTCTTTGGAATTTACCAGCTCAGCAGTTTTGGAGCAGAGAAATGAGAAAGGAAGGAAAAGGGAGGAGGGGGGGAAAGTTTCAGAGGTGTTAAATATGTCCTCTGATTGAGCTTATAGTCATTTAAGCTGTTAAAAGTTTCCCTGGTGGGCAGCATGCCATGCGGACGGTTTACTGAAAAATAGATGGTGGACGATGATACTGCTGGATTTTGGGTGTGAACATTAACCGTCTTCTCCTGTCGCGTTATGTAATGGACCAATAGAGGCTTTAAAGCAAAGGCTGTACTAGTCTGTAAACTTACATTCTACACAACTGTTTATGATGATGATCGATTTTTTATTTATTTTTTTTCTCGTTTATTAGTTTCAGATAGTCTGTCAGGGGTAAACACACGCCACTGAAATTGAATAAAATGATTAAAACACTTTTTTGGGACAAAATGGGAAGACGACTCTTTATGGCTGGACCTCCATTACGAATGATTGCTCCTCATTTTCCAGTTGATGATGATGAACCTGGAAAATAGTCATATTAAACATTATTATCACAAAAATAACTGGAATTCTGAATGTTTAGAATGAAAGAAAAAACCACAGTTGCAACCACAATATGGCAACAACATATGTCAATGGCAATATGTCTAAAAAACAAGTTGCTAAATGCCCCAAGGGAACGATTTCCTGCCACACCGGATGGCTCATTTCCACATTTACCCCCTTTATTTATTTAAGTGTATTAAGTGTTTTTGGATTTAAAGTTCACGTTCTGAATAAAAAAAAAACTAGGAAACTGTAGATAAACAAGTTGGAGAACTTTACATAGCCTAGTTAATAGAGCTACCATTAACTAGGCTATTAAAATGTATGTATAAAATTTTGTGCACTTTGATTTGTCGAGTCATAACACACCGGCGTACTGTTACTCAGTTGTCAGACTAAAAACATCGTATTACAGGAGCAGGACATTGTGCAACATTATTTAGAGGTCTTAGACAGAGACAGTGGCTGAATTATAAGTGGAATAATACGTCTGTGTTGTGGGCGGCTTAAAGATCAGGCTCGGTTAGTCAGGTCTGGCATACGGTTTGCTATGCAATTTACTTAAAGTACATAAAACTAACGAGTTTTTCGAGATACGAATGCGTCTCCCGGATGATTTTTAATTATTTTTATTTTTTTGGTTTGAGTTGCGAGCTAAAATTCAGGTTACGAGCCAGCTTCAAATACCCAACCGCTAGATGGCGTAGCGAACGCCACAGGGAACGCCGTAACATTCACTCAGCATCCCGTGTCTCACTCGATAGCTAGTCAGACATGCGTGTTAGCAAGTGGAGTCAATAGTCGTTATTATAAGTACAATTTTCTTATTGAAAAACATTTTTTATTTGGGGACCCAGAACGAATAAATAACATTAAAAAATATATTTCAATGGGGGAAAATTGCTTTGACATACGAGTAATTTGAGTAATTATGAACGAATTAACGACTTAAACTCATAAGTCCAGGCTGTACTTGTAACACCATATAAGACACAGCTGACATCTGACTTTTAAAATGGATTTTCTTACCTAATCCCTCATTTATATATTCAGTGCTAAGCAAACAACAAACATGCTAATTATACAAATAAATCCACCTTTTGCTCTCTTTTCTTTTTCCCTCTCAGTCCAGCCCCACAGCTCCAGAGCCAGCTAGCCTGCCTGCAGAAGACATCAGCACAAACACCAATGGACCCAAACAGGAAATATTATTAGATGACGAGGACCATGAAGACCTCTTTCCGGGTATAAATTATGTCCGTAACATCAAACTAGTTTTGTTGAGGATTGAGCGAAGTCTGATCTGTAGTAGGACTTAAAACACACAGAAGACGTTTGCAGAACATTTAAAACATGTTTCTGTTGATATTATTTTTTCCTTTAGCTATTTAAGCTGTAGCTAAATTATTTAAATGAAAAGTATGTTAAACATGTTTTGTTTTATTTTATTATCCATAAAGAAGCAACAGAGGAGGTGTCACTGGACAGTCCAGAGCGGGAGCCTATCCTATCCGATGGCCCGTCTCCTGCCATCACACCCGTCACCCCCACAGGCATCATCACTCCAACAGTCGAAGACTTTGGGTCTCTAGATGAGGTACAGCATCAAATGATCTAATGTAATAGTGAAGATGCACTTTATTGCCGAAAGTTTGTGGTCACCTGACCATCAGAATCGTATGTTAGATTGAGGTCCACTATTCTAGTAAAATTTTCCACTACAGTTTGTAGCTTGAATGTGAGATTTGGGTTCCATCAGTTACAATAGTATCAGTGAGATCAGACACCGACATTAGATAAGGATGTCTGGGGTGCAGTCGGTGTTCCAGTTCATCCCAAAGGTGTTCAGTGGTGTAAAGATCAGGACTTTGAGCAGAACACTCAGGTTTTTAAGTGCTATCCAGTCCCAAGCCTAACACACCAGGTCTTAATGGAGATCAGGAGCTTTGTGTATTGTGATGCTGGAACAGTGTTGGAGTCTCTTAGTTCCAGTGAAGGAATAATGTGACGCTACAACATATAATGACATTCTAGACGAGACTGTGCTTCCGAATTTGGAGAGGAACCACATATGAATCTGATGGTCAGGTGACCACAGACTTTTAGCAATAATGCATGCTGTTAGTACTAGTTGACGGGGAACAGAAAAATACATTGGGTTAGGCTTTATTTGAGCATGAAGACTTGTCAAAATTGATAATAGTTCCATTGTTGCTTTTTTACATTTACATTTTTGGCATTTTGGTAGACACCCTTATCCACAGCGACTTATATTAATCGCTTTCTATACAGTCAAGCAACTTGGTGGTGGTGCTGGGAATCGAACACCGATCTTCCAGTTTGCACTTTAACCTCTGCGCTACCACTTCCCCCGCATTTTGTTCGGAAGAGTCTACATTTTTTTGGTAACTTGGTGGTGCTGTAGCGGTCCAACACCTTAAGCACTGCGCTTCCACTTCCTCTGATTTTTTTTAAATTTTTTAGTTTTCTTCTTTATATTGAACAGAAAAGAAAGTTCACTTTGTTTCTGTGACGGTGTTTAGGGTTTCTTACCTTCTCAGCACAATTGTGTTGAGTTTGATGACCCATTTCCTCTTTGTGATTCCTATAAATCTGCAAACTCATTTCCTATCGCAGTTCCTGATGAGGAAGAAGCGAATTTCCTAGTAACTTTCCTCTCATTCTACAGGATGAAGAAGCTGAAGAAAAAGGGGACACCTTTGATATGAAGATAACAGTATCTGATCCAGAGAAAGTCGGTGCGTCTCTTTGTATGCTTCTGTAGCATTTATAAAGCCTCTACTGGTTTGTGGGTGGTGGTGGTGGTGGTGGTGGTGGGGGGTGTGTGTGCAGGGCTTTATCTTGAGAAATCAATAGACCTTTTCAAATGTTATCAGGTAGAGGATTTGGTCTTTAACCTTCTCTAGAAAAGCATCTGTTTGAGAACTGACCCCAGAACTTCATATTTCTAACAGATCATATTTTGTAGTTTAACCCACTTTGGTAGCCATTTGATTCAACTAAGCAGTTAATTAAACGTTCCTTTCTTGTTGCTGTGCGTTTGTTAAGGTGGGAATTTTTGGAAACACGGCTGGGAACTCCCTATTAAGGGATTTGTACCATCATTAAATAGTCTTCACTAAAACATGTAAACATTGTAATTATATGTGATGCAGTAAAATTATTGTTGTTACTATCAGCGACACTAATGACTATAACTACAATAATTAGTTTGACATCATTACCAGGAGCCCCCACGGTACAATTTCACATTATTATAAAGTGAAACTATACATTTGATTAAATGTTATACTAAATACAGATAACCTGCAAAATAATCACCGTAAAATAATTACTGCAAATCTTAATCGTGGGTATTTTTATTTATTTTATAGGTGATGGAATGAATGCTTACATGGCATATAAAGTGACGACGAAGGTGAGTGTTTGGGCTGAATGTTTTTAGTAGCAGGGCTTCACCGACTAGACAGAGTTTAATATGAGTTAATAAGTGTTGCAGTAGAAACTCGTCATCTCTTTGTGCGTTTGTTCACTCACTCACTCGTGCGTTTGTTCGTTCGTTCACTTGTTCGATCACTAGCTCGTTCGTTCACTTGTTCGATCACTAGCTCGTTCGTTCACTTGTTCGATCACTAGCTCATTTGTTCACCATTTTATTCGTTTCCTTGTTCACCACTTCACTCGTTTGCTCGTTTATTCGTTCACCGTTTCGTTCGTTCGTTCACTCGTTCACTATTTCGTTTGTTCGTTCGTTTGCTCGTTCACTCTCGTTCACTCGTCTCCGTCACTACCCTTCATTCACTCGCTCACTAACCCGCAATCGTTCTCTTCACTAACCCCGTTCATTTCGTTCGTTCATTTATCGTTCGCTCACTAACCCGTTCATTCGTTCGCTCACTAACCCGTTCAATCGTTCTCTCACTAACCCGTTCAATCGTTCGCCCACTAACCCGTTCAATCGTTCGCCCACTAACCCGTTCATTCGTTCGCCCACTAACCCTTCTTTTCGCGTTCGCTCTCACTACCCGTTCAATAGTTCTCTCACTAACCCTTCATTCGTTCGCTCACTAACAACCCGTTTCATTCGTTCGCTCACTAACCCGTTCATTTCGTTCGCAACTCACTAACCCGTTTCATCGTTCGCCAATCACTAACACCGTTCAATTCGTTCGCGTATCCGTTCACGACACCCGTGCAATCGTGTCGCTCACTAACCCGTTCAATCGTTCGCCTCACTAACCCTTTCACAATCGTTCGCATCACAACCCGTTTCAAATCGTTCGCTCGCACTAACCCGTTCTCGTCGCTCACTCGTTCTCTCACTAACCCGTTCATCGTTCGCTCACTAACCCGTTCAGTCGTTTCGCTCACTAACAACCCGTTTCCCATCGTTCATATCGTTCCCTAAACTAACCCGTTCAATCGTTCGCAAATCACTAACACCCGTTCAGTTCGTTCTCACTCACTAACCCGTTCACCCGTATCGCGTTCACTAACCACGTTCAAAGTCCGTTCGCCTCACTAACCCGTTCTCAAGTCGTTTCGCATTCAACCAAAAGTCCGTTCGTCTTCGTTCGCTCACTAACCCGTTCATTCGTTCGCTCACTAACCTGTTCATTCGTTCGCTCACTAACAACCCTCGTCTTCGTTCGCTCACTAACCCGTTCCATTCGTTTCGCCACCTCGTTCGCTCACTAACCCGTTCATTCGTTCGCCCACTAACCCGTTCATTCGTTCGCCCACTAACCCGTTCATTCGTTCGCCCACTAACCCGTTCATTCGTTCGCCCACTAACCCGTTCATTCGTTCGCCCACTAACCCGTTCATTCGTTCGCCCACTAACCCGTTCATTCGTTCACTCATTCATTTGATGAATTAAATCGAAATGGATTATTTGAAATGCCTAAATAAACTATAAAAATACATTTTGTATTCCTTGTTTTAATGAGTTGCATCTAATCTAACCTCGTTTAAATTAACTGTGTAAATAGTAGTTTAATATTTTATTTTCTTGGCCTGTAGGACTAGTTCTTTACCCCATTTGCCTCGGATATATAAACTAGCCCTCTGTTTTGAATGACATAACTGTGTATTGTTCTAGTGATTTAACTGTTTTTTCTATTGTGGTTAGTGTTTGCCTTTTTTAAAAACCTCTCATGCGGCATTCAATCCTAGCAAAGATCCGATCTGTTTAGCAGTTTTGTCGATCTCCCCGATCAGTAAATACTTTTCGTCGCGAGTTCTATACTTCGCTCATGACGTAGCACAAAGCGTAATCAAGCAGATGACAGAACGGGTTATAAAGAGAAACTGAGCTCATCAGACTGTTTAATGTTGCAGTAAATGAAATCACTAACATTTTACAGTCCAAATGGAAACCCGACAGGATTGTTTGGGCACCGATGTTTCAGCCCAAGTGAATTTGGCTCTTTAAATCCTCCAGATGTGCATAAGATCGGCAGGCAAACATGTGAACGAGGCCAGTCGTGTTCCGCTGCTTCTGCTTCCGAACCGCTGCGATTCGTTTGTCCATATGTGTTCCTGACACAACAAAGTGTTTAAGTATTACAGTAGAATTTGGAAGTTTGGTGAAAATAAGCCAGCACACTGACGTACCGGTTTCCTTCTTTCTTTTCTTTTCTTTTTTTTTTTTTTTTTTTTTTTTTTTTTTAGACGTCTCTGAACCATTTCAGCAGAAATGACTTTTCTGTGAAAAGAAGATTCAGTGATTTCCTGGGTCTGCATAGCAAATTGGCTTCTAAGTACATGCACATTGGCTACATCGTCCCTCCGGCACCCGAGAAAAGCATCGTAGGTATGTTTAAAAAAGATTTTCCAGCTGTTTTGCCACATTATCAGTTCAGTTTTATGACATTTAATATATGATTTATGATATTTTTTTTAGTGTATATTTACTTTAAAATGTTTTTAGGGATGACAAAAGTCAAAGTTGGAAAAGAGGATCTATCATCTACAGAATTTGTAGAGAAAAGAAGAGCCGCTCTGGAAAGGTAATGTTAAAAAAAAAAACAACCTTTTCTTCTTCTGCTTCCTCTTATACATCAAGCCAAGGTGGAACATGAAAACAATTCAAATGGAAAGAGCATTCATGTTCTGGTCTTTTGCGGATGAAAGGTTAACCAGCGAGTATTAGATAAACAATTATTACCAAGCTCAGGAGGGTTCACGCTGTCAGTGTTCAGTGCAGGCTCATGCTGGCAAGAAAAAAAAAATCCTACACGCCTGTACGTTTTTTTTTTTGCTGTACTGCTGGTTTTGCGCCGTCTGATGAATCGAATAAAACTTAAAGTTAAGTGAGGCGCTGACATTTATCTGCCCTTTTTATCAGCCCATTGATTGATGTGAAGGTCAGTGGCTTGGACAGGCCCTCTGGATGTTGGCTTATAGACTTCATTTGTTAAAGAACTGAATCTTGATTGCCCGAAAACCCCTTAATTTTGAGCAGTGCACATACTGTACCACTTTATTTTCTTTTTTCAACCAAGACTCAAGACATAGTTTTATATTTTGTCTATAATTTAAGAAATTCCCTTGCTGAATTTTTTTATTTTGTTGACCGGAATCTGTAAAATAAAACCTGTAGGACTAACGTTTCTTATACGTTTCTTCTTCAATAAGGATGAATGTTGTGATGAATGTTCAGTAAGGATGAATGTTTCTGAATGGTGTGTGTTGTTTTTGCCATTTAAACAGATATCTGATGAGAACAGTGAACCATCCGGCGCTGATCAAAGACCCTGATGTCATTCAGTTCTTGGAAAACACAGAGGTATGCTAATGCTAATGTTTCATAATGCGTTATGAGTTATTTAAATCAGATTTTTGTAAATCAGATACTTTATGCCGAACACTTTGTCTTAGATGATTGTGCGAGTCCTTTAGAGTTAAAGTCAACTCTTTGGTTCTTTCTCTTGGATTACCACCTCTTTCGAGGAAACTGCATTAATGTAATTGTAAAAGAAAACCCTAGTGATTTTTATAAGGCTAAATGGTCCGAGGGCAATTGAAAGCTATTTGTGCCCGTCGGCCCTCGGAGAATTTTCCGAAGGCGAAAGGCACTAAATTGAATTGAGCATTAAAATGTATGGGAGTAGAGAAAACCACAGGCTTTTCATAGGTCCAGACCTGCAGTGTAGGTGAGACAAGAGTGTGTGAAGCTCCCTGTGGGATTGGGTCCAGGCCCCGGCCTGTTAACTGGTTTGTTTGCCCTTATTTGTCATTTTATCTTAGCTGCCGCGAGCAGTTAGCACCCAGGCACTGAGTGGGGCCGGAATATTGAGGATGGTAAACAAAGCGGCCGACGCTGTCAACAAAATGACAATCAAGATGAATGAATCGGATGCGGTAAGGGGCTGATTTCTGGACTTGAATAATGAGACGAATTAATGAGCCGCTCTCTGGCTTGAATTCTAAGATCCACACACACACAGTGTGTGTGTGTGTGTGTGTGTGTGTGTGTGTGTGGACTCAGCAAATATGAAACCTATTTTTAAACTTGTGTATTTTTAAACTTTTTCTAATTTTCTGATTGATTTTTTTTTGCATTTTCTCTCTTTTTTTTCTTTTTTTTTTTTTTTTTTTTTTTTTTTTTTTTTTTTTTTACTAAAGTGGTTTGAAGAGAAACAACAGCAGTTCGAGAATCTTGACACTCAGCTCAGAAAGCTACATGCCAGTGTGGAATCATTGGTTTGTCATAGAAAAGGTATGATGATGATGATGATGATGATGATGGTTGTTGTTGTTGTTGTTGTTATGAATTTTTTCTTGCTTAGACACATTAAATTATTTATGTAAATAAAATGACTTATTTTGGTTAAAATGTTCATGCTGAATTAACTAAACAGATAATGACACCGATAATTAATTAACAGGAAGTGTTTATTTATACAAAATTAGTGAGGGAAAAATGCCTAAAACGTTTAAGCGCCTTTGAAAGTAACTCCGTACAGAAAGTAAATCAAATGTGTTTAGTTGAACGCAGAACCTGAAAAATTGATTAATTGCTAATTATTTCCCACTCTGGGATATTTGACTTGTGCTTTTTCAGCAATTACAGATTTGTTTCTGTATTTTATTTATCTTTGCTTTAAATTTAATACTAGTCCTAAATTAGATTGCTCGAAGAAAGATAAATATATGTACATACTTTATTTTATTTTAATAGTTAGTAAAATAAGTGGTAGCTCATTAGTTTAGGTGTTGGACTACTGATCAGATCATGAGTTTAAATCCCAGGATCATCACTACTGGGTCATCTTATCTGACAAATGTAATCAATGAAATGTGATTTTTTATTTTATTTTAAAGTCTCTTACAAAATGAGTAAAATAGTCTATCATGTTAATATACCCAATAGGTTAAATATGGGGCAGGATGGGGTCTCAGGTTCGTATCCCCTGCAGTGGTCTTTCTGTGTGGAGTTTGCGTGTTCTCCCCGTACTTGTGTGGGTTTACTCCGGGTTCTCCGGTTTCCTCCCACAGTCCAAACCCATTGTATGTTAGATTGATTGGTGATTCTAAATTGCCCACAGGAGTGAGTGCGAGTGTGTGTTTGTGTGTATGTGACCCTGTGATGGACTGGTGACCCGTCCAGGGTGACCCCTGCCTTTTACCCAATGACAGCTGGGATAAACTCCAGCAGATTCCCGTGACGCTGATTAGAAATAAACGAGCATAGACAATGGATGGATGATTAATTTAATTTTCTAATGTATGTTTAGTAATAATAAGTCAAAAAAGTTCTGGTTATTCAAACGCCTTCTCGGACACATCAATATTCAGCTTATTAATTATTTCTTAACTGGTTTTAGCTTAAGATATTATGCTGACCTGTGGTTGCTCGAGTGGACCGAATGCAGAGAGCCGTTGCTTTTAATTAACATGGCCGTGGCCTTATTTACTGCACCGATTTGTCTGTAAAGTCACTTCATCTGTCTTTTTCCCAGAGCTGTCGTTGAACACTGCGTCGTTTGCCAAGAGTGCCGCCATGCTGGGAAATTCGGAGGACCACACAGCTTTGTCGCGGGCCCTCTCCCAACTTGCTGAGGTGGAGGAGAAGATCGATCAGCTGTATCAAGAACAGGCTTATGCCGATTTCTACATGTTCTCCGAGCTACTTGGTGACTACGTGCGGCTTATCACAGCAGTCAAGGTGAACCACAAGCCTGTACTGATGTATGATGTTTATACTGATGGACTAAATCCACTAAAAATTCACTATTTATACACAAAAGTAAGATTTTGCCTATGACGCGTCTAAGCAAGGCACTAAGGCTGGGGTGTCCAAATTGGTCCTGGAGGGCTGGTGTCCTAAAGCTTCAACTCGCCTCAACACACCTACCCTCAAGTTTCAAGCATACCTAGCAACACCTTGAGCCGTTGGTGTAGGTGTGTTTGATTAGGGTTGGAGCTAAACTCTGCAGGACACCAGCCCTCTAGGACCAAGTTTGGACATCCCCGCACTAAAGTGTCTCTAGGACAGGGGTGTCAATCTCAGTTCCTGGAGTGCTGGTGTCATACAGAGTTTAGCTTCAACCCTAATTAATTGCCCCTGATCCAGCTAATCATGTCTTTTAGGCTAATTTGGAATAAGGTTGAAACTAAACTCTGCCCTCCAGGAACGGAGTTTGCCCCCTCCCTCCTGCAGCGCAGAGCATTCTGATCCGAATATCACAACGTTATTGCCCCCTTATAGCTCACTCTTACAGCTATTTATCCTCCCTAGGGTGTGTTTGACCAGCGTATGAAAATATGGTCCAAATGGCAGGATGCTCAGCTGATGCTGCAACGGAAGAAAGAGGCTGAAGCTAAGCTACAATATGGCAACAAACCGGATAAGCTCCAGCAGGCCAAGGATGAAATAAAGGAGGTAAAACATGAGCATAATTATTAATAGTAAATTAAAAAAAATGCATTAGTTTAGCACATGGACATTTCTTTGCTTGGCCATGTTTTTTTATTTTTTATTTTATTTTATATACAATTTTTTTTTTCTATCCTCACTGCAAACATGGCAGAAAAGTGCATCAAAACTTAATTAATGTTATATATATATATATATATAATTTTAATTTTTCAGGAAAAAAATTATTTCAGCCTGAGGTCTGATTTCAGCCTCAACACTTGGTATTTAGAACCCCCCCCCGGTGTGTGATGCGTATAAAACCATGCTGCCTTTTTTTTCTCTTTCGCTTAAGTTCATTCAATATTTAAAACCAGAACCACTATTTAAAACCACATTTCATTTAAGAGTTCATAAATTATTGATTACTTTTTACCACAGAACATTTTCGGCCATTTTTTAATTTTTGCATTTTCCCTGTCATGCCCCACAAAGGAGATTGAGGAGGTAGGACCATTGGTTCTGTTTGTTTTGTTTTGTTTTGTTTTGTTGTAGACACCTGTAGATATGGTGTGTTGCGTTGGCATTCTGTATGATGAGAAACGGTTCCTTGCCGATAACGATTTATTTAAAAATAAATGTATAACTATAGACAGGTCATCATCCAACATCCACGTGGGTGATCATATGTATTCTATAAGTTTTATATATATAATATAGATATATTAATTTTTTTTTCTTTATTTCATTGGATGCATCAGGGGATCAGTAAATGTGGGTAAATGTGATGCTCATCATTTTCATCCTGTCTTCTTGTGGCTCATCCTTAAAAATAGTCCTCACATTAATGCCGTCTGTATTTTTTTTTTTTTTTTTTTTTAACCTGAATTATTGATGGTAAACTTTTTACCCTGATCTGTTTATATAGCATCAAAAATAATTTAAAATGAATAAATCTCCACACTTTTAAAGTGTATATACTATATATCCTCTCTCTCACTCTTTTTCTCTATGTACCTCTTTCTCTTTTCCTCTCCCTCCCTCTCTCTTTCTCTATCGCTCTCTTTCTCTGTCTACCTTTCTCTTTCTCTCACTCTCTCTTTTTCTCTCTTTCTCCCTTCCTTTCTCTCCCACTCTTTCTCTCTCTCCCTCTCTACCTCACTCTTTTTTTTCTCTCTCTCTACCTCTTTTTCTTTCTTTATCTCTTCCTCTCTCTCTCTCTCTCTCTCTCTCTCTCTCACTTTCTTTTTCTCGTTTTCATATAGTCGGTCCATCCAGGATTTTGCTGACATTTTTATAATTGTTTTGCCAGAATGTATATATGTATTTGTGTGTGTGTGTAATTTAATTGCAAAAATTGCAAGCACAGAACTCTTATTTTAAAGTCCGGGCACATGTTTAATGCACATAGAAGAGATTTTTGTGGGAATGGCGTCAGTGTGACAATGTCACTCGGCACAGTTTGGCTTAAAACTATGGTCACTCTAAAAAAAAAAAAAAATGGCAAATTTCTCTGTGTTTAGTTTGCTGTTGTAATTGCCAGATTGAAAATCCTGGAGAGATTGTAAATCCTGGAATGCCATTGTAAAAATGCCAAAGATGTTTTGGACACCCATAACTTTGTCTTCCTCAAACCTCTGCCATACATATGGAAGCACACAGTTGTCCCAGATGTCTCTTTAGGTGCTGTAGTATTAAAAAATTCAGTGAAACATCTCTAGCATCTAGCGAGGTTGTGTTTTGTGTAGTGTGGAAGAACACGGGTCTTCAGCACAGACCCCTGACCTCAACCTCATGATGATTAAAAACACAAACGGATGTGATGGTCAAGTGTTTTCTGATACTTTTGTCCAGCACACAGTCTGTCAGCATGTTGGTTCTCTCGTCTGTTTCGACTTTTCAGTGGGAAGCTAAAGTACAGCAGGGAGAGCGAGATTTCGAGCAGATATCGAAGAACATTCGGCGAGAAGTGGGAAGATTCGAGGTTAGTTCTTTCTCAACTAATTATAATTCCGCATCTTGTGCCGTTTAAACCAGCAGAGTTATTTGGTTCTTTGCACAACCATGTGACTTTCTCTTTTCTTTTCATAGAAACAAAGAGTGAAGGACTTTAAATTTGTCATCATAAAGTATCTAGAATCACTTGTACATACACAGCAGCAGGTACGAACTACGTCGTTGTCTTGTCATGTGACGCATTCTTGAACAAAGTATTCATACCCATTGAACTTTTTCACATTTTGTCCCAAACTTAAATGTATTTTATCGAGAATTTTATATAACAGACCAACACAAAGTAACGCAATTGTGAAGTGGAACGAAAATTGTTAATACTTGGTAGAACCACCTTTCGCTGCAGTTAGAGCTGCAAGTTTTTTGGGGTATGTGTCTACCAGCTAAAGACTGAAATTTTTTCCCGATCTTTTTTGCACAATAACTCACGGCACTGTATGAACTCGGCTTACTTATAAAATAGTTTTAATGGTTCTAATATTTTTTTTTTCCCCTTTTCTTGTGATTTCAGCTGATTAAGTATTGGGAAGCCTTCGTACCCGAAGCCAAAGCTATAGCATGAGCGGAGAACCTGGCAAAAGCACTAAAGCTGATTTGATCATTTGCCCTTTTTATGTACAACGTAATCAGTGGAAGCCGATGCATGGACACTTCAAAACCACTGTAATAAAACACTATCAGTTTATACATCGCTAAATCCAATCCATCCTTTTTTTTTTTTTTTTTTTTTTTTAGTTTAAGATGATCGTTTCTTTTTTTGTTGTTGTTGTTCTTTAAAGCAGAAATCCGGGCAGTGGTATTGCATTTCCTGCTTATTGATACACTACTGCTTTTGTCTTTTGAATGTCTAAGCACTATAGATGAAATCCATCCTGACTGTCTTCTCACCGAGGCAACGTGTGTGTGTGTGTGTGTGTGTGTGTGTTTTTCTTTTTTTGTTTTTTTTTAAGCACTACATTTGTATCCAATGAACATATTCAGCATACATTGATTTATTAAAATATTTCTTAATTGATCGTGTACACAAAAACAGTGCCGTACTGTGCTACTTGCTACAGCGTGCTGCTTCCTGCTACACACACATCGATTTTATTTGACTTCTTAACTTGAAATATTTAAAATTTACTCGTTGATTTTTTTTGTTTTGTTTTTTGTTTTTACAACAAATTTTCCAGATTTTTTTTTTTCTAATTGTAATTTTTTTTTAACTTAACATTCCTGTGAAACAATGCCGACATGCTAATAAAGGAATGTACTGTACTTCAGTATTAAACGGGTGTTTCTGCCTTTTTTATTTTTGTCCTTGCATAAAAAAAACAATGTGAATGTCCAGCATTTAACCGAAAGCGTCCCACACACTAGGACACCGATAGAGAGCTTTCTAACCCTCACTTACAAGCGACTTATTTATTTATTTATTTATTTATTTTATTCATTTCCTGGTCTTCTGCTTCAAATGATCTGTTTTTTATTTTATTTAAAAAGTATTATTGTCACCTTGGTTGAGGTTTCGGACTGCTTATTAAAAGATTGTGGGTTCGATTCTTATCACCACCAAGTTAACACCGCTGGGCCCCTGAGCAAGGCCCTTAATCCCCAATTGCTTAGTTTTATAAAAGAAATAAACGCAAGTCACTCTGGATGAGGACGAATGGCGATAAGTACAGTATGTTAACGTAGGATATAGCTGAGCATTTAAGGGTTATTATAGAAGACCGTCATTTTTATGTCTTTTATAAATATAAAAATATAAAAACTTTGAGTAATGTAATGTATAATTTTATTCGGTTTTTAATTTTTAAGTTAATTATTTTATAGAAATTTTTAATTAATGTTTAACTGATGTAATTGATGCATTTAATACTCATCACTAACCCACCTCTTTTCCCAAATCCATAAATGCCATAAAGGCTTTTGTTTAATTTCAGAATTTCCTTTTTTTTTATTTTTTATTATTAAGGCGAGGATTGAAAAATGTTTTTTTAATTATCAGGTTTAATAATGTGATGAAAAAAATCAAGCAGCCCAACCCTTATCATCTGATCCGTCCTAAGCACCCAATTGGCAAATCTCAAACAAGGCGGCAGACTTAAACGAGGCTCGTCTGTTCGTCCCCGCCATCTCCTTCTTTAATTTGCTACTTAAACAATAACATTATGGCTCTGTTCTGCTCCTCTATTCTTAATATGGAAGGGTCGTCCCTGAGGATGCCGCTGTTTCCCTGTTCATAGAGCTCATAGAAAGACCGGGGATTTAGAACAGAGCCATACCACCAAATGTGAACTTTGAACATGGCAGAAAACTCCACCTAAAGGTTGTCTGTTTGTTATCTTTTCACAGCATTTAGCAGACGTCCTTATCCAGAGTGACTTACCTGTATCTCTTTTATACAACTAAGCAATTGGAGGTTAAGGGCCTTGCTTAGGGGCCCCCGGTGGTTGATTGGTGGTGCTGGGAATCGAAACCCAGTCTTTCTAGTATCGGTCCAACACTTCCCCATTTTTTTCCAGGACCTGAAGGAAACCTTTTTTTTTTTTTCTTCCAAGTACTTCTAGGAAAAAAAATCCTTGTTGTAAAATATTAATAAATCTTAAAATTTTTTAAGCGATTGTATATTAACTGAATTGGGGAAATGAAGCATTGATTAAAAACCGAAATGCCACGTCATGACTTCACATTTTTGTGAACTGAGCAGCGAAACAAACTGTCAACCAAGTCCTTCCTCACTTTGCATATACATTCCTAAAGCGCTGTCAAAAACTCTGATGCATGCTCCTTTTCATAGTCTCTGTCATATTGACAAGCTGTCAGAACTGCACGTTGCATAAAAGAATCTCTGTGCAAGTGACTCTGTGCACTACATCATTACCAGCACTGGGTTTTTCCCCCCTTTTCTTCTTTATTGGCCAGATGTGGAAATGTCTCTTATGATATTATCCAGAATATATGACTGCAGATGCAAATTAGCTTCATAGCTAACGCTGGTTTAACACTTTTTTTTGTGCATGTTCTTCGTATAAATAAATAAAAACATGGAATTTGAGAGTTTTTTTAATAGGCGTGTTTTGCTTTAAAACACTACTTTGAAATGATTGCATGCAGTTTTACATGTTTGACCACAAACACAGTCGAACCTGTTTGCTTGGGTTGTGGATCTATTGTGAATATTTTGCAGCACAAGAAGGTAAATTGTCGTCTTAGTTAACAAGCTCTGATACCTTCTCCCGTGTGTTATATAAGCCATTTACGGCATTCGGCATCCTTTACATTTATCTCTTTATACAGCTGAGCAATTGGGGACCTTGCTCAGCCCATTGCCCGGAATTGAAGTGCGTTCCAACCTTGTTCAACACCTTAACCGCTAAGCTACTACTTCCTACAGGGTTGCCCAGCAGTGTCAACCTGGTGATGTGGAAATCAGAAAGATCTTCCAAGAATCTTCCAATTAGCAGTCCAACACCTTCTCTACTGAGACCACTTCCCCCAATACAGTACGATTAACTGGTTTAAGGTCATATAGTCAGTTTTTCAAGTTTTTACTGCAAGTCTGATTAGGAACCGACACACTGACAACGAGACAAACAACTAGTTACATACAAGTTAAAATCTTTTCTGATTTTGTTGTATTAACTCTTAATGTTTAGATTTTTTTTGACTGATCAGTATTTTATTTAAGATAGCTACCACTACAACAACTACTAGTTGTACTACCACTACAACGACTATTATATACTATACTAATACTACTTTTATATGCTGTGCTATCGTTCTTTTGCACCTTAGCTTACTACAGAATTCAAAATTCTAAATTTAACATTAAATTTACCACATAGATGATTATACACAGTAAAACGTTTTTCTTTGCATATCCCACCTTGGAAGGTTGGAGGTCAGAGCACAGGGTCAGCTATGATCAAGCGCCCCCTGTAGCAGAAAGGGTTAAGGGTCTTGCTCAAGGACCCAACAGTGGCGGAATTGGTAGCACTTGGGCTTGAACCCAGGTCTTGCCGGTCTTCCAATCAACAACTCAGAGCTTTAACCATTTGAGCCACCACTCATTGGAGACAATAGCGACCCCACATGCGACTGACCTCTGGGTCAAAGTGCATATAATGCGATCATAAAAACTCGCAAGGGCAAATCCATAGAACGTGTTTGCAAATCCACACAAAGGATTTTTAATGTTTTTGTTTTTGCAAAAAATGTTTGCAAACTCATTAAAAAGTGAAAACAATGCAATAGGAGCATGTTGTAGAATATTTACCTTAATGTGTGAGGGGTGAAAATTAGAACGATTTCAAGGGCCCAAACATTTTAGGGGCCTCCAGTGATCTGTCTTATTAATAGTACCACTTTTAGCTGTAATGTTGAAAACTGGGTGTGGTATTGGGCCCAACCTTATTCTTTCATAGGACCCAAATTTGCTAATGGCCCCCCTGATTCTATTATACTGTTTGTCAGAAAATGTATTTAGAAACACAGTCTCTCCAAAGCATGTTGTATGATCACTTCACGTCTATACCAACACGTTCCTTCCTCTAATTTTGGATTCTGTGAAGTCGGCTGGAAAAACTCTACTCTACTAACCCAGCCATCTCATATCAACGCTCCAAATAGCAATGTTATGTTGTGGTCAAAATACTGTGATCTCACTTGATCAAGTGTAACTCGGGCCCCACAGATAAGAAGAGCAATATAATGGACTACAGCAAAGAGAGAGTGTGGTAATTATTTGTGCCCTGTCAGGAGAAGAGCCCCTGGACCTCTGATTCAAATCTGGGAAGTTGTGTACAACTCGAAAATAATGCACAGCAGCAGGAGACAAATATCGGTCCGCTCTTGCGACACTGCTGAAATTGCACCAGTTTGTCATGTGCACCACTGCCGGTTCTCCCAATAAATATCATTTGCTTGAGAATGATTCTAGCTGGTGGTCACTTCTAGGAGTTCTTAAAGAGATCCCGCTTTCTAAAGCCACTATAAACACTAAACAATTACCTACGTTGTTGTTGCTAAAATAAACAGTTAATAGTAGCTTTTATTTTGTAGCTTATTTTTTGTGTATTTCTAATTAATTTTTTGTTTTCCGTTGATTATTTTCCCCATCCAAACTACAGTGATACCTTAACTTACGAGTAAAGTTGCGAGCTTAAATTCGGGGTACAAGCAAACGCTGTAAAATCCGCCCAGTATCCCGTGTCTCACTCGATTAGCTAGTCAGACATGCGCGTTAGAAAGTGGAGTCGTCTGATCTCCAAGGTAAACGCTGTACATTATACTTAATAAAACCAGTTTATCGCAGTACATCCTGTTGTATAGTTTTTTATACAATATTCATTTATTTTTCTTATTTAAAAACATGTAACACAAAAATGCTGTGTTTTTTTGGGGGACCGAAATGAATTTATGGCATTTTAATTCATTTCAATGGGGAAAAAATTGATTTGACATACGAGTAATTTGAGTTACGAGCTCCGTCACCGAACCAATTAAACTCGTAAGTCAATGCATTACTGTATATATTTGTTGAACAATATTACTGTTTTTCCGATTAAACAAATCAGTTCAGTTTAATTCAGTTCATTTTATTTATTTATTTATTTTGTATTATGTTTTTAAAAAGTGGACATTGTTAAAATGCACCTTATATACAGTATAAATAAATATGAAACATTCTGTGTAAAAATGATTTTTTTATTTATATTTATCCTTAATCATCAATCTAAATAAATTATTGGTAAGGAAAAAAAAAAACTTCCTAAAACAATAAAAGGAAGGAACCTTGAACGAAACCAGACCCAAAAGTTAAAAGTGCATGTCATGTTCCAGCACTAGAGATAAGAAAGCAGCTCCAGAATGCTGTTCATTCATTTCCCTTATCTGTTCATGGCAGAGCTGCCAGGCTCCCCGATGATCCCATGACTGCTCATTTTGTGCTCATTTTGTGATTTTAAAGACTGATCTTGCTTTGGAGCTTTAATTTCAGTCCTCTTGCGCAGAACTTTTCTTGGTAGCCCTTTGATGGCGTTGAGATAAGTGCCACTAGGTTAGTAAGGCTAAAATGTCCTGCTACGTGTATACACGTTGTTGTCACCTCCGTCTTCCTGCTGAATTTTAGAATGTATACATTTCATCTGTTAGTACAGGTTTTCATGTGGTCGCCCTGCACCGCGGAGGTCTCGAGAAGAGATAAGATAAACGCCGGTGTGTATCCAAGGGTCAAATATATGATAGCTGGTTAAATGCAGACAGATAGCAGCATGAGTCGCATAATCAATTTAGTGTACTTTCATATACAGTGGTATCTTATCGTACGAGTGTCCCAACTAACGAGTTTTAGCAGAAACGAGACGTCTCTCGGCCGTTTTCATGCTTTGAGTTGCGAGCTAAATTTTGGGTTACGAGTCAGCTTCAGACACCCAACCGCTAGTCGGTGTAGCGAACGCCACAATACACGCCGTAACATCCGCCCTGCATCCTGTGTCTCACTCGATAGCTAGTCAGCCATGCACGTTAGTGTAACAGACTAAACTGTTCATTGGGTTCGATTGTGGTAATTTTGTGTCAGCATTCCGTTCGAGTGTGTAAGTGAATGCATTTTCCCCTTGGAGTTTGCCGTAGTTTGGTGACAGTGTGAGATGGGAAAAAAAAGTTACAAACACATGTTTATATTGTATTAAACCTGTTTAATAGATCCTCCAATTAGCAGTCCAACACCTTATTTAGCAGTCCAGTTAGCAGTCCGACATCACTGTGCTACCACTCCCCCAGATGCTCGATGTCATTTTTAGACATACTTTACTTTGTTTCTGGTCAAATCATCATGATGCCGATGTCTACAAACATTAAACAAACGTCCTTTCTTTATTTTACCCTGCTGGTTTTCCCCTAAAATCCTGACCTTGTTTGACAGGACAGGTTCCTGTGCACGACAAATGCCACAGTAAATTAAAATGGCAGCAAAAGGATTGAACGGAGGCATTTGCATACATAAATCTATCAGCTATGTGACATTAATCAATGATTGCCCATACTAAGAGTCAGGCTACTGACTTGTAAGCGGTGAATTATTGGTTCTGATAGGCCTTTTATGAACCCTGACAGGCCTCTGCCACCTGCTTACTGCATTAAACAACAGATAATCATTCAGTTTACTTTTGCAAGTTCAGGATAGAAACACAAGATTTTTTTTTTTTACATATTCTATTTATATTTCACACGGCTAGATTTCGTTTCTAAAGTTATCAAATAATTCTGAGTTTTTATAAACTAACACTGTACATTCATCAATCTTGTGTTCATGTTTTTATTTGCATAATAAAGGAATAAAATCAAGTACGATTGCATAAATATACCGTGTGAGCAGTTTAAATACCAGCTGATTTTTTTTTGCTTTTACCTTTTTGGATTTAAAGATTCACAAAACAAAAAAAAACTATGAGACTAACTAATTCTGGAAAGCTTCCTAAAATGTAAAAGTACAAATATGAAGTACTAATGATTATTAATTACTAATAATTACATTATATTAATTTATTCATTCATTTATCTTCTATTCCCTGATTTGGGGCCACAGGGATCTGCTGGAGTCTATCCCAGCCGTCTCTGAAAGGGCAAAAGACAGGAGGGGGACACCATGGACTGGTTGCCAGTCCATCACAGGGCCACACTCACTCCTATGGGCAATTTAGAATCACCAATCAATCTAACGTACATGTTTTTGGACTGTGGGAGGAAACCGTAGCACTCAGAGTAAAATCCACGCAAGCACGGAGAGAACATGCAAATTCCACACAGATGGATCCCTACCCAGGAATCGAACCCAGGGCCTTCTTGCTGTGAGGCAACCGTGCTATGCACTAAGCCACCGTGCTGCCATTTACGTTACATTATTTTATAATTTCAGGTTTTAAAAATTGCAAATCTCAGCAAATAATTTAGCCATTATATGTTTAATGGGATTCACTAAGGAAGAGCAGTTAAATCCATAATCTTCTTGTATATTTCCATTGTTCTCTGAACGAAAAGGTCAGAATTGCAATGGGAATTGATGTAATTGTGAGAAAGGAGTAGCTGACGGTGTCAAACAGCTTTGGCTGCAAGTTCCTCCCATTTCATTAGCTGGCCATTTTCCAACTCCGTGACATCCCCGGCATTTAGTATGCAATAGATTATGAATGGCCAGACTGGAGACTTAATAGGCCTGATGAACAATAAGCCGATTCCATTACAATCCATACACACCAATCTGGGAGATGCTTACAGCGAAATAAATACAAGTGGCACGGTATAATGGAGTTGTGTTCTTTAAGCTCAGTGCTGCACACAGACTTGTAATGTCTTTCATGAAAGCGAGCTCCTTTAGATATAACCTTATCTGCTCCCTTGAATAGTTTTACAGTGATCAATAAACAGTTTTCTGTGGCCTTTCACTGCTGTCACTTGTCATTGAAGAATGCAAATGTGTGTCAGAAACTAGCTTGACAGTTTTCCCTTTGCAACATTAGAACCGGGAAAAAGCCAATCAGCAATAAAGCAGATGATGACCTCGAGCACTTTTACTGAATAATATTAATTATAGGCTGGTGAAGTAAGAGTAGCAGTTATATAAAATGGCTTTATGATTTATCAGATATTATATTATTTTATATTATAACAGCTGAAGTCCAGTATAATGAAATATGACCAGCTAGCTGGCTAAGTTAAAGCTCAGAATTTTTGGTTTAAGCCAGTGGCGGGTGGTACAGGTTTTAATACCACCACTATCACGTCACAGTTATAGAAAAAAACATCAATACTAAACAAAAACGCAATACAACCCGGCATGGGATTACAGACAGAGAGACTTTGCTAATATAGTTTTAGTTTCATAGGCTGCGCTACTGATTCTGAAGACTTTGGGCAGATTAGATTAACATGGCAGCACATAAAGGCTGAAATCTGATTGGACAAAAAAAAATCGAACATCCACATTCTCGTACTGGAAGCAGTGCAACAAAAGAAACACTACGAAATGAAGAGAATAAACTGTTATAATTTATACTGGAATAAATTAATACCATTTCATTCATTTATTCATTCATTCATTTATTTTCTATACCCGCTTATTCCCTAATTCGGGGTCACGGGGATCTGCTGGAGCCCATCCCAGACGCCTCTGCAAGGGCGAGGGGCAGGAGGGGTACACCCTGGACAGGTCGCCAGTCCATCGCAGGGCCACACATACACACACTTACTCACTCCTTTTCATGGAACAAATATTAGAATTTAGGTTGTAAATGTAGTTCAGTGATTTTGATATTTGTGTTTAGGCAGCAGAGACGAGCTTGCTGGCCCTGACGGCCCACGACTGGTTTAAGCAATGTCATAAAGAAGTGTATGCAACCTTAAAATAATAGAAAACATGGGTTCAAATTTTAAATGTTGTAATTAAAATGTTACTACATTTTTATTGCACCTTAATATCGTTTATAGGTTTATTATAATGTTTTTTAATTATAGAAACGACGACTACTACTTCTGGCAGCACAGATGGAAAAAAGACTCTTCTGCTGAGCATCTGGAAAGACCTTTGGAATTGTCTTGTGCTCTCCCAGGACAAGAGCTTGCTTCTTATTAAGATTTCAGAGATACAAACGGTAAGTTCAGTAATTGCTTTCTTGAATCTGCCTTTAATAATTACACGTGGCAAAAAGGTGGCAAAAATTAGAAAGGCAGAGACTAATGGAAAACTAGATTTTTCACTGAATTAGAGAGCACAACAATCGATATATTGACAATACATCAAGATGAAAGAGATCAGGAAAAGTGTTTCAGACTGTCTGGGAAAAAGAGGCAAACTGGGTGTGATGCAGTGTGGCATGTACTGCCGAGTCTGCTGGGGAGGAGAGAGAAAGGATCAGACAGCCTTCTTTTCTCCCTCTCTCTCTCTTTCTCATTCTCTCTCAATCTCTCTCTCTCTCTCTCTTTCACTCACCCTCTTTCTCATCCTATCTTTTTCTTATTCTCTCTCTATCTCATTCATTCTTTCTCTCCTTTACTCAGTCTCTTCTTCATTCTCTTTCATTCTCTCGTTTCTTTCTTTAATTGCTCACTATCTAAGTATGGTGACAGAGATACTGTACATCAGTAATGTACAGGAAAACATTTTTTTTTTCAATTCAAAAACTTTTAATACTGATAATTGTAGGTAGTTATAATATAGTTGAAATAGTAATAGTTATAAACAGCATTTTTCCTTTTTTTCTGTAGTAAAAACCGTTCTCCAATTTTTCATTTTTTCACTATTTCCTTCTAAATTTAACGTATAGCGCTAGTACCAGAGTAACACCAACAACAATGTTAGCATTTTTATCCTGTGCTGTAGCTGCAAAGAATGTTTGGTTCTCTAAAAAACATAAATAAAATGGTAAAAAATGATATACAGCTATATATTCATTTACATGTACAGAATTTGGCAGACATCTTTATCTCTTTTATTACAACTGAGCAATTAGGATTTAAGGGCCTCGCTCAGGGGCCCAGCAGTGGCAGCATGGTGGTGCTGGGAATCGAACCCAGAGCTTTCAATTAGCAGCCCAACACCTTCACCACTATGCTACCACTTCCCCCACTAAATATATTTATAATAAAAAAAACAAAACGGTAAAGTCTTAAAGATTTTCTAATTTATTGATCGATTTATTTATTTATTTATTAGTAGAAACAGCAAATACTTTTACAGGTGAACTTCTTCGTGGATTTATTTTTTTTTGTTGTTGACTAGAAGGTACAAATTACATGATTATGATGTATCATGTATTTGCGAAAGTCTCTTTGTTCAGAGGAAAAAATCAATAGCGAAGCTCCTGGAGCAGCTCTTACTCCCTTTTACATTTCCAGATAGGAAGACTCTGGAATTGCTGATTCTACATTTAGAATGACAGTGATTCATTCCATGGCACTGTCCAGTTAGGCTGCTAACTTATACCTGAGGGTCCAGCGCTGACATTTCATCTACAACTTTGGGAGAGGTTAAGGGCCAGGAGGCTACAAGCTGCAAGAAACCTTTACTATCAGCTTATTTTTAGATGTGGTGCAGGAGTGCACCAGCAAAAAAACTCTCTTTTTTCTTCTTCTGTTTTCTTTTCTTGGGCTGTAATGGAAAGGAAGATAAGTTTATCTATCTATCTATCTATCTATCTATCTATCTATCTATCTATCTATCTATCTATCTATCTATCTATCTATCTATCTATCTATCTATCTATCTATCTATCTATCGCTATCTATCTATCTATCTATCTATCTATCTATCTATCTATCTATCTATCTATCTATCTATCTATCTATCTATCTATCTATCTATCTATCTATCTATCTATCTATCTATCTATCTATCTATCTATCTAGCCAAATATGAAAATATCTATCTATCTATCTATCTATCTATCTATCTATCTATCTATCTATCTATCATCTTCTATCTATCTATCTATAGCAATATGAAAGTATCTATCTATCTATCTATCTATCTATCTATCTATCTATCTATCTATCTATCTATCTATCTATCTTCCAAACAGTGTGTGTGGAATATGGTCATAATTAAAGCTGCTATAAGTCCACCTTTTTGACCACATTTGGATTTTTTAGATAATTTTATTTATTGATATATTTATTGAGTCTTTATACACCTGCAAGGACCTGAGAGGTTCTATTCCATGCCCCGCCCGACTTCTCTCCCTCTCTTTACTTGACCCCAGGGCATTTCAGCTTCTGTGTTTTGGTTGTAATTAGGTTGGGCAATAGACTTTATGCTGACCTTGATTCCACTACTGGGAGAGCTTCGATACAGTGGCAGGGGTCTTTTGTTAGGAAAGCAATAATAAAAGTAGAGCACATGCTATTGGTCATTAGTTGCTGTGTGAAATCTCCAATTGGTTTTGCTTCATTACTGTATATTATGGTCTGTTTCTTATGAATCATTTTGTGAATGAATGTCATTCAGACTACTATTTAATCACGCTTTATGAATGAAAGTGTTACACGAGGAAGATAAAGATGCTGCGGTACAAACAGGAAATTTATTATAGTAAATAAATAAATAAATAGAGATTTTTCAAATTACACAATGTTCCGCAGAGTTCATCGTTTCTTATCCATACCTTTAACTTAAAATCCATTGCTTTCTGTATGACCAGTGGTTTGGTCCATACACCCCCAAACACACACACACACACACACCCCACCCCAACCTAGTTGTAGCCAAAGGCTGCATGGAACATGAGAGGTTGTTCATCATGGGCCGAAGGGTCAGCCTCTGAGTATTTATCTTGTAAGCAGCTTAGCTCTACTGAAAACTAGACTTGTCTCCAGTTTGTCTTCATTCAGGTCCAGCCATTGTTAATGACTGTCCCCGGATCCGGCTCCCTGTCCAAATATCTCAGTCCTCAGGATAGAAGTAAAAAAGTACCACTTTTGTGGTTTTAAAGGGTTTGTTGGAAATATGTTGGCCCCCTGAGGCAATTTCCTACAGATAACTGGCCGCTGTTATCTGAAAGTGTGTCCTGTATATAAAAATACTGTCAAAAAAAACAAATTCAAATAAATATTCTTCTCAACGTCCTGAAATCCACATCTAAAGCGACTGATTTTTTATATCCAGTGCCAGATGGAGTTCCAGTTCAGTCTAGAAATATTTAATGGTTGATGTGCCAGTATAATTAATGCAACTGTGACAATAATAATAATAATAATAATAATAATAATAAAATAAATAATAAAATGAATAATATTAATAATAATAATAAATAAAGTAATAATAAAATTAAATAAATAAAATAATAAATAATTAAATAATAATAATAATAATAATACAATTTGACTAAATTAAACAGTTGTATTAGAAATTAATTAAAGTGTATAATTAATTAATTAATTATTATAGCAAATATAGACATAGAATTTTACATTTATATTTCTGGCATTTGGCAGATGCCCTTATTCGGCGCAATCAGGGGTTAGGGGCCGTGCTCAGGGGCCCAGCAGTGGTAAATTGGTGGTGCTGGGAATCAAATCTTGATCTTCCAATTAGCAGTCCAACACCTTAACCACTGCACTACCACTTCCCCACATTTTATATGGCAACATGCAGCTTCAATAGTGTATTAAATTGAATATATACATAAGCATAAGTGATACTGTGGTAGCATTCTTAGCATTTTTAGCATTATAGGTTCATTTGATGGAAAAACCCTTCAACATTTTCCATGTTCTCAATGTGTCTTTGTGGGATTCCTCCTGTTATCCTCCGAAAAACAGTAAACTGTAATTAGTTCTATAGATTTAAGAAGTAAATGTGTCTGTGTGTTGATTGATCTAAAGCAAATACTTAAAAAGAGGAAATTTACTTTTCTATTCTAAGCCAAATTCACTGGGATTCGATGTAATTTGCTGAACTCTCAGGATCTTGGAGTTAGTGAAGACCATCTTGAGTTCCTGATTAGGAATTATGAGTTGGAAGTGAAATTCTTAGTTTAGTGTCTGTCCCAGAGGTTGACTCAACAAGTTTGTTGCTTAAGGACCCGATTAATTTGTGCATGATTATAATCAACTATGTAATCAGAGAGCAATCAGTGTCTTTGCGCTATACATAACTTACAATTAAACGTCTACAACGCAAACCTTTTAACCTGGAGCTGCGTTAGGTTTCATAAAGGACCGGTGTAGGTTTGGGGTAGTTTTTCTTCTTCATTAGGTCTGGCGAGGACTGTTAAATAATATTAATGACCAGGATAGTCATTACTTACCTCTGTTTGCACAGGCTCAAGTGATTTTATCGATCAAGCAGATGAGGTCCGGTACAGCAGATTATTCTGGCCTCTGATATTATCAACAGCTTAAATAAGTTGATTAGCAGGAAGACTATCCTTAAATAGATCTAGATGATGATGTTGATTGGGTGAAGCAGAAAGCCATCCATCTTTTTGATCTGCTAATAACTGGAATCCATCACTGTTTCTATCAGACCCTGCGTACCTCTGCTCCATTCTCCTCTCTCTCTCTCTTTTTCTCTCTTTCACCCTATCTCTCTCTCTCTCTTCTCTCTCTCTCTCTCTCTCTCTCTCTCTCTCTCTCTCTCTATCTCTCTCTCTCTTTCTCTCTCTCTCTGTCTCTCTTTCACCCCCCCCCTCTCTCCTCCACTCACTCTCTTTTTCATTCTATCTTTCTCTTATTCTTTCTCTATCTCATTCATTTTCTCTCTCTCACTCAGTCTCTTTCTCATTCTCTATTTTCTTTTTTGCTCCTGTTTACTCTCTCTCTCTCTCTCTCTCTCTCTCTCTCTCTCTCTCTCTTCTTCTCTTATTCTTTCTCTATCTCATTCATTTTCTCTCTCACTCAGTCTCTTTCTCATTCTCTATTTTCTTTTTTGCTCCTGTTTACTCTCTCTCTCTCTCTCTCTCTCTCTCCTCTCGTCTCTCTCCTCTCTCTCTCTCTCTTTCTTTTGCTTTCTCCCTCTCTCGCTCTCTCTCGCTCTCTCTTTCTTTCTTTCTCTAACGTTCACTCTTTTTTTCTTATTCTTTCTCTACCTCTCCCTTACTTAGTCTTCTCTCTCTCTCTCTCTCTCTCTCTCTCTCTCTCTCTCTCTCTCTCTCTCTCTCTCTCTCTCTCTCTCACTCTCTCTCTCTCTTTCTGTCCCGTGTAAGTCCACAAGTTTTGGGGGAATCTCGTGTAGGAATGCAGTCTGCATTGCTCGCTTAATGATTTAGTTGGAAACACATCGACACATCGAACGTACAGTTTACTCAAATAGTGAAAATGTAATATTATCACTGTTATATGAATACAATTAATATCAAATTTTAAAACTGTACATTAATTTACTTAAAATACATTGTTAGACATTAGATTTTGCGCTGTAATATAAACAGCGCTTTTTTTTTTTATGCTTTTTAATGGTTTTTGAACTCATAAAACCGAATTTGATCAGTATCTTTAAAAAAAGGGTTCCTTTCAGGAAGAACCGAAAGCAGCAGATAAACTGCAGAGGTTCAATGGCCTGTAATTCGCTGTTAAACTGCTTAAAGTTTACAAAAGAAACTCTAATGTAACAATTTGTCCACAGAAAAGCCCCCAGCACCTATTGATAGGGAACGCTGGGACAGGCTGTTCTTGCTTACCCTGTAAACACTGAAGCTTGACTTAATTTGATTAAACACTTTGTTAGGAAAAGCAATTAATGCTGTTTCTCTGCTTGCTTTTTAATGGCTCCCTACAATTAGTACACTGAGTCTAGTTAATTATTCTCTTTTTTTTGTTTGTTTTGTTTTTTTTTTGTTATATGTGATGGTTGCATGGCTTGTATTATTAGGAGGAGGGGGTAGCTGAAACTGTCAGCTGGGATCTCACAGGAGTCCATTTATTCCCCGGCACAGGCCTCATTATTCCGGTCTGGCCTTCTACAGGTAGAGACCACCTTCATTCTAGCCGCGGCCCCTTCCTCCACACAAATAGAAGGAAAAGATTAATTGTTTGCTTTGTTTTGTTTCCCCAGGGATACTGGTCACTTAATAAAGAAAAATAATCCTATCTTGGTCTTGATTTAGTTTATTGTCCCAAAATGTGTGTGGATAAGCATGGGACAAGGCTTAGTTCTTGTTATCAGATTTACCAATTAGCTCTAAAACGGCCAAAGTACATGAGAAAATAAATGCAGTAAATAAAACAGAATTGATGAGAGTGCAGGGCTTCGTTTGTTAAAAGTTGTATCATGATTTGTGGCTCCGTTTGACACAAAGTCCTCATTAAAAAGCAAAATTAAACCGGCTGGCCAATGTTGTTAATTGTAAAGCAAGCATTTTAAATCGGGCTCGTTGAATAGAGGGACAATTAGAGAGGCTTTAATTGACAATTGCTGCATGTGCTGAGTGAACACATCACGTCACGAAGTGCATTAGTGGCAGGCAGTCAGGATCTTGAAAGTAAAGGTCAATAAAATGCACACTTAAATGCAAATGACACTTTAACATGTCAGATAAGTGACCTTTTGTGGACAAGGGACAGCCTTGGGACAGGTCAGTATTATTAGTCTAAACCTGACCGTTCAAAGTGGGAAACACATGCGGTGTGGGATCTCTTTAAAAAAAATAAAACATTTAAGTACATTTATTTTGATATATAATTTATAAGTGTATTAAATATGACTGTAATTAATTTAAATAGTAAAAGCACATTTTTGCGTTATATATTTCTAATTAAATCGTACATACTGTGTTATATAATATCAAAGGCGATATAATAATTTCTTTATTTCAACTAGAATCATTCCAAGATCAAACAAGATTGATATCAGATTCCGAAGTGTGTGACAACGTAATGTGCTGCGGCATGCAGCTTCGCTCTATTAGCAGAAACTTGTTATTTTTCTTTCGCTGAAGCAGGTCTCTAAGTGTGGACAGGCGTTGATAAATGCTGCCTTGTCCTGTTGATGCAATTCATTTGTCAACTGTGTGAAAAAAGGTTAATCGGTATTCTCCAGCCAGGTTACAGTGTTTTTCTTTTGCTCTTTGCCAGTAATTGTGCCTTGGTGCACCCTCATCAACTAGCCCCTCACTGACTTGGGCAGTGTACATGAAGCCTTTTGCTGCCAAGGAGCCAGAATGAATTATCGGCAAAGGTTTGAACATGGAACATTACATGTTGGTAAAACTATATACTGTATATATATATATATATATATACGGTATATATAAATACACACATCAATGCAAACAGTACGAAATGAACAGGAGTGTTAGTGTGCAGTGTTTTATAATTTATGTTCAAGTATTTCATACATGCAGTTGAATGATCGTGGTCATGAGGGGAAAGGAAATCAATGAAAATTCATATTTCATAAGCCTGTAATTGTGTTTTAAAATGTACAGTAGTCATTTGTTTTAGCAGCCTCCACAGCGGCTGCCTGACGACAGAGCTATACATTCGAGAGTTAGGTCTTATTTCTTTTTCCCCCCCTGCCTCATCACTCCTCCTATCTTTTGATCCGGCTCCTTTCATCTTTTTACAGCTACACTATACAGCTGTTGAAAAATAAAGGTTTTGTTGCCGAGAAGCCTGCACTTTAAAAAAAAAACAAAAAAAAACTTGACAACTTGACAACGTTCTATCATCTGTGAAGTTATCGATTTGCCAGTGTTTTAACCATCAAACTGGATCTATTTGAGAGACTCTGGTTTTTAAACAATTTCTTTGACAGGCCAGGCATCATGGCAATTGCCCTGCTTCTTTAAGACAGTATTTCAAATTGTGGATTTCGTTCAAGCACATGCTTGTCCCAGCACAAGCAGAACCAGACTTCCTCCGTCGAGCCCCAGCGGTGGACAGAGTTGTCATGAGAGAGAGTGGGGGGCTGAAGGGGGGTAAGACAGAACGGAACGGTCTTGCTTTATAGATTGCTGTTAGGGCAACAAAACTTTGGCAGCATTGATTAACTTGACAGTGAATGCAGCAGTACATTTATCACTAATAGCTGTGCTGTAGAAAATCTAATAAGAGCCAAACAATCCCCCCTGGAGCTGTAACAGGTTCTCAGTGGCCAACGGAGCGTGCCGTGAAAATATCCGTCTCCCTGGATGCCGCTGCTGAGAGGTCAGGCAAGCGATGATGCTCCGAAACACTCGCATCATCCCATCAGAATCGTCTTTTCCCTTATCTTTATTCACACTCTGAGGTATTCTGGGCAGGCAGACTACATGGTCAGGAAGTCATAAATAAGCCTGACTGGTAACAATCAGCGTAGTAAAGATGTTCAAGTTCAAGGAAAGAAATTTGGCCTAATGTCCAGCACCTAAATGTGCCACTTAAAAAATTAGGAGAGTGTAAAGATTTCAATTGCTCTAAAAGAGGGAGCTACGAGAAGATTTGCATGCCTGGCTATGAAACACTTTGGCCACGTGTCAGAGTTTAACAGGGAGGCTAATTGATTTGCTGTCACCTGGGCATCAGGTTTACTCTCAGGATTCAATTTTTTTTTTCAGCCTATTTTGCATATCGCATCGATCAGTCGAGGAGGGGACGAGGAGGGGTGTTGGTTAAATGAGCAAAAAGCGCCGAGGCTTGAGGATGAATTGTTTACTCGCATAAAAATAACCTTTCAATAGAAGAAGATGCATGGTGGAGACTTCTAGTGGTGTTCTGCTGCCCCAAGCAGATGGCATTCAGCTGCTATTGATCCAGACCCTGCAGGCGAGCAAGGGGGGCAGTTCTGGTCAGGGCACAGGGAGCAAATCTGTCCATCCTAACCGCCTCCCTAACCATCCCTCAAAACAAAGGAGGACACGGTGTGAGACTGCAACCAATCGCATTTGGTTGTCAAGTAAATAGGTGTCAAGTGCAAAATACTCCATTATCTGTTGACAAGCAATTTATGCCACTGTGAATTTTGAAACTTGGCCTTGGTGGAAACTTGGCCACCGTTTAAAATTCAGTATATATACAGAACAGAAGAATACGATCGGTGACCTTTTCTGACAGTCATATAGACAGAGGTAAAAGTAGCTGAATGGAAATCATCATACAGTTATACACCAATAACGAGGCCTTGATGCCAGGATCAAGTAAGCTGCTGCCCAGGATCCATTATTTCAAGGATGAATGCTCTTTGCTGCTATAACAGAAGGACCCCCCTGCACACACACACACACACACACACACACACACACATATACACTCAACCCTTCTATGTCTTACCCCAGCTCCAGCCTTCAGCGCTAATTAGTTTCAGAGGGAATGGAAAAGGGGGCTGCATCCAAGCTCTTCCCACATAGCATCAGACTGTGGAGGAGATGAATTAGCGAGACAAAAACAGACGAGGCTTTAACCGCACGGTAAAACTTTGCTTGTGAGGGTTTTTGAGAGTGCCCTACAACTTCAAGTCAAATTTGATGTTTTAGAATAAAATCTCTTTTAGACAAAACAAATCTGCTTGGTTTTTTTTCAGCACATGGTTAGAAATAATGGTGGCCTATCCTGTGGCAGGTTTAGGTTTAGACACCATAAAACAGGTGCTGGAGATTTTTTTTTAAAAAAAGGGAAAAAAATTCTTAGACAGCGCCACCTGATTTATTAAGCAACGTATTATTTTCTGGCTTCTGAGACTGTGCATGGTGCTTATGATAAATGTTGTGCAATGCATAAATTTAACACGATGGCTTTTGTGTAAATGCAACATCTTTGTGATTAAATGTTAAAAAAAACTAACTGCTTTCATCCATCCTCCCTAAATAAAACCTGTCTGCTATTTTAAGACTTTATGTAAGAATTTGTTAAGTGGAGGCATTTTTCAACTATGGCTACACTGTTGTAAGTGAGTTATTTGTAAGAATAAAAGGTGGTCGGGGAACGGCGTATAAGTTTGGGAATCAGTCTGCAGAAAAAAAATAAGGACTAAGTGTGATGTACAGTCGGATAAATAGAAGCATTAAGTTAGTTTATAAAGCACCTTTAAGTGCGAAAACCCCGAAGGTCTGTCCACTTCAGGATGTTCTGGCTATGTACACAGTCCCAATCTCAAAAGCTCCGTGGCTTTCTAGCCCTCGCTCGGAGAAGTGCGCTCTCCAGTTACCACAGTAATTGGCTGATGAGGAGGCTGAGGCCCTAAAAGAATGTCAGTGTTCGATTTCCCTGCGATCCTAAGTGAGGATATGTCACCATTTATGCCGCTTTCGGGTGACACTGGCTCCCGGCAGAAACTCTGGGGAAATCATTACGCTGTTTATACCCCTCCACTGTCAGACACCGCTTCCCTTTGATATTTTCACAATGTTTTCCACTGAGTGATGGTACCTTGTGGGGGTCAGGGGAGAACAAGTACCTTTTGTAAATTTGTGACCATATTTTAATGGCTAAAGGAGAAAAAGCCAGACAATTTGTGACGTGTAAAACGACGTGAGGCAGTAAAAGAGCTTGAAAGAAAGATCAATGCTGTCCACCTGGTGTCTTCTTCTGAGCGTGAAGAGATAGAGCTTTAATGATTTCTGCTGCCCCCTCAGCCATATTTTGTGGTGGAAATGTGGAAATGCTTCAGACTCGCGGCTTGCAAACTTTAGTTCAGTATAGTTAAATATAATTAAATGTATTATTATTTATTAATATTTTATTAACTTGTTTGGCAAATATCTTCATGATTATTTTTATTGTAAATAAAATGCAATGAAAGAACCTTGAAGTTGAAGAAACCAATTGAAGAAACAATATCCTTGAAGCAGTAACTTCTCCCGCTAGGTCTGATAATCTGTCAAAATATAGCGATATGGTGACTCCTGTCCTGATTGCAGAGCCTGAATAATTTAGTGGTTTCTTAGATTAGATTATAGTGTATTAAAGTTAATTATTAGTCAATAAAAAACTATTAAAATTTGTCTACATAAAACTACAGATGTAGATTAGAATATAGGTTAAAATGAAAAGATGGTAAATAAAATAAATAATAAAATAAAATAAAATAAAATATTTTCATCTTGGTCAAAAAGAATGTGGAAAGAAAAGAAGTAAATTATAAACTAAACTAAACTAAACTATTTAAATTAAATTAAATTAAATTAAATCCTGGACAAAAAAATAAATCAATTAATTAACATTTAATTAAAATGTTTTAGAATATTAGTGTGAAGTTGTCCATTGTTAATATCACATGATTAAATGAAAGAAGTTTGTTGCTGTTTAACACACTGAGTCCCACTCCATCTGTCCACCTAGCAATCAAAACAGCGCTTCATTTTTGGCACAGCAAAGAGCTCCATGCTCTCCTCTATCAGTAGCAGTTTAACACAGTCTGTGCAGGCCTGATTTGTTTGATTTTGACCTTTCCAGCAAACTGTCCCATCATGCAGCAGAAGGGCTCCTGAGGGACTCCAACTCCACCGCTGAACTGAGCTAGTAATGAAACCTGTCATCCAGCCCGCATCCTCCTCCAGTCCCACTCCAGACACGGCTCCAGCTTTAAACATGGTGTTTGTTGATTCAGTGATATAATAATTCTTAGTTGTGTTCAGGACTCAATGGTTATTTGTTTTAATAAATGTATAACTATAGCTGTAGTGACTGTGTTAAAAATAACTATCATATAGATCATAATTATTATAAAAAAAAGACTTTTTGTAGCTATTTTTGTTGAATATTTTTTACATATTGACTTCTGACTGCCGAAGCCTTCAAAGAGCTTACTTAGCATATATGGTATAAAAAGATGGGTAGACAGATTTAATGGCCAAAACATGATGTAGCATTGATTACACTCACATCAGATTAGGTTTGAAATACCATAAAGGCTATTATACACAAATAAAGAAAATGGAGCAGCACCGTATCATCACGAGAAGCAATAAATCCCTAAATATATGAAAAAAAAAATAGACCTACCAGAAAAACTGCCAACAGCACCATTAAAAGAGCTGCAGTAAAAAAGAAACATCTCTGGATGCCCTGGGACACATCATCAGTGATGTTTTCTGAGATCATCAGGTGTTTCGGGTCTCACAACATTAGACACCCTCCCTCAGGTGACCCAGCCGGGGTTGATCAGGCCCCAACTTGTGTCCCAGCAGTGGTAGCCCACTTTTCTGACCTCTTGATCCAAATCCACCTCGAGGCTCTTTCTGCAGCTTCGGTGGTGGATTTAATGGCTCTCTGCTTCGCGCTCCTTATGATGCCTACCTGGTTGAAAACTTTTCACAGAGAGCAAGCAGCGAATCCTCTGCATCCCACCTCGATCAGGCTCACAGCGAGCCTTCCAGCCCCTCATCCGGCATTTCTCAATCAGCTCTTGATATAAACTGATATAAATCTGATATAACTGATTAGCTCTACATGTAGGAACAAACTCTTAATTCTTTATGTCTGGGAAGTGGCGTAGGACATCTCGATAGAAGTCCTTACTCAAAACCCACCAGGTTTCAAATGAATACCCAAACCATGTGGACAAATCATGTATAGTCTGACACCTAATGGCATCAATATAATCAATAGCATAATAAATTATAATAGTTCTAATAGCATAAAATATAAGAATTCCAAATCACCGAACCAAATTACTAAACAAATGATACCCACAATGCAACACAGTGGTGGCAGCATAATGCACAAGAGCTACTTTTCCTCAACCAGAACTGGACATTTAATAGGAAACAATTATAAATAGTTACAATTATTTACTCATATTAATGCAAAACCCGATTAGAAGCTCAGATAAGAATACAAAAATATGACCTTAAGAGGGTTCAGCACAGAAATGTAAGAAATATTACTCAATTTAATAAAACATTAAACAAAGACTTTATTCTGTTTATATTATTTATTATTTAAAAAAATCTAAATCTAAAATTTCAATCAATTTAGTCATTCATTAGCAAAATATGTCTAACTCAAGAATTGCCCTGTTAATACCCTCTTACCCGAAAAGGCAAATACAATAAAGCGGCTCTTTAGAAAACAATGTAGGGTTCACGGGTTGTACATACGTACACAAGTTTCCTTTCCCCCAAAAATGTTTTCAGTAGTTTTTATGTAATTTCAACCGACTTTATAATTTTACGCTAAGAAGTGGAAACATTTCTTAATTCAGCACAAAAACCTGCCACGGGTGGATATTTATTTTACATATAAACATCAAAGTAGGTAAAAAAAACCCTGCAATTAAAAAAGATGCAATTAACATGACTAAGTAATAAAATGTATAATGTATTTTTATAGCTTGGTGCAATATGTATAAGAATACCAACGGTGTATGATTGCACTCCATAACCGCTGTTTTTATTTAACTTGCATAGAGTGACATTACAAACAAAGAATTCACTGTTAAAATATTTTAATAATCATATGTATTATTCGTCAGTAAAGAAGTCGAGTTTATAATGGAACAAGCACTTATAACAGGTCTTTACATAAATGGCTTACGTATGAAATGGACAAAGGTTACAAATATTTTGTTTTTATAATGAAATATACGTAAAAAACGGATAATACATAAATTTTAACATAAAAAAAAATTAAATAAATAAAAAAAGATCATGTACAAGAATAAACAAAGAGTACATCAACTAGACAGACTGTTTGTCTTAAACATTTTTATTTTTTATTAATATTTTCTATTGATTTTTATCTTGTGTTTACTTAAAATTTGGCTAGTAATTGTTTATTATTTACCAATTTTCTAATTTTTTTAACATATTTTTCTAAATGCAAAATTGTAACCAATTGGAACGATATGTGTATTTCTTTTTTTGGCACCAGAAACAATCATTTTTGAGTGTAGAATAATTTGGCATTTCAGAACAGACATATTTGGCAACAGTAAGTGGATTCTGTGTCTTCCTGAAGAACTATAATAATATGGACAAATGGCATACAAAAAAATCCACCCACACACACACACACACACACAAACACACACACACACAGCGCTGTACTGTGTGTGTGATACTACCAGCCCTCGACTTCTACAACAAATGGTGTTTTGACTTCGATCTTCCCACTGTTCACTATAACACACTCCGTGTAGGGCACATTTCTGTCGTTTGTGTCCTGGAGCTCAATGGTGTGAACAACAGTCTGGAAGAGTGAGAAAAAAAGAGACATATACTTGTTATTTATTTCTAATTATTACTGATAGATATGATCTGGATATTTTCTATAAATATTATTTATGTTAGCTTAATTATGATCATTTTCTATATAGAAACTAACAATTATCGGATCAGGAACTGGAAAGTCAATTATCTTTGGGGACGAATAACAGCACAGACATACCATGCCATCTAAGACCTTGCCAAAGACAACATGCTTGCCATCCAGCCAGGGAGCCCGTGCTAATGTGATGAAGAACTGTGAGCCATTAGTGTCCGGACCTGCATTAGCCATGCTGACCCAGCCTGTGCCCTGGTGCTTCAGCTTAAAGTTTTCATCTGCAAATGTCTTACCATAGATGCTTTTACCTGTAATTAAAAGATAACGTTGGGTTTAAAAATAAACTATGTAGGTATGGGGCTTGAATTGGAGTGAAACCTGACCTCCTGTTCCATCTCCAGCTGTGAAGTCTCCTCCTTGTATCATAAAGTCCTTGATAACACGATGAAACTTACTTCCTTTGTAACCGTATCCCTTCTGTTAAGAGAAAATGACAAATTTCGGTTATTTACACAGAATGTTATTTTTCATAATACAGCATAGCTACAGCATAGCAGCACAGCACAGATGTATAATATCAGCCATAACATTAAATCCCACCTGACTAATATTTGTGCTGTAAAACTAGCTCTAACCCCCCCACAACAAAGTATGGACAAGACTCTGCTGTAGGATCTGCCACCAAGATGCAGCAGCCTTCAAGTTCTGTAAGTTCTTCATAGAACAGACTTGTTTGTACATCATACAGTGAGGAAAAAATTATTTGCTCCTCTGCTGATTTTGTACGTTTGCCCACTAACAAAGAAATGATCAGTTTATAATTTTAATAGTCGGTTTATTCTAACAGTGAGAGACAGAATAACAACAAAAACAAAGTTAAAAAAGTTATAAATTAAACTACATTTTATTGAGTGAGATAAGTAATTGATCCCCATCAATCAGCAAGATTTCTGGTTCCCAGGTGTCTTTTATACAGGTATCGCACTCTCCTAAAGGGACTCTTTTAAAGGGATCCTCTTAATGGGACCTTTTTATGGGACCCTCTTGGAAATCTCTCTCCAAACGGGGCTACATGCAAGATCTCACCTCATGGAGTTTTCGTGATTATGAGAATGATGAGGAATCAGCCCAGAACTACAATAGAGGATCTTGTTAATGATCTCAAAACACCCCGGGATCATAGTTACCAAGAAAACAATTGGTAACACACACTAAGCTGTGAAGGGCTGAAATCCTAAAGTGCCCACAAGGACCTCCTGCTCAAGAAAGCACATCTGAAATTTACCAATGAACATCTGAATGATTCAGAGGAGAACTGGGTAAAAGTGTTGTGGTCAGATGGGACCAAAATGGAGCTCTTTGGAGAAGGAATGCTGCTTTACCGTCAAACATGGAGGTGGAAACATTATGCTTTGGGGGTGTTTTTTCTGATTAGAGGACAGGACAACTTCACTACATGAAAGGGATGATGGACAAGGTCATGGACTTGGGTAAAAACATCCTTCCCACAGCCAGGGCACTGCCTGCTTGCCCTCTACTTATAATGCATTCTGGTGCAATATCTTTTCCAGGTAAGCAATGCACATGTGTTACCAGGCCACATTTATTAATTGCTTCCTGGTTCCATTCCAACGTTCACTAGCACCTTTTATTATTATTTATTACCTAGTATTTTTCACTGCACCTGTTCTTATATAATTTAACAGAGAAATAAATTATAGGGTGATATAATAATAGACAGATCTGATAAAGTAATCAATTTTTCTGATTTATTCGAGATTCATTCACTTTCTGAGGTAAGTGACTGCAGCCAGTGTTGCCGGGATCTCGCCCAATGTTGCCAGATTGGGTGGATTCCCGCTCAGTTGGGTTTCTTCAGTCAGACAGGAAATAAATGCGTTGGTCTGGTTGATAATATTTGGACTGCTTCTTAAAAACAACTGGCGAGTGTTTAGTTTTAACTACAAATATTTTATTATTAATTTTTTTTTTAATCAAAAATTAAATCTAAATTTACAGTAAGATTATTGTAAGTGACATATATTACTCAGCACAGTTGTCTTTCTTAATGCATATGGGGTCAGAGCACAGGGTCAGCTATGATACAGAACCCCTGGAGCAGGAAGGGTTAAGGATCTGGCTCAAGAACCCAACAGTGGCTGACTGGCGGTGGTGGGGCTTAAACACAGGTCTTCCGATTAACAACTCAGCACCTTAACCATTGAGCCACCACTGCCCCTAATGTTTGTTATTACAGTTCGACCAGAACTACTAAAACATCTACTAAAATGACCTCATTTTTATCGGTATCTGTATCGGAACCGGCCAGGAGAACGCTAGCCTTTAATGCGTATGACTATAAAATAGTTATAGTCATTCGAGAAACTCTACCTCTCCAGATGCCAAAGCAACAAAGTTCCTCACAGTCTGAGGCACAACCTCTCCAAAAAGCCCAATCACAATCCTGCCGACTTCATGTCCTCCTACAGTGATGTCAAAAAAGACCTGCAACAAAAATCACAGTCAGTTAAAAGATCCATTTATTCTACTTTTTATGTTATTGAAACTTTTTTAGACGTTTAAGAATATGACGTTGTGCATATTTCCGTATTAAATCTAAGAAGAGCGCCACCTTGGAGCTGCTCGCTGCTTTGGCGTTTCAGGACGCAGACGTGTCATTACTACTTTCTGCTGCATGACATACAGCGATTATAAAGCTTAGTTCTGAAGTCGGGTTTTATAAAGTGTTTCTCTTTAAATTTTGGAATCTGCATCTAAAAAAAACACAACCAAGATAAAATGCGCTCCATCACTGCGTTTTTTTTTTTTAATCATAACACCACCTAAAACCAGAAACACCTCACCAAATAGTGTCATTTAATATTTTTCTTTTTTTATATTGAATCACACACCCTCATGCTGTGTTCTTATTATTTTATTATTATAGGTGAAGTGTATATTATAATATACTTATTATTTTATTGACTTTAGCAGTAAAACGTTTTTTCCGAAAAGGAGGACGCTTCTTACCTTATCCGTCACTTTCGGACCCACTTTTGCTTTGCAGATAACTGAAGAAGCTAAAAAAGAAATATAAAATAATAATTTTAGCCACATATTTTCGCGCTGCAGAAGTAAATACGGATCTTTCGGAAACGCGCCCTGGCAGGGGTAAGCTGGGATTTGGCGTTTACTTCCGGTGTCGATACCAGACCACGCCTCCTGACGCTGACGTCATATCTGAAGCACTGAAATGAGAGGTTTGATGCGTCCCAATTTTTATGGGTTGTTCTTAGAGAACGTGGAGGACATTTTTGAATAAAAATATCTAAGTGTGAGCAGGGGTTCGCACTGTTGCCTCACAGCAAGAAGGTCCTGGGTTCGATTCCCAGGCAGGGGTCTTTCTGTGTGGAGTTTGCATGTTCTCCCTGTGCTTGCCTGGGTTTACTCTGGGTTCTCCGGTTTCCTCCTACAGTCCAAAAACACGTGTTAGATTGATTGGTGGTACTAAATTGCCCATAGGAGTGAGTGTGTGTGTGGCCCTGTGATAGACTGGCTCCTGCCCCTTCAGAGACGGCTGGAATAGGCACCATCAGATCCCCAAATTAGGGAATAAGCAGGTATAGAAGGTGAATAAATAAATGAATATCTAAATGTAGAGGTTTTGGTCTGCTTAGGTGTAAATAAATATATTTTTTTAATTATTTATATATAAATAATTTTTTTAAAATAATATAAAAAATAATTGTTTTTTAAATAAAACTTGTCTTTTAAAAACACAGAACAAGACTTGAGGAATTAACATTAGCAAAAATTAACAAGGGTTCATTGCAAATTATCCAATCATGACACTCACATAAATAAAATTTTTAATTTTTTTGTTTATTTATAAAAAATAGGGTTTTTTTTACTATTAATTATGTGAGAATGCCTCAAAATCATGCTAATTTTTATCTAAGGAATCTTATTTATGTAAAGTAATTTAATAATAATGATGCTAATTACTACTAATATACTGTAAACTAATACTAATAATAATTATAATTGCTAATAATTATAATTGCTTACTAATATTTTTTCTTAAATAATTAAATTCTGGACACTTATTTTGTTACAAATGACACCGGATCACCGGAGGGCAACAGTGAGACTTTCTTTCGTTTATATTCTAATCCATGTGCTCAGTGTTTGTTTATGACTTGTCATGTGTCTCCCCTGTCTATGTGTCATGTTTTTATTGGTTTGTTTTGGTCATGTGTTTCTCATCATCTTCAGCTGTTTCTCTTTAGTTGATTGTTTTCCCCAATTAGGTTTAGTATTTATATCCTTGTGTTTCAGTCTGTCTTCGTCTTGTGTTGTTGTGTGTCACAGTTGGCATCCATGTCATGTCATGTCATGTCATGTCATGTCATGTCATGTCATGTCATGTCATGTCATGTCATGTCATGGTGTCAAGTCAAGTCCATGTCCCAAGTCCAAGTAGAAGTCCAAGTCCAAGTCCAAGTCCAAGTCAAGTCCATGTCCACGTCCACGTCCATGTCCATGTCCAGGTTCTGTCAGTTTAGTTTTTTTGTGTTTTTTTTAAGTTCTTTGTTGGTTTGTTTGTTTGTTTGTTTGTTTGTTTATGTTATTTCAAGTAAATACGGCGTTTGCATCCAAATTCAACCTACGACTTGTGACAGTTTCCCAAATGTTCTGTTTTGGTTGTAGGAACGGTGATATGAAATGTTCTAAAAATCTAGAACGGTCTAGTTTGCATGATGTTGCTGGAATGTTCTCATAAGGTTAGCATAACAATATTGCAACGTTCTTTCCTCCGCAATTATAAATACAACGTTCAAAGAAAGTTTCTGATTGTAATTACGGGAAAGCCACACTGCTCTTTACACTCTCTGATTTACATTAATCGTTAAAGCTTGTTAATAAACAGATGACGATGGGTTCCCTCTTGAGTCTGGTTCCTCTCGTGGTTTCTTTCTACTTCATCTCGGGGAGTTTTTCTTTGCCACAGTCGCCACCAGTTTGTTCATCAGGGACAAACTTGCACCTTTTCGCTGTTACTGAATTCAGTGTAAAGCTGCTTAGAGACAATTAAAAGCACTATACATATAAAACTAAATTAAATTGAATGAAATAACACCACAGTCTAACAGCTGCAGCCTGTTTAACACCAACTTTCAGTATTTTATTTACTCTAATTATGCAACACACGTCTTTTCTACTATCTCGGAGTCTTTTTCTCTCTCAATCCCCCCATCCATAATAGGATGATGGTTTAATACAAACAGTATGAAACAGGGCCGGCTCTAGGCATGGGCATAGGTGGGCTGAGCCCACCCGAAACATCTGTCTTGCCCACCCAATCAAAATCTGGTAAACACAGAGGCATACAAATACTATCTGTCTATCTACACATCAACTAGTTCTATGGAATTTTACATTTTTTTAAAAACTAATTTCTCTCTTTAAATTATCACTTGAATATTTTAATTTTTAGTTGCCCAAACTTTACTCCATCTGTAAAAATATTATAATATTTCCTGTATTTGTGTTTATTAGTCCAGTCATCGGTTTTTTCGGAACGTTAAAAAAATAACCCTTTGTTTTTAACATTTTGAGAAAAACCCCATCCCCAAAAATTGCCCACCTGGGATATCTGTCTGCCCACCCTTCTATGGTTGGCAAGAACCAGGCCTGATCTGAGCCAATGAAATACAGTCCCATCTTAGTAAGTTGGGGGTCAGAGCACAGGGTCAGCTATGATACAGTGCCCCTGGAGCAGGACGGGTTAAGGGTCTTGCTCAAGGACCCAACAGAGGTTGGCTTGCTGGTGGTGGGGCTCGAACCCGGGTGTTTCTGGTCTCCAAATCAGCCACCACTCAACTTTAAATGCAGCTTTAAAATTTTCATCGTCTTGTCTACAGTATTTTACAATGAACTTAGTTGGGACTGTTTTAAATAATAGAAGCAAAGCTTTCCTGGCCAGAATAAAGACTTTACTCAAGATGACTGAATTCAGTTAATGAATTGCCCAGTACAGTGTAAGCAACCCGTGGGGTGCAATGTGCTGCTATGTTAATTAACCTGCCTTTCTTGTTTCCCTGAAGCATCATATCAGATTATCCACTCTGGCCTGAAAATAAAATCGCCCGGTCCTGATGTTCGCCTTAACAAGGAATCCTTTAAGCTCTATTTGGCATTATAGTTAATCAGCAGGCCTGAGTAATAAATGGCTTGTAAAGAAAATGCCTCCAGCACAAAGTGGAGATACCACACCAGGTTCTTGTGGAATCTTGAAACCAAAATGGTTCTAATATTTCAATGAACTCACATGAAGATTCCACCCAGCCATGTTAAAGCAGTAAGTAGAACTTTGCTTGACTTGGTGCAACATGGTAACAATTAGTAGTTTTTTTTCTTGTATGAGGAAGAACCCCCGTTGACGCTGTCATAATTTGGCTTTAGAAAAGAGGTTCTTCTGTGCTTCGCCAAACATTTCCTGGATCTGTCAAAAATTGCCATTCTTTTTGTATCTGTGTGTTGATGTTGAAAGTTTTTTTTTACAGTTTGCAATAGGATTATCTAACAAACATAGTTTGATTGGCCGTCCTCTTGATGAGGAAGACGCTAGTTTTCCAAGTTTTTCAGAACCAGCGCAGCCCCGAATTTGGCACATCACAGACACATATTCATAACAGATATTTGCAGAATAATTTATTCTAACAACGTAGACTCAAATGTAAAATTAGACAAAGTCAATATTCTTTCTTTTGAATTAAAAGTGTCAGTTCAATTTATATTTACATGGTTTACATGCCATGTTGGCTGCCATGTTTAGATTATGTGTCCAGATGGAACAAGTCTAAGCATGGGACCAAGTGCTGTTGTAGAGAATAACCACACACACAGTAAAAGTTCATTTTATGGTTGGTTCTTGTACACAAAATAACAACAACGATGATAATATTAATAATAATAAAAAACTCTTATAATGCCCTCAACTTTGACAACTTTAGAAATACCCTACAGCTGGTGGTTTATGTCGATTATGGGGATAATTAAAGTTTCTGTTTAGGGTTTTGTGTGCCTAAAGGTTTGTTTTAGTCTGTGAAAACCAGAGAACATTTCCCCTAATGGGTCTTTTACTAGGATTTTGTAAAAGATGTAATGGTTTTCTTCTTCTCATACATTTGTAAATATTAATCTTTATGTATTTTGCGGTATGTAGTTGTCCAATGAATACTTAGGTTTTACTGATTTATAGGCTTTGGTTTACTGACCAGAAAGTTGTTGGTTCAACCCCCATGTGCAACCAAGCCTCCAGTATCAGGCCCTCTGTGCTACCATAGCTGACTCTGTGCCCTGACCCAATTTTCCAACAAGCTGCAATATGTACTTTCAGAGATTCACTGTAATTTATCTTCTTTAAAAAGCTTCTTATCCCATTTAGGCTTTTTTAATCTTTTGGTGAATTGACTTCTCTGGGCAGAGTTGCAGTTGTGTTCATTCATTCATTAATTCAACAAATTGGCAGGATGCAATTATGAAACGTGTTATATATTATATTTATATGGGAGGTTGTGGAACCTTTAAATTGCCTGACTGGAAATGTGGCGTTTAGCATGTATAGCTAATTAGCAGCCCCTTGTGGAGAACTTTGAGCCTACTAAACATGAGAGAGGTAGAAGCCTGGACCATGGTGCACAGTCAAAATCACCTTTGTGGTTAATAAATAAAATGTTGAATGATGAATGATAACATTTTATGAAATTATCCGAAGGTCGACTCACAATATCACACACACAAACTAGAAACTGTTACAGAGTTAGGACAAATGTTTGGATTAAAAAGGATTGAATTAGTCGTTTAAAAAAATTGTGCTTTTTTCTGTAGCTTCTTTAGTTACTAAAAATAATATTCTGCTAAAATATTAAGTAGGGGAGACTTATAACCATAATAAAGGTTCAATTCAATTCAATTTTATTTGTTTAGCGCTTTTAACAACAGACATTGTTGTTAGCAAAGCAGCTTAACACAGAATTCAGTAACAGTGAAAAAGTGTAAGTTTGTCCCTAATGAACAAACCGGAGGCGACTGTGGCAAAGAAAAAACTCCCTGAGATAAAGTAGAAAGTGAACCTATCCTCATCTGAGGGACACCGCATGTTATAGTTAATTACAGAATATTGTAATGACCAAATGTAATGTAAACTGTAGCCTTGGGTCAGCAGAGCAGAGTGAGTCCCAGTCGCAGCTCTTCGAAATCAAAGAAAGGAGCAGAAACCTTGTCACTAGTACCTCAGGGGCCAGTTACCGACCTCCGAGAAAGAGAGAGAAAGAAGGAAAGAGAAAAATATGGATTATTAGGCGTATTGTTGTGTAAGAGTAGCTGTGGCCGCATAACTAAAAGGGAGAGCCAGAAGGTAAAACAGACATGTGGGATCTCTGGGATAAGAGCCGGCCCGCCACACCATTGTCAACAAACCTGTGAATGTGAAAAGTGGGGGAACAACAGCATACAAACACTCTATTTTCATGATCCCCCAGTTCTGCTCCTGTTTGCAACTTCAATTTAGAAAACTGTCCTGAGCACTTATTGGAAGGTTGTTCCATAATTGTGGGGCTTTATAAGAGAAAGCTCTGCCCCTGCTGTCTTCTTCAGTATTTGAGGGACCAATAAATAGCCTGCACTTTTTTGAAAGAGGCGTGGATGATCAAAATGGTTCAGAAGTTAAGTGGAAGCTAATACCATGTTTAATTATTATTTCACCTATGGGCAGCATATATAAAGAAAAATGCAAAGGGTCCTAAGACAGATCCTTGTGGAATACCATACTTTACCTTAAAGAGAGCCAGGAGATAGCTGTTTCCTTTATTTCAACAACACTTTCTTGTCTATCAAGGAGGATATTGTGATCAATGGTGTCAAAAGCTGCACTAAGATCAAGCAACACTAGCAAAGAAACACAGCCCTGATCAGAGGCCAATTCCAGGTCATTTACTACTTTTACCAGTGCTGTCTCTGTGCTATGGTTATGGAAAATGTTATTTCTAAGTAGGTGTGAGCGTAACTGCTGTGCCAAAAGCTTTTCTAGATTTTTTTAGATGGCCTAAAGTTGGAGGGCTGACAAGGGTCAAGGTCAGGATTTTCAATAAGGGGGTTGATAACTGCCAGTTTAAAAGATTTAGGTACATAACCAGTTCTAATAGAAGTTTTTATTATTTCTAGATCAGGTTTAATTACTTCTGGGAATATTTGTTTAAAGAAACTTGTGGGCATGGGATCTGGAACAGAAGTTGATGGTTTTGATGAAGAAATAAATGAAATGAATTCATTCTCTTGAAAAGAAGTAAAACTTTGTAATCGATTATCTGCTATAATTTTAGTTTTATTTACAGGGTTTCTTATAAAATTCAGTTGGATTTATATTAGTAGCCTGGATTTTTTTTGCCTGATTTTTTCCATTTTATTATTGAAAAAGTTCATAAAATCATCATTACCTATTGATGGTGTGCATGTTACTGATGAGATTTAATTTCCTGTTAATTTTGCTATAGTACTGAATAAAAATCTAGCGTTATGGTTGTTTATTTCTATGAGATTGGAAAAATATGCTGATCCAGCAGCACCAACAGCTTTTCTATAATACAAAAGGCTCTCTTTCCAGGATTTTAGAAATACTGACAATTTGGTTTGATGCCAGTTACGTTCTAATTTTCGAGCGGTCTGTTTTAAGGTGCGAGTATACTCATTATACTATACAATAATGTGTGTGTGGAATTTCAACGCTCGTCCTAACCAGGTCTCAACATCACACTGTTTCATGAAAAACCTTCTGATCTTCTGATCAGATCTCAGACAATTTTCCAAGAAAGTCAGTTCTTTTCAGCGCTTACATTAGTATTCATGATCAGTTATGCTTTTAGTGGTTTAGTGGCTCATTTAACACATCACACAAATTGGTCTTGTGCATTTGGTACCTAAATGACATTTCGGGGTTTTTTTCGTAACCTGCCCGGCCTGCTTCAATAGAAAGGTGCAGATTATTTGTTGGTACTTCAAGTAGCAAAGGCTGAGGGGTGGGAGAGGGATCACATTCCCTCACCAACAGCTATGAAACAGCTTTTAAATCAGTGTTTAGGACACTAATGTGTTTGAGTCCATGTTGAAAACACATTCGTTTATTTGAGCCTTTTATGAATATTTAAAGGGATCACATGCACAGAGTGTTGTTGGTAAACTGGGATGTTTGGATGCTGTCGTCTCCTCGCTGTCGTCTTTTCACTCGCTTGTTGAGTTAGGAGCATCCAGAGTTTGTGCATGCACCTGGCACACAATTTATACTATACTATCCATTACAGAAGTATTTTCTCTGTCTCTCTCTCTTATTCTCTCACCCTATTTCTCTCTGCTTCTGACTCTTTTGGGGTCTATACAGTATGTTGCTCCCAAGCTCCTATAGTGATTCTGGCAACTTCTTCTCCTCAGACCTTCCTAATTCATTCTGATGTCCTACTTCTAACACATTGTTTAAAGGTTTTTTTTTATTGCAGAACTACCTGGAGATACATGGGACTGCTGTGGACAAACTCACTTGAAGACAATAGTGGTGAATTCGAGCGTTTGTTACCATAGGAGATCTTCTTCAGGTATCTATCATTGGACATTTGATGGCTTCTGCAGGCAGAAATTACTGTAAAAACTCATAGACTGCACTAGTTGCTCAGAGGCTCCTGGTCACTATTCTGTTTGGAAATATATGTTTGAGATAATAAATTAATCACACACCCTGTGTCACCCAGATAAGGCTGGTTCCTCTCAAGGTATATTCATAATATTGTCTCAAAAAGTTTTTCTTGGTAGCTGAAGAAAAAAACACAAGTAATTGTGAACTTTGTATACATTATTATTCAGAATTTCTGCATTTCTTTAAAAATTGCTTTAAAACAATGTTTATTGTTTAATATCAATACTGAAATGTAAGTGTAATAGAACTGAATTGAACCTCCCAGTCAGAGAGCGAGCCACTGTGCTTGCATTATATCTTACTTTGTTTTGAATGAAAGCATCTCTTCGAATTTTAATATGTTCTAATGCTGAATTTTTCTTTTTGCATGGTTTCAGATTATCATTAAGACAAATGGTAGGATGTGGTGGTAGGATGTGAACTTGTACCATATTTGGTGACCTATTTTGCTGCTTTGGAAAATTAAGCATTTTATTTTTTTGTACATATAAACATACAAAAACTCCACAAAGCTTACAGCAGAAACACTTTCCTAGTGTGGGATCAACATTTCTATCCTACATGGAAGGATGATGTAACTAAGACCTGTTTTATAGAACAGTCAATAGTTTGTTTATTGCTGATGATTTTGCTGCACTAAATCCCTCATCCCCTCAAATTAAACCTCATGAAATAAATGCATTATAACACAAGTTATATTGTCTTGCAAAATTAAAAAAAAAGAAAGTATTGCATTTGTAATAGCTCATTTAAAATTATTTTAATGTTGTTTATTTAATTAAATTACATCCTCCCAACTGTTACAGTCATGCATTTTCTCAAATCTTAATTCCATCATTACAATTTATATTTAATCTATAAATCACTCCTTGTGTTCTTTGTTTAATTTGTTGACCCTTTACATTTCTCAGCAAAAAAATCCCATTTTATTATTTTGAATTCTATTAAAACTGCAAGAAATTAAAATCTAAACTAAAATCAATAATGCAATATGCATGCAAGAACGATGCATTAATGTAACTCTGATTTTTATTCTTTGGTTAAAAACTAATCAAACAGTGTTTTTATGTCGGAGAATGAAAATAAAATGAATGATGTTTTATTTGATATTAAAAACGTGTTTAATATTTAGTAACCCATAACAAGATGACCGGCAGCACCTATCCAAGTATACAATGATGTTAATTGTGTTATATACTTTAACATGGGTGACCCTAAAAACAACATAAGATGAGCCATTAGGTGCACAGAGAAAGGTGGCTGAATTCTTTATCGGCCTCCTGTCAAACAGGGCCGTTCATTTGTCTTTCAGGCATCAGGCGAATTAATTAACAAGAAATGCACACGTCCTAATTGAATGCCAAGTAGCGGTGGCCGCTAACGCAACGAACACTGCGCTGGTTTAGGCGCGCCTCAACCCTCATGCTAATATACAAATTAACCAGAGTTCATATGATCCGTTCAGCCTTAATAATTCGTCATTCGACCAAGAAAATGACACATTTCAGCAGTTAATGTATCGATTCCCTGTCCCCTTTCGAGTGCACTTTATTTTAGCAGTCATTTATCAACAACACCAACACCCTGAAAAATGCGCAACAATACGCAGGAACCAGTGCGCTGTAATGCAGTGGAATAATAATAATAATAATAATAATAATAATAATCATCATCATCCAATGTCAGTAAAATCCTTTCCAATTAATCCCGATTAGACTCGGTTCTTTTATGACGCACACTTGACCTTAAAAAAGTTTTGCTATAAGCGCAGGTAAAACAAATCAAAGCTTTAAAATAACCGATCCGTGCTTTTATTATTTTTATTATTATTATTATCCACATTCTTTTGCGTATAACTGCAATTGTAGACACGAATTCATATCATTTTCAGACGATTATGTTTTTGTTTAGGTTTTGTTATCAATCTACAGAGACCTAAGCATGATGAATGATCCTGTCCAAATGACGCCAGTCCAAACATTTTACCACCCCTCTGGAGTGAAACCGTGTAAAATGCCCTGCGTGTAGACATGTAGAGCTTATCCAAACAGCTATAACTTTCTCAAGCGTCTCAGGGAGTCAGAGGGAACGAACCGGCTGGACAGCGAGGCGCAAAAACAACACGATGTGCGCCGTTATCTGATCATATCGAGTCCAATCCTGAGGAAATTAGGATCTGCCTTGTGTAATAATTTACATGACATTAAAAAAAGTCTTATTAAAATATTAACTTTGCTCATAACGTCATAAACTTTTTTTACATTTGCATCCCAGACATAGAAACACATGAATCAATAATCCACCATTATTAATTTGCTAATAATAAACTAAAACGGTCCTTTTGCACTTGGAGGTCCTGATTTAGCGAATATTTTGACTAAAGAAGTGTGGCGTTTATTTTTCGTGCCAGCTCGACCCCCTTCTGTCCCTCTGCCTCGCTCTCCGCGTCCAACCCACGTGTTCCGCCAGAGCAGAAGGAGGGCAGATGAAGAGAAAGAGGGAGAGAGAGAGTGAGGGCAAGAGATGACGGCTTTTCTTTTCTCCATCCACAGACTTTACCAAGTGTCTCGGAGGTCAGAACCGTTATGGTGTAAACGTCCAGGAATCGCGGTTGACATTCGTCGGCTCTGACAAACTAGCTTGGGCTAAAAGGGGTAAGTGTTGTGCTCTTCCATCTTAGGACCGTTTTTTAGCGTTATTTATTTATCAGAAGATGCGTACAGCTCGGGGGCACCTTAGAATTCTTACGTCGGATAAGAGTTTAACCCCATAAGTTGTTTTCTTTCTTATTTATATAACATCTGTATTAAAGATTTATCTTAACTTAGTTTATTTATCTTAACTTAGTTTTAGAGTAAGGTAACTCATTAAACCCACAACATCTTATCAGTTGTTTTTGTTTGTTTGTTTTTTCATGTGTATTTATAGTTGGAAATGCTGAAGCCGGGGGATCAGAGTGGTTCTGCTTTCCTTAAAGTGGATCCGACTTATCTTCAGCACTGGCAGCAACTTTTCCCGCAGAGTCAACTGAAAAACTGCGCAATTTCGCAAATCCCTGCGCCCGATCGTGCGCCTGTAGCTGCGGAAAGCCTCCGCCAGAGAACCGGCTTAATTTCCTCCACCACCACCTCTGCAGCGGCTTTACCCCCGTCCTCGAGCTCGTCCTGCGCTCCTACCGTGTCCGCACTCGCTGGGTTAACGCAGCTGTCTGCGCCGCAGCTCGCGCTATTTGGACACACTCTCTGTACCGAGGTTTTACCGGCTGAAAACAGCAGCGCGTCTCAGTCCAGGGAACTTTGTCTGCAGTCCAACTTTAACGACAAACCGTCCCGGTTGAAGCTGACATCAGAGGAACTGGACTACTATCTGTACGGACAGCAGAGGATGGAGATTATACCATTAAACAATCACACCAGTGAGCTCAATAACCGTACGTACTTTTATAAATGTGCAAGATTAAAGCTTAATCATGTCTTACACTACACACACACACACACACCCACACACACACACACACACACTTACACGTGCCTTATATCCGCAGACCAGTGACCCACATCAATATTCTAAATAATAATATACAAAGCATAGATAAGATGGAGATTTTCAATGTTTTAAATAATGGAAATTATTTTAGTAGTGCAACTGATCGGTGTTGTGATCATTTGTTTTAGTTTGACCTTGTAAATTTAATTTAATGCAAAAATGCAAAAAAAACAACAACAAACAAAAACAAACAAAAAAACGGGGAATAATTTGCTGCCAAATGCATACAATATAAGTTAATTTTACCAGCCTTATTATAAGGTTTTAGATATAAATATATTTTAGATAACGGACAGCTGTGTGCGCATTTACAGCGCGCACAGGCCACGTCAGATGGATTATTAGTGACTTTTATTTTGCAGGTCATCAAACTGAAAAAAAAAAAAGTTGTCAAAAGGAATACTATAAACCTGAACATCACATTACAATGTTAATTTACCGCCTTTAATTATTAGAAATTAATTATTAATAGCGTTTTATATAAAATTACGAAACCCTAATTTCGTTTTTCTTTTTTTTTTCTTGCACTGGCTTAACATTTGTTTTTAAAACAAACACACTATATTTATTTTAAACTAATAAATTTTACATGATCTGTTAATTAGACCCATCATAATTAAAACGCGTCCATTAACGAATCTTTCCAAATTTCTATCGTATTTGTCAAATAGCGGTCTGATAATAATATAACTGTCCAATGTTATACAGATTTAATAACCTATAATTTTACTAAGCAGATATAACTATATTAAAGCCCAGTTTGAAAAGGTGGTGACTGTTTATTTAAGGTGATAAAACAGCCCATCAGCAGTAATCTCCATCGATACGTGCCACGAGGAGATGAGGCATGGAGGAGGAGGAGGGGGGGACAAGCCACAATTAATTGCTGTATAGTTTTGTAGAAGAGAGTGGAGTGAGTGTGGATCACAGATCGATCTGTCCCATCGGCCGCTATTCATCATCCCACCGCGCTATATGGGAGTCTCCGGGGGCCAACAGGACTGCTTTATCTACATTTGCTATTCTCTCGCCCATATTTTACATCGCTTGGGCTCATTTATTAAAAAGTGCAGATTACAGAACAGAAAGGACACCCATTCTGAAACCCTTGGCTTAATTTGTGTAATAGTGTGTGTACAGAACGCTTAATTGTCGATCAAATTCTGAAATTAGTAATCTAAATGCAACCTTTGCTATTATTATTAGTTAAAAAAAATAAATTAACTAAAATAAATTATAAAAATGATTTTTTTTAATGTTTTTTTGTATTTTGTATGATTTGAAAAAATGACATTCAGATGCACAAGCATACAATCTAATATACAAACAGAAAAATATTGCAGTATTGCAGAAGGGAAGTGGGGATGAGACTTGAACTTGAGTAATAATCATTTAAATTTGTGTTGCATTTCATTAAAAAATAGTCCAATAAATATGTGGTTAATTTTTAACAATGCATTTATTTTTATTAAATTCCATTCATTTCATTGAATGTTTTTGCTACAACTCTAAATGTTTAAGAGAGCAGTAGGAGTAGTAAGTAAGTGGTCAGTATTTTAATAGGGGTCCCATCTGTGTTCTGGGATAAGTAACAGTCTCTCACACTGCACTGTCCTGCAGGCTGTGACATGTGTGCAGATAACCGTAACGGCGAGTGCCCCATGCACGGGCCCCTGCACTCACTGCGGCGCCTGGTAGGGACGAGTAGCGCATCCACTGCTGTGCCTCCTCCTGAAGTTCCTGAATGGCTGCGTGACCTTCCGCGTGAAGTCTGCCTCTGCACCAGCACAGTGCCAGGCCTGGGTTACGGCATCTGTGCAGCTCAGCGTATACCACAGGGCACTTGGATTGGGCCTTTTCAGGGTATTCCTCTGCTTCTGGATAAGGTGCAGTCTGGAGCGATGCGCAACTCAAGACACTTATGGGAGGTTAGTATTACTTTTTTTGTTTTTTTCAGTAAAAAATAAAGGGTGAAAAACTGCATGCACACTCAAAGGAATAAAGGTCACCGCTCTTAAAGATGACAGACTGACAAGAGAGATAAGAAAGCAGAAAGAGAGAACGAGAGATACTGAGAGTAAATTGGCATTCAGCTGAGAATCCAGAACTGTGGTTTAGCTGAAACATAAACTGTCATCACTCAGACACATTTACAAGCTATCCTTTTCCGAGATTCTCTAATTATAGACAAAGGCAAATACAGTTTATCTTCTTTTTCTTTTTGGCAAGTAGTTGTAACATGAGAACAGATCTCTATTATAAATCACCACCAACCAGTAACTGACTCAACGAGGCAGCTTTTGCGATACTGGTGCAGAGTTTGTTACTGGTCTACTATGGCTCTGTCCATCTGAATACTGGCTGCTGTTTTTGAGGCCCACACAGTCAGAATGGAACACTATTACTTGTTATATATGTTCTGTGTGACGCCATTTTAAACACTTGCTTGGCCGGGGAGGGCTGTAAAAATTCCAGAAGCTTAAACAGAACTGAGGTGGGTGAGGGACAGAAACCAACCAAATATTTCTTGTTATAGTAACAGAGAAGACCTCTCCCATTGAGATGCATGTAAAATGTTGAACAACTTAATTATTGTTCATTAAATATAATCTACAAAATCAATTTACTTATGATGGCTGAGAACTTCTTACAGTATGGTTTTGCTGTCAGGCTAAAAAGTGCCGGTGCCAGTGTGGAGACTTTAAAACGACCGGGTTGTATGGAAAATTAATCAAAAACTATTTTGTATACTTGGAAATAGCTTTTAAGTTTATGCTTAGTGATATGCATAAAGCAGGGCTACAATTTCTCATCTTATTTTGCTTAAATACTTTGCTTTTTTATCATTGCTAAATC